>JAFELO010000503.1:290638-323712 GCA_017140195.1 Eumaeus atala
CTTTTCGCCGAGGCCAGCCTGTCGCTGGAGGGGTCCTGTTGTCTGCAGATCCGGGACCCTCCACTTATAGCGGCTGATGGCTCCCGTAGGGGTTTAGTTGGTATACCTTAGTTGGTATTGCTACCCAATGGCCGAGTCCAACATAGGTCTGGGGGTCTACCCGATGGCTCCCAGGTATCATGCGTAAATGCATTCCCCTTCGTCACCAAAAAAAAAAAAAAAAGGTTGTCAAACAGTGTGGGGATTCTGAACTCTCATTCATAGGAGAACCCTACTCCACTAAAACCTCACGGTAGCCCTCAGCCCTCTAAGGTTGATAATGTGAACCCCGATCTGTTAACAACAGGCTCACCTTGGCGACAGGCCGGGTCCTTATTTCGGGACCACACTAGCCTACTGCCATAGGGAAGTCGTCCAGTTCAATCCTGTGACTTAAATTCTATAAATATTAGCGTTGGGCACCAATATTTAGTAAAAATTTAGGGATCGAGGTCTTATCTTGACAGTTGACCGAAACTCCCTGCTGCAATCCACATCAAAAACTGAATTGATTCTATTGTTTGTTCCTTGCATTATCTTGAGATTGCTGTTGATTGTGAATATGGGGAGACCATCATATTTGTATTTTTATAAATGTATTTAAAAGTCTGGCTAAACCTGTAACAGCCCCTTACTCCCGACATGACTCCTTATATAGAATATATTATTACCTATTGGCGTCCAATATTTATAGAATTTTACATAAATTGTAACAACTTGGCGCCCAACGTGGGGTCCGAATCCACGACCCTGAGATTAAGAGTCTCATGCTCTACCGACTGAGCTAGCCGGGCTGTAATGTCGAGACAATAAACTCCTCGATCCTGTACAATTTTTGTTACAAAAATACTGTCAATTGACTACAGTTCAATGAGAATTCTTTTTTACTATAAATATGAAAACAAATAGATAAAAAACAACATATTTTGTATAATATCAATTATATGATTGGACTAAACAAAATAAAGTGCATTTAACTGAAATGATTTAAACATTATTAAAATCATTTGAAGATGTAGTAATGGGAGGTAGTAATTGATATATTAATACCTTCCTTTACTAAGCGTCTTCAAAATTGTGACAATTTAATTCTTTATTCTAAACAAGAAATTAATACAGTTTTTAATTAGGGTTTGTAAAAAATGAGGGAACGTAGTCCTATCTTGGCAGTTGTCCGAGACTCCCTGCTGCAAACCGAATTAAGCTTCTTTCTATACATTATTAATTCTCCAATTGTTTTCAAATCGTCCTTCTCTCCTTAATAGTTAAAGATTAAACTGACATCACATCTTCATATTAAATCCAACCTTGGGATATACACAATTAAATCCAATCATAGTTCGTGCTAAAAAACTATTTGATTATCATTATTTTAGAAATAATTTAAGAAATAACTCCGTCCTCCTAGACAGAAAAAAGTAAATAGCGCCACTTCTTCGAAACCTAGCACAACTTTGGTCTAACAGTCAAAGATCACATGCATACGTTTTTATAAAATGTTTAAGTAGTAAAAACATAATTGCTACATACTGTCTGCAACACCAGAGCCAGGTTGTGGCGTTGCACATCCTATCTTGTGCACACATCAAGTGAGTGCTGGGCAGAGTCCTCCGCAATTCCGCTCGGTGGCTCTGGCTCCCTCTGAGCGACTTGACACGACACAGGTAATCACTAAACACTAATGACCAGTGAGTACCCGTGTCATGGGAAAGGTGAGGGTTTTCTTTTGCGCAGCATCCACCGCTCCAAGACAGCGTAGCGGTGCGTTTTCCGTAGTGGTAATGAGTCAGATCCTCCTCCCACGATCGCATTAACATGTCCTGACCACTTCTCCGTATTATCTAGAGTTCTTCCCTCAAGGGGACCTCACCGAGAGTTCTTCTTCTCCTTCAACCTGTGGTCACCCAATGCTGAGTGTAGGTCTCTTCAAATCTCTCCATCTATGACGGTTTTGTGCCGTGGTGATTACCAACCACTCTAACGAGATCATAAGCCCACCGCGCCGGCTGCCTCCTCACGTTACTCCGGCCGGTTCGTGGTCCACTTTAATGCTTTTCTACTTCATCTACAATCCGGACTTCAATATACGTGGCCCGCCCCCTTCCACTTAATTTAACTTATCGCCTTCGCTATTTACGTAAGTCTAGTCTTGCTACACATAATAGTGTTTCTGATACGGTCGCGGAGTGCTGACTGAGCTGCGGAAAGTCGCACTTCGCCTCTCGAGGCGCAAAGCTACAGGCCCCGATGACATCCCCTCCACAGCGCTGGTGATGATGCCTAGGCGAGCAGCCGTAGCTCTCACCCAGATCGCAAATGGCATTCTCCGGACGGCCCACTTTCCGGAGACCTGGAAAGAGGGGAGGGTCATTGTTCTGCCCAAGTCGGGCAAGCCCCGATGCCTGCCTGGAAGCTACCGGCCGATAACGCTGCTGTCCCACATCGCCAAGTTGTTCGAGAGGCTTCTGCTTCGGAGGCTGAAGCTGTACATTCCCATAAGGGACGAACAGTTCGGCTTCCGGAGCGGCCACTCGACCACGCTGCAACTGACGCGGGTGATCCACCACTTGTCTGTAGAGATGAACAAGGGGAGACACTCTGTCGCAGTCTTTCTCGATATGGAGAAGGCCTTCGACAGGGTGTGGCACCCGGGACTCTTGTACAAGTTGGTGGACGCCGGCGTCCCGCTGGCGTTTGTGAGACTAGTGGCGTCATTCTTGGAAGGTAGGACCTTCCGGGTAGCGGTGGAGCGGAGGCACTCCTCGGTGAAGGCCATACGTGCCGGAGTGCCGCAGGGCAGTTGCCTATCCCCTTGCCTGTATGGGGCCTACACTAACGACATCCCCATACTCAACGATCCTTCGGGAGAGGGCGAGGTGGATGTCATGCTCGCGCTGTTCGCCGACGACAGCGCTTATATAACCTCGTCCCGAAAGCCGGAGCTCGCAACATGCAGCGCATGCTGGACCGGATGCCGGAGTGGCTCGACAGGTGGCGCATGTCCGTCAACGTGGATAAGACGACGGCGCTATATGTCAGCAAGAGGCGCTCCATGCCGGGGCGGTTAAAGTTTAGAGGCCAGGATGTGTCTTGGGAATCCCCAGTCGTGTATTTCGGATGCAGTATCGACCGCGCGCTGCGGATGGGCACGCAGGTGGACCGAGCGGTCAACCAAGCGAGAACAGCCCGCGCTTTGCTGTGGCCGGTACTAGCGTTCGGACTTCTTACACGGACGAAACTGGGGATTTACAAGACATATATCCGGTCACGCCTCAGTTACGCCGCCCCCGCATGGTACACGCTAACCTCCCAGGCCCAGCGGAAATGCCTGCAAGCCCAGCAAAATATATCCCTACGGGTCATCACGGGTGCCGGTCACGTCCGCAATGATGTGATCGTGCGTGACTTGCGGATAGAGTCGCTGAATGAGTTTGTGGTTCGATTGTCGAGCGCTATGTTTAATAGGGCAGACAATGGACCGCATGCTCATCTACGTGACCTGGCCCCGCTGCATGCGCGACCACCTGACGGGAGACCGTATCCGCGTGAACTCCCCCCCGTGATCCACCGAGCGGACTAGGGACTGCGTGTCCTGCGATCCGGACGAGGATCACACATGCGCACGCATGACACACCCAATCGCTACTCACCACAGTCACAACATACCACATAGCACACAGGCCCTAAATGGGCCTACATTTCCGTGAGCCAAAAGCCAGGATGGCAAACCGCAATTTTATTGCGGCCCCGTTACCGAGGGGATAATCGTCCCCTTGCGACCCAACCCGGGTTATGAGGTTCGCCTCGATGCCCGTAACCCCCCACAGTTTCTGTGGAGAAGACCAGCAGTGACCTTCGCTATGTACGTAAGTCTAGTCTTGCTACACATAATAGTGTTTCTGATACGGTCGCAGAGTGATATAACCAGCATCGCTTGTTTCATAGCTCTTTGGGTGACTTGCGTGTAGTGGATCGTATTTTTGGTGGGCAGACATGTTTCATTTCTGTACGTCATGACCGGGAGGAGACATTGTTCAAACATTCGACGTTGTAGGCTCAAAGGCACACGTTTTTACTTTAGAATATCGATTTCCCGAAAGCACCCTAGTTGGATGCGGCGCTTTACCTCGCGGCCTTTTCCGTTCGTATCTAGACTTAAAGTTGGGACAGCCCAAGTAACGTAATTCAGACCTTTCGATTCGCTGGCCATGCACAAGAATGTGATCAGTGTCGTCACTGTAACACATGATTATATTTTAGTGGCTTTCATCAGTAAACCTACACGGAGTGAAACATCCAAGAACAGTTGCAGGCGTTGCCAGCGAAGATGATAGTTATTATCATCTTCGCTGGCAAATTGCAAGTGAATCAGTAGAGTTTCAGTTGACCAATCGTGGAGCTTGAATGCGTCCTCCAGGCACGCTGTGAAGAGTTTCGGTGAGATGGTGTCACCTTGACGCACCATTCTACAAGCGTGAACTGGGTGTATGAGCTCGTGGAGTTTCACTTGAAATGTTGCTGCCCGGTAAACTTCTCCAGTGGCCTCTATGTATCTAGAATCTACATGACATCGCTTCAGCGACTGGATAACTGCCCAGTGTTCAATCGAGTCGAATGCCTTTTTCTAGTCTACAAAGTCTTGCATAAGTGGTTGGTTGTACTCATTGCATTTCTCGATTACATGGCGAACGGTGAATATGTGGTCGACTCATGGAAAATCCACACCTGAACGTTGCTTGCTCCATTGGCTGGGCTGAATCAAGTCTGATGGCTAGCCGGTACGTGATAAAAAATATAAATGTGGCTCGACAGTGAGATAGTGCAATGACCGACCATTATATAGTCCAGAGTATAGTCCCCTTTCTTGTACAGGAGTATGACGACGGCATTATTCCACGTTTTTGGCGTTATTCCTTCAAAAAATATTTTGTTGCAGCTGCAGATATTTAACTATACTACGTCCTCCAAGAAGAAGTTGCAAGTAGGTGATCCAATCGTCACCAGGTCTCCTCTTTTCTTTCTTCGTTTGCTTGAGAGCATATTTTATCTCGTACATGCTAATTTCAGGGAGGTCTTCCGTGGGGCTAGTCAGAGTTGCTCGTGGGTCTACAGAAACAGAATCTTGTGGCTCTTGTGACTGCGAATTATATAGTTCTTTATAAAATATTTCTACAGTGTCAATCACTTCCTTATGATCAGATGTTTGTTGGCCTTTACGCATAGCAAGTTTTCATATTTGAAATACACCGCGTTTTATTTGTTTCTCCTTGAATTCGTTTTAGTTATTGATCTCTATGTGATGCTATGGTAGCCATTATTGTATTATGTTTCCTTCTCCTTTGATGCTGGCGGATAGTGTGCCTTGTCTGACTTTTCGGGGTGTTGATGCCAAGTTGCCCCAGCGTTGACAGTATAACCCTCCTGCGTTCCAACAAGATGCTTAGATGAATGAAGGTGTTCTAGATCCCTTCTTTATTGGTTTCATTTTCTGCACCGTGTCCTTGATTGAGTAGACTAGCTGTTAGTTTAAATCGTCCACAATCCAATCTTTGTGCTCGTCAGCTCTGAGTATCTCAGTCAGTTCTTTCTGATAACGCTCCATCTGGTCTGAGAGGTACATCCTATTGAAGGATGGCTTTATCATTTCTACAAGACGTTTTCTTTCCAGGGGTAGCTTCATTGCGATTCGAGCTCTTACTATTCTGTGGTCACTTCCTGCGCTCACTTGGTTCAATACTTCAACATTTCGGAAGGTGTCCCTGCTAAGTCGATTTGGTTTTGTCCTACCATCTGGACTCTTCCAGGTCTCCAATCTTTGGAGCTGTTTCTTAAAGAACTTGGTTATAGCGTACAGTTTTTGATGTTCCAATTAGCTAGCCAGAGTATTATAGCCTAAATCGTAGTCGCCCATACACCGATCTCCAGCAAGGCCTAGTGGCCTAACGTAACTTGGCATTGAATCTCCCATGACGACGGAATAGAATGATGGGTTCTTCTTTAGAGCTTTACTAATATCGTCATAGAAGTTGTCTATTTCTTCGTCTCCTTTGTATGAAGTTGGAGCATATTCTTGCACTATCTTTGAAGAGTTGCTTAGCCAAAAAATTGTGTGCGAATTTTGCATATATTATGCGTGGCGATATTGCGCAGATGTCCAACAGTACATTTGACACAGAGGTTTTTATGAGGAATCCGACACCTCCTTGCGACTTGCGACTTGTTGTCATGCCCATTATAGTAGGGGAGATGCCCTGAGTGAAGTTTGAGTAGTTTTCGCCTCTGCGTCTCGTCTCACTTAGACCAACTATGTCCCACTTGATTTTGTTGAGGACCATCAGCCCTGGTGGCTCCATAACCGCTGCAGTAGATAGGCCTTTGAGGACTGCTGGGTACAGAGGGCCATTTTTTGAGATTTCTATTCATGTGATTTGAAATTTTGGAACGTTATTGGCCTTAAAGCGCCACTCTGGCCACTGCGGGTCGGCGAGGCCATTCTTTTGAGGCTATTTCAAACTTGTGGCTTATGATGGCCTAACGTACAGGTTAATTAACCACCGCCCGTTGCTCTGCCTACCCTCCTTCTTTCTCATTCGGGCTTCGAACTGACAATAGCGGAGTTACCGGAGTTACCTCCTTTCCAAGGAGTAGAAAAATATTAGTGAAAGCACCCCATTCCCATTGCCACCACCTCCATCACCGATCATAAGCGCCAGAGCGCATCGAGGGTCGACCTGCTTGCTCGGATACCTTTCTGGGAATCGGAGAGCTCCGGCCCCGGGCCATCTTCTAAATGCCGAACGAGACGGGTGACCACTATCCTTTCAAAAGCCTTGGCCACATCGTTTAACAACACCACAGAAAGAACCCCTGATGTGTGTGTGTCCGGTTGTTTGCCACCTTTTGGTATTTGACGGAGTCGTCCAACCTTCCAGACCTTCGGGAACACGCCAGACTATAGACAGCGGTAAAATAGCCCCCGAAGAATTTCACCGAAGTGTTTGAGATAATTGCATGCAAGTACCTTCCCGTGCATACCGTATAGACCTGGAGCCCCCCCCCCCTTTCTTACTCCGGAGATGGAGCAGAACTGAAATTTCCGTTCTCTTCCATGTCTTCTAAAACTAGCCGGGCTATCCTCGAAGCAACATATCGTCGTGGAGAATAGGGAAATTATTTCCCAATATGCTTTTAAGGACAGTGGGCTCCAGCTTTTCAGTGAGCGGTGCCGATCGGATGCGGAGTTCGTTGTAAGCGCGTTGGTATGGTCGGCCCCAAGGGACTTTTTCTGGACCCTCTACAAGCTCTTTCCACGCCAGCTCCCTAGCCCGAATAATGGCCAGCTGCAGCATCTTCTTCTTCGCTTTATAGACCTCGTACAGCCAATCACCACCCTCCTCAGCCTGGGATCTTCTACGTTTGCTCTAGGTAAGTAACCTCCTGGCACGGTTAGAGTTTCCTCGGAGTCCGGCAATCTCTATCGACCACCAGTAGACAGCACACCTGTGGTGTGGACGCCCCACTCTCGGCATAGCCGCAGTGCTCTCTGCCTGAAAAGTGCTTCAAAAAAGGCCTGTAGACTTGTCTATTCCATTTTCCTCCAAAGACGGGCAGATCCTACGGCTAACGATGGCCGCCTTCACGGCCAATTCCCGATTGAGTCTGGTTATGGCCCAACACTGTAACTGACTCATCCTCCGGAATGAGATATTTACTGGATGCCTCACGGAGGTGTGAGACAACTCGAACTATATGTACGGATGGTCCGAGAGGGTTTCCACCCTTCCTGCTAGCCTCCACCCCCTCACTCTACGCGTTCTATCAGTGGCAAGTGTATATCTAACCACTGAGATACCTGATCGCAGCATGCATGTCTTTGCTATCCCTAGGTTTAGCTAGGATAGCCTTGTGACTAGCGCCCACTCCTCTACCTCTTGCCCTTTAGGTCTCGTGACTGGGTTGGCCCTTGCTGTAGATTTAGCGTTAGTCACGAGCCACGATGTCCGGGTAGGAGACAGTTAGCGAACTGTCTCACCACCGTCTCCAAATCGTCAAGAAGTGGGAATCTGGGATAAATTACGATTTGGAGAGAAATATACACCTACGATGGCGATTCCTCCCCAAACCACCGCCACATAAACATAGCCCCTCGCATGTGTTATAAGGACGGGCTTGAGTCAGGCCTCACAGCGTTGGCGTCTACATCCCCGACACACTATAACGACGTACACGCTCCACACGTAGGAGTAAATTCTATGCTCCAGCAAAATCGCATTTTTAACTGTTTCTATGATTCACGAGAACAAACTCACATGCTAACAAGCACATAGTGAAACTTATAGAAAAAAAAACAGAGTTTTATATTATATTGTCCTAACAAAGTCCATCTAAAATAATTTTACTCCTTCATTTTCCATGTATAGCAGTAACCAACTATGTTTTTAAAATCAATATAGATCAATATGTGCTAAATACAATTATTTAATCAATTATCATGGCTACTTCCCGTCACGTAAGCAATTTCTAGACGTTTCTCGATATTTTTGAAATTTCCCTCTATAAATACCACAAACGGGAGACTAAAATAAAATGTCGTTCGGCAAATGTGAACGTACTAAAACAGAAATGCTTCAAATGGTGATAAAAGTGATGAAAGAGATGAATAAAACTAATTGTAATGCTCATACAAGAGTAAAAACAAAGCGGGAACGTTAGCCGCTGTATCGCCACATCGTCCAGTCGAGGGAGATTATAAGTTGCAGTTACAACGTCACTAATGAATGCGGCGGGATTACCTCCCGACGTGCAGCCAATTACATAAAAGTTGTCTGACATCCGGGATCCCACACGATACATTATCCGTGTTATTACGTGCTAAGCTCATATTGTGTCAAAATCGTGAACGCCATAACAGATTTAATTATATCCAAACACGAATTAATAATGTTTGTTTTATATATTATTGTACAATTTCGGTCTCTTCTTTTAATTAGTTATTGTATGTTAGCTTTAATTATTTCATACGCTGAATAACGTAAATAAGTATTCAACTTAGATGTAAACAATATTCCTTTCGCAGCTAAGTATCTTCTTTACTTATTCTGATGTTGGATATTAAAATCAGGGTCATAATTTCATTTCATTTCACCCAAGGCGCTAGACGGTAGATGGGTCCTGACTGTCGTAATATACGACAAAGATTGATTCTGATATATATGCTTTGATATTTCTTATTGTATACAAGTTTAGTGATGTAATGACCTCCTTCTGCGAGACGATCATGTCACGGGAGGAGGCCGCTGCCAGGGAGGAGATAGGTGAAGGATGGCTTGACTCCCTGACGACGGATGGGACCGCGGTGATGGCGCTATGCATAGCTTACGTCGGCTCCCTAAGTGGGGCTAGGGATTAGGATGGGCATCTGACCGCATTGCACGTCCCCGACGTCGGAGGTGGCTGAACTAGGTCGGATCGGTATCCTTCCATAGTTCCAGTCTTGTAGTGGAGGTGGGGCTTAGTAGCCTGGGATAAATCCAGGCGAAGCTAATTAAACAGAGGAGGACTTTTGGACCCTTATTATAGGAAGAGGGGGCTTAAAGATCAGGAAGATGAATCGCTCTCGGTACCCCTCTTATAAGAAGAGGGGACCAAAGCGCAACAGCAGGTGGCGCTTTTGCGCACGGGGCAAGGGGCGAGGATGGGAAACCGCACCCCATTTCACTGTCCCAAAGTCGGTGGGTTTGTCCTGTAGAGCTGGGCAACCTCATCTGTGGAGGTGGAGTTATTCCCTTAGGGGTCTGACTAGTCGTCGAGGTACCCTGATGATTGTGGTTTTGGTGCACCTCACCAAGGGCGGCACGCGCGGTTGTTTTTGTGGGTATTCAGCACTATCATGTACCGCGAGTCCCACACACCACTGGATCCCACCCAGGGCCGGTGAAGACGCGTAATGCGTTTCCCCGTGTCAAAAGAAAAGGTCGGATCGGTCCCTCTGTTAGAGGAGCCTGGTCCCTTCTTAATTTAGGGGGTATTTTCCATTGCCTGATTATGTGTGTGTGTGTGTGTGTGTGTGTGTGTGTGTGTGTGTGTGTGTGTGTGTGTGTGTGTGTGTGTGTGTGTGTGTGTTGGCTTAGGCTCGATGTTTATTTTTAAGTCTCCACCTTGTCAATTATACTATAAAATTATATCCACATTAAGCATTTACTTGATGCCGTTAGAGATTGGATAGTTCTTGGAACTGATAGCACACAGAAGTGAACAGGATGGCTAATAGCCGTTTTATGGTTGCAGCCATATTTGTGAAGACAAAGTAACGATTACCATTAATCCATATAGGATATTGAGATAAAGTACAACAGCTCGGGTATAACAACCCTAAAGGTGGCAGCCCTGCAAAACCGGCTTAATCCCAAATTGTGACTTGTCGCTTGCAGGAGCCCTTATGAACCGCTTCTCCCCGAAGGAGCTTTTCGGTGATTTGTCGGTCGGATGCTGATCTCCCGACAGAAGTAAAGCAGGTCAGTCGATATACATATGTAGGCATATTTATGTAACAACATAAAACTCCTCAGCTCAGAGGTTGTTTTAAAAACAACCTCCTGTATGTTTGAACAATATAACACGTATAATTACGTGGATATTTACAAACCCGTTGTTGCACGTAAGTTTCGCAATATGCGTTTAAATACAAAAGCAAATATTATATCCGTTCGGATAGCGTACGTATCGCCTGTTCCACAGTTCCCTGTAGAAATAACTGGCCGTAAAAGCTTTTGCCGTCGACATTTTTATATTGCACACATCCGGAGTTCCGTATTGTGTTGTCGGAATAGTGCACGATCATTTCATCACATCAATTGTAATATCATTTATTTGATGTATGCATTATTTCGGTGATGTTTTTGTTTCTAATTAGCTGACATTCATGAGTAGGTGTCTTTGTTTATAAGCCACTAAAAAGGAGGGGTTTTCAATACGAATGTAGTTTTCTTGTATAAATAGTTATGTGGTTACATCATCTACTATGAACCGATTTTTTTTAAATATATGTTCGTTTGAAAGGGTACTCCCAATTTGGTCATCACCAAATCAAAGTCCCAAATAAAAAATAGCAAATATGCATCCATAAATTTAATAAAATCAGGATTCATAAATGTTTTTTCTCCCTTCGTCTCTTGAACGATAAGGAGTTGTTCCTTTCTTGAAAATTGATATGCATATTTAAACTGTTGCTTGTTTTTTTTTCATTCTCATACTTACTGTTGCAGCATTGCACAAAAAATTAAAAGACCTTGAAAATAAACTAGTTGTTTAAAATCAGATTAACACGCAGTAAAACCAGATTAACACGCCTCAACATAATCGAGATGCTAAAGAAAACGACGTCCATCAAGTACAACGGTCGACTTCGGCAGCTTATCCTGTCTGGTCCGTTAGACGGTTCGATGCCTCCTTTTCCTTTTTTTTTGTTGACACTTAGGACTAATGCTTTTGCCACATAGGCCTTGCCCCGCACCATAGGATAACCCCACCAACTTTGGGACAGTGTAATGGTCACCCCATTGCACTGTCCCAAAGTTGGTGGTTCCCATTCTCGCCAGTAGTCCCTAACGCAAAAACGCCTCCTTCTGTTGTTCTTTTGTCCTCTCTTCTTATAAGAGGAATACAAAGAACAGCCCTCTATGTCCACATGGGTTCACCTGGATTCACCAGGATACTGAGCCCCACCGCCAAGACAATGCTTGGTGGGGACTCGATGCATCTGCTACAACACCCCGGGCATTAATTACAATACTAATTATACGGCAGCTTAGTAATAATTAGGGCTTTTCGATGATTCAGTGGTTTGGTGATGGTAGTGTAGATTGAAGGAGCCTTCATACCCTCTAACCGATCATGAGAGAAAAACTGGCCACTTTATGAACCAATAGTGATGAATGTAGATGCATGGCAAGAATAGGAATAGCGGATGTTGTTCGTTTCGGATTCGAGTTGTTCCTACATGATATCGGAGAAGTTCATCGTGGAGGATTTAGTGGGTCAAAACCCCACGGTTAACACGGTTGCCACTACTCCTTCCGCGGGTATATAAAAAAAGGGGTTTTTTTAAATTTGATTAACAAAAATACCAATTTACTATTTATTTCTTTAAGATCATTGATTATAACTATAGAAAACGTGATATTTTCTGTAGACACTAAAATAACGTGGAATTAGACACTTCGAATTTAATAGCCGAAAAATTTTTATGTTCTTACGTGAAGCGCTAGTAAATAATAACCTCTTAAAATAAAAAAATAAAACATAATTTTTTAATAAATTTTGGTAAACGTGCAGTCCGAGACTTTTGGTAACTACCAATGCCCATTAACATCTTAATGGCTGTTATGCGGATGCGTCGTCATCGTTCTCTTCTCTTCCAATGTGCCACCGGATATTCACAAATCGCACGAATTATAACAGCATAGCTGTCACTTAAATAAGTATCACGTGGGCGAGAGGTACCTCCCCGGTCTTGACGCCAATTTGGCTACATGCCACCACCACATACCAGAAACAAAGTAATAACAAAATACGCATAACGCAACATTTATTAAATATTGTTAAGCTCATAGCTGAGAGTCCCCGTTGGATACCGAAAAAAAAATTGCTCCATCATTCACCACGGCATCCCGTACTTCCTGGACACTTGAAATTTATGGAGGTTGCTTTTATACAATGGAGATAAAAAGTAGTCACGCGAAACACATCTTACGTGATGTACCAACAAAAACAAGCTATTGTGCGCCTCCGCTGGTTACAAATTATCGCATTCTGAATACATTCTCAAATACTCAGTGCGATAGAACTTAAATTGTGTTGAAATTATTAAACTGTGACCTCTAATCTATACTTATAATATACTAAGTACTGACTGAGTGAATCATAACTACAAACTAGTAATAAAATGATGAGTTTGTTTGTTTGATCGCGCTAATTTCAGGGACTAAAGGCCCGACTTGAAAAAATATTTCTTGTGTTGAATAGTCTATTTTTTTATTGCGTAGGGGGGCGAACGAGTAATCGGAGCCTCTTGATTGCTACCGATGCCCGCGGACATTCGCATGGTTGTTTCGCAGATGCGTTGCCCTCCTATCATCCCCCCACAATGGGTGACCGGCTACTCGCAAACCACAAGAAACGTGACAGCGACGATGTTAAATTACGCCCGTATCAAGTGAGCGAGAGGTACTTCCCCGGTCGTGGCGGGCTAATTCCATTGCCTAGGAGGATGTCATGCACCATGCATGGCACTACCTCCTCCTGTAATTCTATCGAGTATATTTATAGAAAAGGATTATTATAGGTTATATACGATAATACTACGACTAAATAGGTTCGGAGACATGCTAGTGAAAGCGCGGGATGATGCTAGTTTGATATGAAACCGGTCAAGTACATGTCGGCTCCACCAACGCGTCCGTACTAATGTTTATTTTGTAATGTATAAATAACAAAAAGTTACAGCGGCAACATAAAGACATAATCCATAAAAAATTGAACCAAAGTAGCAAAGGCTGTATCATGAACCGTCACAGCGAGACGCTGTGACGGTTCATGATACAGCCTGGTGACGGAAAAAAAAAATATTAGAAATTATACTTTTTTGGCGTAACAAGATATTTTTTTTTAATTTTATCTTTCGCCTTATTCTACGCTCGTAGTACAAACGACACTAGCAATAGAAATAGGTTATTTAATACATTGAACGTTTTGTCATAACGCATTAATAACTTTGTTTTGAAAAAAAAAAAAAAAAACATTTAGTATAGTTCACTTCAGGATGTTATTTTTTCGTGAAGGCGACCGCGCGCATCTTAATCCAAAAACTCATCGCCGATGTTGTTAAAGTTTATATAAAATGATAATTAGGATTTCATGTCTCAATAACGCGTACCTATAGGACCTAGGTTTTAAATCTGCTCGCAAATCCCTCCTACGTGCCGCGGTATAATCACGAGGATAAAGAGCCGTGCTCATCTCATTCTTTGCAAGTTTACTATAAATCATATCTCAACATATAATTTATCAAATGTGTCTTTTTATCGGTGTAAATATTTCTTTTACTATCATTTAATATTTATCTTTCCGATTACATAAATAATACGGAAATGCGCCCTTCGCCCATGAAAAATAAGTGCCAGATTGTTATCAAATGATCAGCTAAAATCCCTCCCTTATCGCTCTATGGATTGGTGAAAGTTTAATGCAAACTCGAGGACTCTGTTTTACAATATGTTGAGATATATCTACGCCTCTGTCTATATGCCTTTGGTGAATACAAAAATTGATACTAGTGTAATTATCTACTTCTTTATTAAAAAAATATGTCCTGGAGCTGTTTTTATAACTTTTAAATAACTACTGGATTTGACTATCCCGAAAGCGCTTTAAATATAAAAACAAATCAATTATATAGATATGATATAATAATACTAATTTACAAATGCAAATGTAAAAAAATGGTGTATGACAACAGGCGCTCCAAATTATATCTACACTGGTCAAATTAATATCACATTTAATACCTGATAACTAACTAAAAATAACCACACACAACGACAGTTAACAATATTTCAACCAGACGCAGGAATATAACTAGTGATGACTATGATCCCATATCATCTACATAAAGAAATCGATAAAACAGATTTATTCGTTTCTATCGATATCGATAAACGATAACAATGTATGAAACGTTATCGATAAAGCAACATTTGATGGCGTATTGGGCGAGACGTAATTTCCTTTCAACTAGTACGCGATACATACAACTTATTTCAGGGGATTTATTCCCTCGAACGTCTTTCTCGTTGTGATAAATTAATGTTAATTCCTTTTCGAGCGAATGGATAAATGGGTGGACTCGCTAACGATCGTGGCTGTGATCGATCACAATTACTGACCACGTAATGGCCACGCGTGGTGCTACTATTTAAGTTTATTGTTATATGGTATAATTACCACCGTACTGCGTACTGTTGTTTATACAAACTGAATATTGGAATTTTATACAAACCTTTTTTTAATACCTAATCTTTGGCCCATTGAGTGTGGGGGGGGGGAGGAGGTCAACGCATCGGCACAGTAATTATGAGGATGTTCATGGGCGTCGGTATTCGTAAAAAGGCTACGATTGCTTGTTGGCCCCCTATTCCATAAGAAAACTAAATCCACCCAAAGGTCTTCGTACAGGTACACAGAGTTATTCACACAAGCAAGCCCTTCGAAGTATATCGTTAACATGATAGACAACATTTGGTCTACAAATTTTGAATATTTGTTAGATTTCTTCTATACGAAAATAAATATTATTTATCAGTTCGCTTGAATATTATAGACTCTACAATTATTTCATAGAGCGAGGCTGTATAAGAGATGGTGCTTGCAACTAAAATAGTTTCAAAATGACAAGACAGGACAAAAAATCTAGAAAAATGATTTAAAATTAATGTATCGAGTTATGGCAAAAGTCGAAGATTAAAAGTCTAAGGCCTTCGTGAAAAAAAAAACATGTATATGCTTATTTTTCATGTATATAATAATTTGATTTGTTATTGTTATATCATCGCTTTTATTGATCGTAGCGTTATTATATACTACTAGCAGTCTGCCCCGGCTTCGCACGGATATTTCAAGAAATATGGCAAAAATTTATTGTTTTACAGAACTGCAGAACACCGTTTGTCGGGACAGCTAGTTGTCAATAATTTCTGCAGCTACTATATAAGGATTTGCTTTGATATTTTTCGACGTTATTGTTACATTTTTGAAGTTTTCGTAAGCATTATATCGTTTTAGAGCATGTCATATAGCCTTTCTTCATCACAGATAATATAGAATTCTAATAATTAAAGAATTTTAAGTCGGTCAAGTCGTTTCGGAGCCTATTTAATGCAAACAAACAAACAATAGCAACGCCATAGCCTTCCAATTGCAGAATGGTTTATCTAAAACTCAAAGAATTTTTCACATCGGATATTTAGATTAGAGCGTTGAAACAAGCAAACTTTCAAAATAACTCTTCAGTTGTATTATATTGGGATAGATTGAAACTTTTATGTAAGTAACAAACAACATCAAAATTGGTTGTGTTGTTTATGCCACGTTGTGTATAACAATTAATTTCTTGGGCAGCCATTAGGTTAGGTATACCCTCATCAAAAGAAAGCACAATAGTTGGGGATAACCGTCATAATAGTTTAGTACGCATTGTAATATTTTCCTGTTGTTTTCAACTTCGTACCCCATTTGTTTTTTTTTTTTTTGTTTTTCGTGTTTATTTTTATTCTTTACTTAACGCTTTTTAACTAAAAAACACTTACTTATAGTATAAAGCTTCTTTAATATTAATAAATATAACGAGAGGTAGTTCCATGCTGCATTGCAGCCGAATTAGCGAGTTCATTGCAGCGATTCCTGCGGTTTATGAGTTGCCGGTGGCGTATTGGTGTGATGGAATAAAGGGGGACAGCAATCGTCCAAATTTTTATCGGCCTCTATAGTCGTTATAAGGCTGGAGCTGCTTGTTTGGTTCTCTATTATATAAAAAACTTTATACGTGAAAGAATAAGAACACAATTGGAGGTTGCGTACCGGCGTTGCCTTCTGCATCTCACTGATCCTTTGATCCACTCCCGACATTGGCCTTCCAGACTCTCTGAACAAACCGAAACGCGATGGTAGCTATTTCTTCACGCCGGTGCTAAATTGAACGGATTATACTGGTACCTGTTCCGCCTCTATATGTCTGTAATGGAATTACTTCGAAACTAAATTTGAGGATTCACACACCAGACCTTTGACTTTGAGATGAAGATGGGATGATCCTTGCTGAAACTGAACATTGTCTGATGCGGGGCATCGGTTGTCTTGGCATGATCGTTATTACCCATTTTTAGGGTTCCGTGTCCTAAGGGTAAAACTGGGATCCTATAACAAAGACTACGCTGTCCGTCTGTTCGTCTGTTTTTCGTCTATGGAATACTGCCCGGTGGCTGTATATCACTAACAGTGATAGTTAGTGTACATTTTTCTGGTGCTGTATAACTACTAATTATTTAAAGGATCTCCAATTCAACCAACGCGTTTTTGTCGTTTTCTATAAATACTTGGTTTACGTTACGGCGTTTACGTTACGTGACGGCGAAGATGAAAAAATATAAATGTTCATAATGTTGAATGTTCTTTACTGGCCGAATATTCTTAGGTCTTGGTTAGATTGTATTTAGTTTCACTGAGTGTATTTAGCTTCACCTGTCCCGATGTTTATCTTTAATCAAATCATGCTACTTAAATTTCCTTCACTTTCTAGTTACCGATTGAGATGAAATTTTGAATGCATATTTAAAACAGATGACAATGCAATGGTATTGTGAGATAGAGTTCCCACTAGGTAGCGAAACGACCCTCGCGGGGCGGCGGGAAACAACTGGATGAGGAGAGCCAAAGATCTGGCTCAGTGACACGCATTGGGAGAGTCCTATATCCAGCAGTGGACTAAAGTTGGCTGAAGAGAGATAAAGGAGAGATGCAATGTAGGTCTGTCGACTGAGATAGAAAATGGCCATTTTAACTCTTAGGTAAAATATAGCAATCCTAATGTGTTTGGGCTGATTGGACTTATCTTGATATAGAATAGAAGTCCAGAAGTTCTTTTTCTTTAGAAGCTTGTATATCAATGTACTTTTAAATAATGAATTTATATCAACCACTAATCTACTCCTATCAGAGGCCCATGTTAAACCTAGTAGGTGCCCAACCCATTTAGGAAACGCTTGCTTTAAATCTCTCTAAGTCATACCTACATTTTTATTCGTTAGTACAAATAGTATACCCTTAGCTCAATCCTTGGAATTTGGACTCTAAAACAATAGCTTAAGGGCCATTAAGTGAAGCAAGTACACGTGTAGTATTTGTTAGTGAGGCTTCCGCTAATGTTCTTTGTAAAGGTAACAAATAACTTCTAATCAGAGTACGGACCGACCGCTATTTGTCCGACCAAAGATACATTGCACTTCATTCCGTTAATATGTAAGTATACTCTATACCTTTTTAGAGATGCCGATGTTGGTAGCTAGATGGAGGTAGATGCCGGATCGGAGCAGAATCGATACTTTACAGGGTGACCCGTGGGTCATTCATAGGCCAATTAAAAGAAGACTATTGACGGTACTATTATCCATCTAAAACATTGAAGTATAAGTACTTATAAAATAAGATTCCTAGATTTTTTTTTAATGTTATGATTATTTTAAGAGTTTCGATGAAATTGTGGCACTATGATTATAACATTTTAAATATAAAATTGTATTGTACACAAAAACGACTAAACGGAAAAAATAAAATTTAACACAGATATGGTTTGCGATCTGAAATGCAAAAGGAACATTTTTACACCGAAAAATAAATGATTGCTTTGGGATATATTGTTATTTGTTCAGTTGAATTGAATATGTTATTTCTCACTTAGCTAAAGTTAGCAGACGATATAAAATGAACAGTCGGTAGTTGTAAAGACGTCTGAAGTGAAAGTTCAATTGGACTCTAACGAGTTAATCTGCTTTTAATAAGTGTTGATGCCGTCGCTGCGGCTGCGAAGCTCATTTATAGCGCTAAACCGACGACGACGGCTTTTAATGAATTGTGATCTCAGCGTCGATATTTTGGGATATTTTGTTTGCTTTTAAAGTCAGTTCTCAACTAGATCTCAGATATGATAACCAGCTGCCGCAGTGGTAGCATGTATCAGATAATCGTGCATGATGCAATCGGCAGAGGTCGCTGGTTTGAATCTCGCACGGGTCATGTCATCTATGTATTATAATATGTATTTCTGTAGTAAAAATCGTAAATACATACAATTTCTTGAATTTATTTCTTAGAAAATAAATAAAACGTATATGCCTAATATGTCTAGCACCAGAAACGGGTCCTTACGGTACTTAGCACGGGTCTAGGCTAAAGTAATGTGACTAGCCCAGAGCTATTATTATTATCATATAGTAATACATTGAAAGTTATTTCTAAAAAGTGTACTACAAAGGCATGGTATTATGGCTTCATACTACACTTTTTAGAAATAATTTATCATGCAATTGTTACATTCTACGAGTACTTTTACATCTTTCGCGGAACAATACTTATATTGTGTTCGATACTTAAGGAAGTAAACCAGATCCTGTTCCATATGATAAATATATAATTTTTGTTCAATATGTCTCTATCTGTGTTAAAATATTTCAATTTATTGAAATGAACATTCGCTCATTGGAGGGGAGGAGGAACAGTGCATTTGCATAACTATTATGCGGATATTCATGGGCATGGGTAATTGTCAAAAGGCTTCGCCTGCTTGTTTCTTCTCCTATAACATTTAACAAGAAATTAAGATTAATTATTTTTATTGCAACAACACGCCAGTTTCCTAATGGGCTTAGCAGAGAAAACTCCTTACATATTTTCTTTGCTGCCGGCATATTAATATTCGTAGCAAAAGCTTATTATGCGGAATAGACGGTTCGTTAAATTTTGTTTGACAATTTTGCCAAAGTGCATCAAGAAATTCGGTCTCCATTGACAAAATATGGTTTATACTGCCTGTGTTACAAGATGTTAACCAATATGTTATGAGATGATAATATACGGCATGTACATATGCAAATGTTATTATTAAATCGAATTAAATTTTTAATAAAATAAATGGGACAATTTTTTCAACTGTGCCTATATCGTGTATTTAAATTATAAATAGTATTTTTACATTTCGGTTGTGTCGTGTTTTTGCTATTTCATCGGTTTAATAAGTTAGAATGATGATATTAAAATGTACGAGAGAAATATAAAACAGAAATCCCTAAATGAGAAAGAAAACTGGCGCGTGGAGCATTGTCATCTTATGATATACAAGCGACCCGCCACGGCTTAGCCCGTGAAATGTACGCTAAAACCTTCCTCTGAAATTGATCTCTCTACGGGTGCAAACCGCATAAAACTGAATTTAGTAGATTTTGAGTAAATTTATCACGTACAGACATTTTATTGGGTTATATAATAGGCATAAATTTATTATTATTATGCATTTTTAAACACTAAATCTTCAATATACAAAACTTCTATTCTAATTATTTTGGATATAGCCAGTTAAAATTTAACCCTTATTAAACTTTAATCTCTCTATTTAATATGTACTGCCCTGCCTTTGCCTAACAGTGGGACACGGCATGCTATTAATAATAAAAGTATAATATATAATATGTAAAATCTTCTAATCTGGTCACCGTCCAAGGTCGTCGCTGGTAATAGTGTTGTATATAAACAAATGATTGCTCACATCATAAAATAACACCGATCGACTTAATCTTCGTGAAATCGTTTTTACGATTTCCCCAATTTCTGTTACGGTTTATTTTACCCGGCGGTATCATCTCTACAAAATTGTTTCTCGTAACATTTGGCCTGTGGAAAAAAGATTTGAATTGCCAATCTGTACGTCAGTACTTAAAACGCTTTTTATGTACGATTACATTTTTAAACGCAATTGTTTCATCAAGTTTATATCTTTTATAAATAATTAAATAAACATTTATCATCCTTCTGAATAAAGATTAAAGGATGATCGATATTAGAAATAAAACTTGAAAGTGTGTATTAATTTTTTTTTATGTTCATACTTATCTAACATTCATACCACCCGTTACAAGTACATGAATCAAGGTTTTATTCTATATTATCCCGATAATATAGCCTACCTACCGACGCCCAAAAACATCCGTGTGATTTGAAGTATATATAAAAGGTGCCTCCCAGGTCGTGTCGGCATAATAAATTATAGTATGATATAGTGCCATGCTGCGTTGCAACCGAATTGGACCGACTTTACCTACATCACTCTGTTTGTGAGTAGCCCGCGGCCTATTGGACGGCGGAGAAATTGAGGATAACTAGTCTGCATGACTATAATTGGATGTCTATTGGCGTTGGTATTTGCTCATAGGTTCGGATTACTCGTTTATCCCCATATACCAGAAAAAAGTACTGAAAAATTATCCGCAATTAGAGACAAAAAAACGTTTTCAGCAAAAACACGAATCAAGAATCATAATCGTATTTATTTTTTTTTAATTTTCTCAATATTTGTTTGTATCGATATCCCATCAAGTACCTACAAATGAGTGTACGTTTTTGAGATAACGTCGACGGCCAGCGAAATCATTTCCGTTACGTCAATCACGCGCCTCTCCCCATCCGCTGGGGTACACCAGCTAATGAGTTCATGAAGTATTTAAAATCCAACTAGATTGACCCTTTTAACTGTCTTAGAACTTATCTGCGCCGAGATCGAGTGGTAAGCCTCAGTGTTTAACTACAAACCATGTGATACAGTGAGGTCCTCGGGTGGAGTCAGTCTTGGGACGGACAAAAGTGTTATTGGATCTCTAGTAACGTCTCTAAATAAAGTTGGCATGCTTATTTTCTATCAAAATTGAAAAAGTGAAAAATGTTTATTATATTGAGTAACTATAGTAAATTATATTAAATATAGACGTACATGAGTAATTCTACTAAGTTTACAATTTCTTTTAGTTCTTATGCTTCAGTAATAGAGATAACTAGAATTTGAGAATTTGACTCACCCTGTGTCATGTGAATGTAGAACGATTTATATATATAAAATCAGGTGAACAGGAAGTTGGGATACCACTAACTTCCTCGTTTCAGAACTGTTTTATGGTTTGACAACTCGTTTAAATGAATAATCTATTAAGTATTTTAAAGTCTGTGAAAAATAAAAGTGAGTAAAGTAGCATATCAGTAGCTATTCCTTTTTCAATGTTAAAAAGAAGTGTGTTTTAGATAGAGATTATATGGGACGTTAAGTTGTTTCTAGACAGAACGGCAATGTAGTGTGTGTGGTGAGTTTAATAGCACTTCGAAGGCTGTCGCGGCTGACCGCAAGTAGCCGGGCCAAGTCGGAAACATTAAGGTTCCATCAGCGGCCATATTTTCCGGCGAGCGCTGAATTTTCACGGGGGCCGGCTCCGTCCGGCAACTCGACACGCCTTTGCACTCAAACACTGGCAAAGGATGAAGTAGAATTGTGTACCCGAGCGCTTTCACGCCAATATTTTCACACATTTTTGTAGTTTAAGACGTGACACGAGGATTACGGGCGTAGGTTATTTGACTTTGTTTCGGCAACATTTATTTTTGTCTGTACATTTTTCACTTGGAACGAGTAGAACCATTTTGTCGGAAGCTTTTAAAGGAAAGCACAAAATTTAAGCTCCTTATAGACAAGCAAGTGTGAGCTGGCTTAGTTACGTTATGCACTAGTGGAACTTTATTTGAAAGAGCAAACTTTGACATATTGCTTAGTGTCTTGCGTTCTATTAAAAGCTCCTTCCTATTAAAATCTTATTAACTCTGCGGCGGCAAATTTATATGGAAGTTTAATAAGTGCTATTATATCCTTGTCATCAGTATCAACAAAGAAGACATGCTATCGCTGTAAGGAACTTTTGTGTTTTAATAATTTTATACAAGTGCAGTAGCATTACTGCTATTTATGTTAAAAACTATTATTACTTATTAGTAGTATTCTGTAATAATAGTTTTTAGATTTCATAGATATAAGTTGATATACATCCGCGCAATATACATTTCCTCCTTTTCCTCTAATAATTAATTAATTTTTTTTTACAAACCGCATTGGAATTGATCTCTTTGTCAACACCATTAAGGGACTACCGTGGATATGTGTTGTGATTAATGTTTTTGCATTAAAATAAAATTTAGGCCTATTCAATTATAGCTGAATCAGATATATGGAGAGAACCATTTGTCTGATTCAGCTATAATTGAAAGACACGTAACCAGAATATATTTAACGAAGACATAAGGCACTTATACTTTTATGATTTTATTGTTATATATATATATATATATATATATACCTCCCTACGGTTTTATTAAACATTTTTTAAAGAAAATAAATTGCACATATTAAGAAACAGATAAAATACAGAGAATGTTAATGCAAGGAAAACAGCATTAGTATAATTTAATATAAAATTCTGAGAGGGTAATATTATACGTAGTCTGTCAGGACAATGTTGTCAGCGTGAGAGACCAGCATTAGAGTTTTTCCGGCTCGGCCCGAACGCTTCAATTTCACGGGACGTTTGTTGGATGTCAAAGATGCCCAAAGGTGTAATTTTATTACCTATATAATCTTACGGCAGCTTGCGTATACATTTTTAGTAAAAAACGTAGTGAAAATTTATAAAGCAAGTTCTATAGACAATAGTTATGCTAAACTTATTTATACAAAACTCTACAAGTTTTTATATAAGATGTATATTTTAATCAATTTTATTAATGTAAGTGAAGTTTTAAGTTATTAGCAAGATGTAAATGTCATGCTGCATTGCAGTTGAAGGCGGGCGTGATCAGGAGCCCACCATGGTTCAAGCCTTGTCGTGGCGGTGGGGCTCAGTAGCCTGGGGTGATCCGAGACACCTTGGGCGAAGCCAATTGAACCGAGCAGTGGATGCTCTTTGTCCCCCTCTTATAAGAAGAGGGGACTAGAGTGTGGGAGGGGGAGATGCTCTTTGTACCCCTCTTATAAGAAGGAGGGGCAAAAGAGAAAAAGGCGTCGCTATTGCGCACGTGGCAAGGCAAGGGGTGAGGATGGGAACCTCATCCCATCCCAAAGTAGGTAGGTTAGTCCCATCTGTGGAGGTGGAGTCGGTAACTTTGAGGGCTGACTAGCCGCCGAGGTGCCCTGATGATTTGTTGTTACGGGCACCTCACCAAAGCAGGCACTGATGGCACTCGCGGTGGTTTTTGTGGGTATTCGGCACTATAATGTGCCGCGATCCCCACCCACCACTGGACCCCACCCAGGGGCAGAGAAGGCGCGTAAATATGTTTCTCCGCGTCAACAAAAAAAAAACGTAATCAGGAGGTAACTATCGCTCTCATGATACCACCGCAAAGTAATAAATAAAATGACGGTAGGAGGAAGGTAGGGCTACGTTGTCTTAGTAATGCCATTACCACTCTTTACCATTTGGAAAGCCCTATCCAATGACACCCCACACTACTATACTCTCTCGGTTATATTTTTTCATTCCTCGGTTATATGTATGAGCGCCTCAGTAATTTAAATTTTCAAAAGCATACTTATTCATTTTGTGGCGATTTACAAAATACACCTACCTTCCTAATTTCAAACATACAGCACCCGTAATATCCGAGTAAAATATATGTGACATACGAATGATTTGGACAAGACCTACAGAACCCAAAAAAAAATATATACATGCTTAAAGGAGAAATTGATCCTTCGCGATTAGCGAGCGATGTTTTTATCGCAACACTTAAACAAATCATAGGGTCGTTTGTAATTAATACGTGCGCGATCATAGGGTCATGTGTAACGAATACGTGCGCGATCTATCAGAATTAGAGGACCCTTTTCCTGTCACTCGGATGATCGATGCGCGGAAATGAAGACGATATTTTTCTAAGAGCATGTGATGTGTCGGAGAAACGGCACTTCATCACAACATGTCACGATACTATCTGTGTGATAATGATAAAATTTGTTATGTGTAGTGATTCATGAAAAAAAAAAATACCTTGACAGTAAAGCGTTAGAATTTTTTTTCACGTTTATTTAGTAGGTTTATTATTATTATGTATTGTGAAATTGTTCAAATTATGTGTTACGTGTAATCAGCGTCACGTCATTTTAAATACTGTTAATGTAACAATTTGTGTGTGTCTGTATACGTACAAAAACTGTGATTGTTCAAATTATGGGCGCGACCATGTAGCCACCGAACGGCTCAAGCGGAAGACCGACGCTGACATTAATGCCAGCAAATGCCGAGCTTGAGATCGGTTTGCATGATCATAGTTTAAGTTTTATGTGGCTTTTGTTCCTGCAATGTGTGTTTATTTATTTGTATCAATTTACATAACACACACACATAAATGTATTCTTTCTTTCTATTATTTAAATATGAAGTAAACATAACATTCGACAGCTAACAAAATATCAAACGATCACTCATTTGAAACAAGAATGTTAATAGCGTAGCGCTTGCACTTTTTTAATCGAGGCAAGTATGTAATCGCAAATTGTAGCAAGATATTGGCGTTCATCGAAAGAGGTCTGTGTCTAACTCTAGACAGCTAAATGCTGATCATGATGACGATGATGAAGTAGAGGATCCTACGACTAATATATTATTATTATTATTATTATTATATATTCTATTGTCCTTTAAAGTACAGATGTCCATATTTAGTATCAGTTTGGTACTAATACCAAATATTCACATGTGAACTAACAAAAGATAATCGGATCGCATTGTTACCCCCGTGGGTGGCGGAGTAATGCTCTCTCAGATCTCAGGCTACGACATGTTGTGAGTCTTGTATATTTGTATCTAAGTTCATTTGGTACTAGCGTAGAAAAAGAAAATAAACTTCTTAGTAGTAGAGAAAAAAGTGCAGACGGCATGACAATTGGTCAGATGTGTATGGGCGTCGGCATTGTTTAAAGGATTTTATTTACGCGTTTACCGTCTATGCTATAAAATAAATAAGTATAAAGATTGTTGGACCTCATATCGCTATATTAGGCGTGCAAAAATTTTTTTTCACAAAAATTATATAGAAATTCATCAGGTAATTTCAAAATTTACAATTGTTGGGATAGAATAATATAACAAAAATTAAAACCAATTTTATGAATTTTTATTTATGTAAACATAGGAGTATAACAACAATTGTTGCTGTATGGTCGTTGTTGTTGTTATGTTATTCTATACCAACAATTGCAAATTTTGTAATTACCTGAGGAATTTCAATATAATTTAAAAAAAAATCCACACTCCTAGGTAACACGAGAGAGCAATGTGAGATCCAGCTATCTTTACGCTTATTTATTTTATAGCATAGACAGGTAAAAGAGTAAATAATTTTTTAGACACTGCCGACATCAATAGACACCCAAACAATTGTCATGTCGTCTACTCTTCTTTCTCTACTATTAGGAAGTTTATTTTCTTTTTCCAGGCTAGTCCCAATAAAACTTAGAGATAAATGAGTGATTACAATATTCTTTTTAAAATTTTAAACTATGATGACCGGAGAAAGCGTAAGTTAATTCTCGGAGTATAATATATTACGAGAGCTACCTGCTGACTATAGGAGGATATTGAGTAGGTACAATATACTTCATTTTTTTAAATATATTATTATATGCCTATTAGACGATGATAACGATGTAACAACAAACAATAGCCATAATATACTACTCCAACGGTTTAGTAGTTACCGTTTTCTCAAGGTACATTTCTCTAAGGAACGTTTCAAGCCTTTTTTCTCTTATCATGTGTAAATAGTACATGGTAATGCTTTTTCTTTCTCATGCACTCATCCGCTCAGAATAATTTATTACAAAGAGGATTTAAAAAACACGCGTCGGTTGAGCGCGGCGCTGCCTTAGCATAAGACTTTAAGAACGTGTGAGAATTGTTCCATATGATTTTTTTCTCTGTATGAGAATTGTAGGACCTTACATCATAATATATATGTACCCATTTATATTTTTGGTGGTCATGATTTATTTTACACTTACATTTATTGGTGACCTAAGCGAACGGTACTCATTACAATAAAACTACATTTACGCAACAGCCATGACCTCGGATAGACTGGTGTCCTCCCGTGACCATGCCTGTTGTAAAGCTTCCGAAACGTCGGGCTAGTCAAATAATTAAATAAACCGCGATAAAATCCGTGAGAGTAGTTTTATTGTATTACTTGTTTAATCAGGTAAGGTGTTATTTTTTTCGGACGGACTTAATACTTCATTCCAATATTTTTACCATTTGTAATGACCTACTTTAATTGTGGGAATTAAAATTTTTGACTCCCACCATCAGGTTTTCCAATGCATGTAAGTTGATTGTCCCGAACCTCTATTGCTACAAAATCCTAAGTGTTCACAGAATGGGGGTGCAAGCGAGCAATCGAAGCCTTTTTTACGACTACCGACGCCCATGAATATCTACATAATTTCTATGCCGATGTGTTGCCTTCCGCCCCTCCCCCCAATGGGCCACCGGTTACTCACAAATCGCTCGAATCGCGACACTGAAGATCTCACTTTTCGGCGCTATTATGTGAGCGAGAGGTACCTCCCCGGTCATGCCGGCCCAATTCCGTTGCATATGAGGATGTACTGTCATGCACTATGCACGGTAATATCTCCCCCTATGCAGCATGGAACTACCTCTTTTTAAAACATCGTGTTCCTAGATAAGGACCACAAAAAGCTTGCGTAATTTTGCAACCACATATAAACATACTATTTCATATATGTATGAGAATGTGTGTGAAGGAGAGAAATTAGATATTCGTATCAAATTTTACTTTCTGTACAGAGATAATTTACTTCTAGCAAAGGCTATATTATTGATACTCGTTCAGTACTCGTACTTACACACTAATTTGCTGTAGCATCACGAACGTCCAATCCTTACGTATAGCATTTATTTTTTACAATAACATTTTATTGCTTTAAACAAACATAAGTCGGTTCGATCGCTCCCGCCGATCAGAGTATTGGTAGTGAAGTATCAGATATTATTTACCGAGCTCTCGTCCTCGCTCGCGGTTCAATCGGCTCCATTCGCGTCCCAATGCATCGCTATTGTGTTTACAGAAGGCTCTAGTGCTCTAGTCGATTGCCAATCAAAAGGAACGCGAGGCAGCCATTTGCCAGTAAAAGCTCTTAATCACGGCTAATAATGCCCACGTAATTACGCTTCAATATTTTCCGTGATATTGCATAGGGACCTTAGTAGTATCTTGGCTTTAATCTTTCTCTCTAGTATTGTAAATTTTAGGCAGAAAAATGTAATTCACTAAAAATTACTACGTTTGTACTGTATTTCGTATTTATATGCCACTCAAAGGCCACAAATTGTGCTGAGGTAACTTAGATATCGTACGTCCCCTTGCGAGACGTGAGCACCACCCCCCAAAATTTGAGTGCGTAAGACACATTTCGTGGCGATGCGTCGCTATGTCGGAAAACTAATTCAGCTGCAGCCATTACAACAAAGACACTTACTTAACAAACATACCCCTGTAAATCAAAGGCTTAAGATGTTTTGAGCCAAATATCACAGAGTCAATATAAATTATGATAATAATGATGATGAATTAATAAGTCTTTAGATGTATTAAAAAATAATTCCAAAAAGGCCGGCACAATTTAATCTGAATTCCAAACAGGTAATTTCGGCACGAAAAAAAATCAGGACAATCTCAAATGAGTAAACCGAGAGATAAGTATCAATTAATTAAAAAAAGGCACAGTGACGTGAATAAAGTAGATCCTATGAGAATAGCGAGCGGCGCTAGTTGCTATTAGAGTAATTGCCTCATACGTAGCCGAGACGACACCTTAATGAGATGGTTTGCTTCGTGAACTTTTAATTTTTATAATGCGTATCACCCGCGCACTTGTTACATTGCATAATTATGTTTGCTCATGGTAATCATAATCAACGCTTTTCCGTCCCTGGCAGAGAAACCCTTGATTAGATCGGAGAAGCTGTAGTGGAATTCGCGTGCGAGTAGTCTCCGCATGGACAGCTCACGCTTCATCCAATTCATCGTCATCGACACCATCATCATCGTTATCTCAGCTGGTTGATTATATGCCTATTATATATTATATATTATTGATTATATATTATATATTATTGATTTTATATTATATATTATTGATTATATATTATATATTATTGATTATATATTATACACTTTCGTCTTTTTAAACACGAAGTCAACTCGAAAACCTAATTTTCACATTTCTCCCATTGTCATTTCCATTCCAATGTACCTAGCTGCGTTCTCGTGAGTTTGTGATCAGCCTTCGGATATTTCAATGATTGTATCGAAAAATCTTTCTAAATAGTAAATAACAAAATGGAAAGTAATATTTTATTATTTTGATTCAAATATTTAATAGCTTTCCGATATTTTGTTTCTGTGGTTTAAAAAAGCAATTATGCACATTCCACTACAGGCAACGGGTGAAACGATTCCGATATTTTGTCATCGGTCAAACTATTCTACGATACGCCGCATGCAATCGAATACGGTATTGGATTGACGACAGCTCACAAAATATTGTGCTCATATGTTTAATACTTTTTTTGTAAATATAGTGGTTCAATAAAACCGGATAGAATTTATTGAGTCTGCAGGGGACAGAAGTAGCAAGTCCGTTCGCCGTCAACGGCATTCTAATACGGGACAAAAATTGTAGTAGCTTAAGTTATTAGTTAGACTATTTAGTATCAATGGACTACCTATTCCCATGGACATCTTAGAAGTCTGTAAAGATTAAGGGCTGCCAAGCAACATAATTCACGTGGGAAAATGAAAGAAAATGTTCATTTGTATAGTGTGTTCCTGTAATATTTAGAAATGGAAGGTAGTATTTCATAAATAATAAAATCTCAGGTAAATGCCTCCACGCGAGCGTGTATCGCTGGCCTCTGCTCTTCGATCATAAATCTCAGATACTGCCTTCTGCGGTACACGGTTAACTACACCCATTTATTTACACACCAGCTTTGATTACGCCTCTACAAATAAACAACGATAATATTAAATTATTGATCACAACCAGGATGTACCAGATTATGGTTTTATCATCATCATCAAATCATTTTCTATTGGCTGTGCTGAAATGTACTTCATGAAGTCTTCCATCAGTTCTTTCGACGTCATAACAGGCATTCTTAGTTAAACTGGATATAATTTACATGGTAGGCCTGCTGTATTCAATATTTATTTAAATATATTAATAAATTAGTGTTGTTCCATTCCAAAGTCATCCGATGTTATTACGGTAGATATACGGATGTCTGATAAAAAAAAAACCGGAATATACTAGATAAGCTACTGGAAATTGTTGAAGCATTTACTATTGTACCTGTATACCCGAATATGGTGCACATGGGACGGCCCAATCGTGGTCAGTGATGCTGTGGCCCAGCTGTAGCACAGTTCCGAGCCTAAATCGAAGCTTCAACATTGGTCTGAAAAGAAAAGAAGATGTTTAGGTTAATTACGAGTAATATGTGTATCCTTAATAAATACCAGGCCAGCAATTGCCAATATAACCTTATTACTAAGCTAATTACTAGGTGTGCTATTATTTTAGCACAATCAACTAATGAATTAAACATAAAGCTAGCTAATTACTACTACCACATTAATTATCAAAACATCGAAGTGCAATATTAATTTTATTATTATTATGAAAATCATAATAGTAATATTAGGCATAATATAATTTAACATTCATATTATAAAACAAAGTCCTTTGAAGCTGTCTGCCTGTATATGATCGAGTTTATCAAAATTTACTTAACGGATTTTTATGTGGTTTTCACCAATGTTTGATCGATTCGCGCGGACGATTTTGTTATATAACTTGCTAACTTTTTTATTCACGGACGAAGCCGGGGGATCAATAGTTTATTATAAGATAAAATCCAATAATAATATTGGAATAAAATGATGCCCCAGAATTAATAGTAGGTAAGGTGATGCTGACCTTTCAGACGGCTCAAATAGGGAGCCGGCGGGTTGACTCAGCTCTTGATTCTCCATGTTTTGAATGCAGTGCTCTCGTGTGCCGTTCGTTGTCCCACGACGAGTATCTGCATTAATGTGCAAATGAATTAGTGAAAATGTTGCCGTGAAAATTTTTTGCTGTGCCCGAATTTCACGAAACATTTATTGTGGTTTTTATTAATTTTTCACCTTTACGTACGTACGTATGTATATGTGCTTCTTTGAATGCAAAATTGTTATATATATTAAAATATATTTTTTTTAGGTATTTTTCATGTTTACCTACTAAACTGGGGAACACTTGAAATTTATATACATCTACTTTATGATAAAGCAAACCTGACTGACTTATGTCACAAAACACAATCCAAACTATTGTACCTTGAAATATGGTACTAGGGTTATCATCACGATGTAAATGAGCAATAAGAATGGATTATTAGAAATTGAACCCCTAAAGGGGTGAAATTGGAGGTGAAGTTTTTATGGAATTCGACTATGTTACGCGGGACTATGAATTTATGGGGCGCTGCTAGTATTATGTATGTATATGCCAAACTTTGTAAGTGACTGGATCAATATGAACTATACTAAAGTGAAAAGTCGTAAGTGCTATACTTCTTTAATGTAATAATACGGGAAATATACCTCGTGGTGTAGTGGTAAGCCTGTTCCAGCCACAGTCAGTACGGGGTTCGAGCCCCGCGTTGGACCAAAGTTGGACTGTTACTGGGATTTTTTAAATTCTAATAACAGTCCGAAGTCAGGAGGTTGGGGGTGTTAGTGGTCCGCCCTGGACCTGGTTTCTCGCCGGTCGAGTCGGATCGCCGTCCAGGGGGAATAGGAGAATGAGGGAACAGAAAAGTGCACTTGTGCCCTTTAATATGTCATGCGCAGTTGGCTGGCCTCTATAGAGGTGACCGGCGTGGCGGAAATTTGTCTAAGACGAGGGTGACATTGTAACCTCCGTACATAGATAGACACAACGTACTATCGGTATACGTTTAAGTAATACCCCTACAGACAGCCACAGGTAAAAGCAGATAAATGTAACATAACCTTTACGGAAATTTAATTATTATGTATGTTTCGCTATATCTGCGGCGGTTTTAAATAAGTAATATACATTTTGGAAGGTTCTGTATCCAAAGAGCTAAAAAGGGACCCTATTACTAAGACCCCGATGTCAATCGTTCCTTTTCTCAGCTTCCAATGGGCCATCGCGTGATTTGTGAGCTGCGGAAATTCAGCAGGAGGCTATAGGATATATAATGTGAGCAATCGGCACCGCAGTATTCGTCACGAACGTCGCCAAAACTCTACTTCGATGCAGCATGGCACTACCTTTTATTGAACATTCTTGCTTTACTAGAGAGTTTTGAGAAGCCGAATACTCCATTGCCGGGATGGATATGTATCTGCATAACGTTCGTTTTTTTATAGTATAAGGGGACAAACGAGAATAGGCTCCTTTTAACGAATATATCGACGCCCATAGACTACTGCGTTGTTGATACAAATGCGTTCTCCTTCGGATGGGCCACCGGCTAATAACAAACCACACGAAACGTGACAATGAGCGTGTAATATGAGCGAGTGGTAGCTCTCCGGTTGTGACACTCCAATTCAGTCACAAAGCGGCATGGCTACTTATGTTTCCTGTTGCCGAAACTTTGAGTATGTATATGCTCACTGCGTTAGGGAATAAATGACCCGTCGGCGACTCTGGTTCATGAAATACTAACGGAAAATATCCAGTAACCACCGTTGTCCATACCAATAGGTATAGCTAACATGAGGTTATGGATTAGCGGGATTTATATGCAGATGTATATAAATGTATTTGCATTAGCGGGCATGCATCTGCATAGCCAACGCGCTAATGCGCAAATCATCGCCACCAATAACCGACGTCCATGGCGCATTACCGGGCCCTTTTTCAAAGTACCTACTCCCTTACACAAATCCTCCGAATAATTCATTCTCTAATGCAGTAAAATATGCACTTTGATACACCGACGTCGCTACTCCCTTACGATAGTGTCGTGTTTAATATTTACGAGTTTTCGTCCTCAAGAAATTCAATTTTCCTGTCAGCAATCGAGCATCTGTTATCTATGTACAGAAGGTCTTTTATTTGATGGGCATGTTGGGATGCTGTTGTTTATAAAATAAAGAATGAAGTAAAGAAAATGTGGATACGCTTAGATATTATAATATTTAATTTTATTGTTGTTTATAATACCATATAGGTCAAAAGGAGTATATACAACGCATCTGTAAAGTAATTATGCGGATATGTATATTAAGTGGCTCCG
>JAFELO010000503.1:324050-338991 GCA_017140195.1 Eumaeus atala
GAAGGTAGGATTATTCCTAAGACCTTACAACTAACAGCAAAAAGTAGTCAATATCAAGTTTTCTAAAACAACAATAAGATCTTCAGTCTCCTTGTAGGTACATTAGTAAGCAGAGAGAGCAGAACCAAACATCGCGATCCTTACATATATGTCTTACTTTCTTCACTTTATTTAGTTTTGTTATCCTGGTTTAAATTTATTTATGTAAATTACAAATTTATTCACAAAAACTGGGCGTCTATTAAATTAAGTCAAGACGAAACGATAATATAATTATGATTGAAGAGTATGTCCAGTAGTGGAGAGATAGAGATCGATAGTAACGACATACCATACGATATATATGCATATATCATCACAAGGAAGGTTATGTTTTCGCGTTTTCCATGGCTGTAAAGTGGACGTTTTCACCGATACGTGGCGGTCGCGTAAAATGTTCTCATCAGCGATTAATTGAATATCAACTCGGCCACACCGCATCTACGTTAAACCAACGCGATGAATATTCATCACATTTAGATAGAATGGAGCGATAGACCCACATCAGAAAAACATCAAAAATGCATCAGGCGGAAACATCCGTCTATATTGTAAGAGCAATATTGTGTCTCGTCCGTGCTTAGCCAATGCCAATCTACAATTCTTCAAGTGTGTTTATAAACTATTGTACAACGATACAACTATTGATATGAAAGAATATTTGTTTATTATAGTGGACATATATCATCACGTTAGTATGAACTGTGATTATGGGACGGTAGCTGCAAATAAAGCATAGGTCATGTCTCATTTTGAAGAGCACTAGTCGCAGAGTGAGTTGATTTCTGTCAAGACGACCCCAATAATGTCGCGTATCTCTTATAGTTTCTATTGAAACCTGTAATATTCTTTTACAAATTTTCTCACTGTAGTGTAAAAGTTGTAACACGCTTTATAACCACTTCGAAGCAAATATTTCATAACATTTAGGAAGACCTACCCAGTGATATTCAAATATTTCTTTTCACCCCTCAGTTACAACCTACCTTTAATTTTTTTTTTTTTTTAGCGGTTCATAAAATGTTACCTTTCACATTTGATACATCCAGCATTCATAATCTCCGTATAAAACAACGAAGATTTCGTTTTAGCTCGTTAGGACTCCGTAGAACTTAGAAAGAATATTTTTGATTGAATTTTATGTAAACAAAATTTAAGAAATTGCTATCGACAATCTCCAATAACTGAGCTAAGTAATGTATATTTTTCTATTAAAATTTTCGTTTCACATTAAAACTGACTGAACGCTAACAGTAAAAAAAGTTATATAGAAAAAAATTCGGGCGTCAGTGATCATAACAACAGTTGATAAATGCAAACAAAATGCGGTTTACCGCATGGTAGGTGACAACCAGAGATTATGCAGGACCGGTTGCCGCTGTCTAAATGGATTATGCCATTAGAAAATGTCACTGAGTATTGCAATAAAATCTAATAAATGGATTGATCGTTTCCATAATGTACGTGTAGATTATTACAGAAACGTATAACCTACGTAATTTCTGAATAAAATTGTCTTACAATGAGGTATCAATGCAGTCCATGTCAGCACTGTGATAAAGAGAATATCGATAGATGTACTACTGCTCATGATCGATAGATGTACTACTGCTCATGATCGATAGATGTACTACTGTTCATGATCGTTGGTGAAGGCTGGAAAACTCCATTGAGGTGAATAAATTTTGCTAAAAGATCTGGAACACCCACCAGGCGGCCGATGGCTCTCGCAGAGGTTTCTGATCATTTTATTTTATAGTATAGGAGGCAAAGGAGAAATCGAAGCCGCTTCACGACTACCGGCACGCGAACGCATAAATATTTTTTTTTTTATATTTTAGCGGGACAAACGGGCCCTTTAATAATTACTGACGCCCAGAAACATCCACATAAAAATCATACACATCCTCCTTTCCACCTCCCCTCCAATGGGCCATCGTCTACTAACATACCACACGAAAAGAAACATCGATGCCCTCACTTTACGCCGGTATAATATAAGGGAGAGATACATCTCGTGCCGGGCCAATTCTGCCGCAATACTTTGCTAAACTTACATTTCCGATTCCTAGCCCACCTCGAGGTGACACCGAAGATGTGACTTTACGGCGGTATCATGTGAGCGAGAGGTACCCCCCCGGTCATCCCAGTTCCGCTGCATTGCAGCATGGCACAGCCTCTCAATAAAACAGCAGTGGTACGCTTATCTTGACCATCCTAACACACCCTACCAGTACACCCAGGGCCGGTTGGATTTTCCCTGCTATAAAAAATGTTAACAAATGCGAAAATGTGGTGATAATTTGAACCATAAAAGTTCAAATAATAATGATCAAGTTTAATATCTCATAGTGGTTTTAGAAATATTTACAAGCTCCCATGATGCGGTGCTTGGCAAATGCGACGTCCTGCTGCCTTGACTTTCATCAAAAGTTACATGAATTATTGGATATAATGACAAGTCAAGCGCTAGCAGTGTTTTGGTGTGACACTATGACTAGTTATATTTAGGAGCCCGTAGCTTATCATCTAAGCTGTGGATGACTGATAGTAAATTTCAGTTTAGTGGCACTTCAACTCCAGTCTATAAATGCGCTGGATTGTTGTAAATTGTAGTAGTTTAGCTAGCGTGTAGCTCGAATGCAGTGAAACTTCAGTAATTATAGGTTTTTTTAAATAGTATAAGTGGGTATATATTGTTTTCGTATGTTTACGCGAATGTTATTCATTGTTTTGTCTCTGTAACGGATTTTATCGCGTTTCTTTAGATATTCTTGTCAGTCTGCCCGTGACCGTGACAGCCGAAAGGTTATCGAAACGTCGGGATATAAAAACTTGAGGGATCAGGACAGAATTTTCTGCTGGTGACGAAATTTCTGCTTTCGGGATGCGGTCCTAACATTATTTTGTTTTCAGCTCTTAATATTCGTTCCTTTTCAGCTTATTTATGTATCTGTTTATTTGTTTGAATGTATATTAATTTTTTAACAATTTATTAACTATAATTATTAAGTTTATAGTTTATATCTGTATACATATTAAAGTAAATGTAATTATATTATATATATTGAATATTTATATATATTTATAACTCAAATATATTTTCACAATTATTGTATAACAGGCCAGCACAAGGATTTTGGCATATTCGTTCAGCTTTTGATAATTACCGACGTCGCTAGACACCGATTGTTATGAAAGCATTTTGCCCTCCTTTCCCCTCCAAGGGGTCCCCGGAAACTCACAAACCACACGAAACTCAACAGCATGCCACTTACCAAGGTGCTAAACTTTTGCAGTTTGTATGCTTGAACGAGAAATCGATGCCAACTTTCCATGCAGTATAGCTCCAGATATATTAGTAATCGTTTTGTACCGCGACATGACGTGCTACGCTCAATCTAAGTGCGTTGCGTTACAGTGTTGGTATTGTACCTGACAAGGACCGCAACATTTGCGAACGTACCTGCTCCGATTGCGCGTATGTCTCTTAATTTATTCACGTAACTACAGAGCTAAATTTTCATCATATTGAGAACAAATTTCATCATCATCATCAGCCTTACGACGCTTACTGCTGGGCATAGGCCTCCCCATAGGCCACGGTAACGAGCCAATTGTATCCAGTATTGTATAGTCCACCGGATAGGAGGCCGTCCAACTGACAGTTTTACGGAGAGGAGGCGCCACTCGAGAACCTTTCTTCCCTAACGGCTATCGTTTCTGCGAGCAAGGTGGACAAATATAGGGACTTGTATTTGAGGAAGGCTATGCAAAAGTTATATTAAAATAAATTTTTGTGTGTGATTTTCTAATGATGAAGGTATTTTTGAAAATGTTTTTTTTTGCACATGAATGCTTTATGTCAAATTATAAAATACTTTATAATAAATTAATTTTGTAGCAATGAATAAATTAATGGGTGGACTGAAATAATGCTTAACAATTTATTACTATTTATAAACAACAACACATCTTCACACTAGTTCCCTTATGGGGTTGGCAGAGTAAACTTAGCGCCAGATATTACGATCCCTACGTATCTGCCCTGTTTTTTATTAATAATACATTTATGTCTATTAATAGTTTAGAAATTCATTGTGAAATATGCCTATTTCATACTCACTGAATTCAAAGCTATACACAATATACATTTGAGATGACTTCTATTAGTATTATGTATTTTGCATTAACTGAAACTTTTTAATTACTTTTAACTCATCCAATTCATAATTAATACTTACTGTAGACGTAAAAATAATGTTTTGATTAGGACGCAAACGATCAATCGGAGCCTCTTTACGACTATCGACACCCATGAACATCCACATAATTACTATGCCGATGCGTTAAGATGGCCCATTTACATTAAATGACTTGGTCAACCGAGAGAAGTGAATCTTGGGAATGACTTTCAATTTATATCTACACCTGAAGTATGTCATATCTTGTCCACGTCTATACGTTATAGTTGTTTGTAAATTAAATAAAGCCTTACCACAAAAAGCCCCGAAATTTGAAGCAAAATGGCAGCAATTTAAAATAAGCTGTTCTATTTACATAGCAGCAGAAAAGCCTAAAACAAAATTAATTTATGAAAAACATTACTTTCGTGAATTCGTTAAGGACGAACAAATTGCCCGCTCGCCCCACGACGTGACAACGACCGTTCACTCAATGTTAATGAGAGGTCACCGCAACGGGAGCTCCGCCTCACAGATTTTTGTTAGTTCAGACGGGCGATGTTGACAATTGTTTTGTTGGTTTGAATTATATTCTGTAAGCACAGCTTGAACTTAGAGATCGATTATAGTTCACTATAAAACTTGATTATACATTTTACATCGACTTATGTGTGATGCCACGTTTACAATAAACGTCACCCCCTGAATCGAAAAGAGTGACAGTTAGCTGAACATGCCTGCTTGTAAAAAGCGGGTAGCACACCACTTGCACGTACGCCAATAACTTTCTTTTATGAACATCCGCATAATTACTATGCCAATGCGTTGCCCTCCTTTCCTCCCCATCACAATGGGCTACTGGCTTCTCAAAAACCGCGCGAAATTAGATACCGAAAATGTCGCATATACACGTATTATGTGAGCGAGAGGTACACCTCCCCGTTCATGCCGGCCTAATTCCACAGAAATGTAGCATGATACCACATCTTAATGATATAAGTTAGTAGTAAAATAGTTAAATTAGAACCTAAATTATAATACATTGTAAGATTTTCGATCTAGAACTTTAAAGAGGCCTTAGCATTAATGGGCGCATCATTGACGATGACGCTTTGTATTTTGCTCCAGAATATTTTCATTTTGAAATGAAATGATCATTTCAAACACAAGAAAATGTCGTATTATTAATGGGTATTTCACTGACGATGATAATATTAAAGTTACAATAGTTTCATATTACTGTAGCACATTCCCGCATCTATAAGGAGTTATAATCATTGTGGCGCACACGCCTGGTTTTGTTAAAATATTTTGAATAGGACGTAAGCATTCGAAGCAACGAGATTGTGTTTTGTATTTGGCTCCACAAAACAATATCGGGAACAAAGCGTATGTCGAAATGAGTATCTTCATTTTCTATTCTCTGTTATATTTTTTTCACATTAAAAATTGTTCCACGTACTGTGCATTAATGTAATTATTTTTTGCTGTTGGCTTTGCAATCAACCACGTAATTTTTAATGTATGTGCTGACATACTTTGTTTTAGCTTGCGTTGATTAAATGAGGAAAAAATAGATCACTTAATGTGTTTGAATAAGAAGTAAAACAGTGTCAGTTGTTCAAGAATATCTTACTCTCTCTCTCTCTCTCTCTCTCTCTCTCTATGATGACCCGAAATATATCATAGTCACAGAAAAGAGAAGTGTTGTTTTCATGGTCATATTGCTATACAAGAAATGTACTACGGCTTTTATAACTAGCTGTACTCGGCGGTTTATTTTAGGCGTTTCACCTGCCTAAAATATGTCTCAAGGGAGCCTTTTATTTTCCAGGATAAAAAATATTTTATGTTTATCTAGAATGTAGACTATATCTATGCAAAATTTCATACTAATTAGATAACATTTTTACATGAATTACGCACCGCTTCAGTAGTTTTGATTTTACCACCTTTACAACTATTTATCTTTAATTTACGAGTAAGGACTGATAAATTAGGCTGTAGACGCCTTCAGCGGGATGTAAAAAGAGTAAAAGAATGGAGTCTAATAAGGTATTCTTTGTATAGTGTAGCATAGCCACATATACTCAGTTCATTATCAGTTCGCGGTCTTCCGACCTGTGTGTGTTTTCCGACAACTGTGTTTCCACACAGTTTTGCCGCGAGCAAATTCGGTATTTAGGACTGGAAATGGTCTCTGATTTGACATATCGTCACCGCACTAATAAATTTTGTGCTAAATCATTTAGAAATATCAATAGTGCGCAAATTTTATCAATGTGAGTACAATCAAAATATTGTACAATGCGTTAGTGCGTAGTCATTTAGAGACCAATGCCAAACCAATATTGAGTCCCAATGAAAGTACAAAATAATAGTTAAAAAAATTCGTCACAAATTTGCACGTTATTTGTTTTTAAAGGAGTATGGAGTATATCCATACTGCCCATTAATGTCCGAGCCTTTTCGTGCTGCGTATGGTTGGGTACTGTAAGCTGTCCGTTCGTCCGTCCCCCACAGGCCTGCGCTGCCGGCAAGCATTACTGAGTGCTCCCACATCTCGAACGAACTTACTTGCCACATCTGCAATGTCACGAGTCATCCGCCTTATAAAGATGCGCGCAGAAAACGACGTAGAAGTTTTTAGTCACATCATGCCGAAATTCGTTCAACTAGTGCAGGAGGTCCTTGAAAACGCTGAGAATGTTACATAAAATTGGTTTTTAGAATTTTGAGTTTTAAATTTAAATCAAATTGTTTATAAAGTAATCCAACACTATTTTTGTATAAGCGTCTCGGATTTTCTGTCATGGTGTTGCATTTATGTATTCAATAAATAAATAAATAATAAATAAGTAAATCATCTCTTAAAATACATGGTTCTAGGTGCTATCTTCGCTGCCTGAGCTAAAATCTTCTGCTTCCAGGCAGGGTTTCTTAAAAATCTTTCCCTTACTGTTTTGACCACCTCTTTCGTTCGAACACAACGTAGACGGCAGATCTCCCTCTGTCGCAGACAGAGGAAGTCTCGTTGTTAAATTACCCGGAACACAAACATTTGACTAAAACCAAGTGTGTAAAGAGTTTTAAAAAATTGCATTTGGCTAGATACCTACTTTGTGTAATGGAATCATAGAAATTATGTTCTCTTTATCACTCTACTCCATTTTGTATATTGGAAAATGTTGTTCAATGTGTTTGGGCCAAAATGAGAAAACACCCGCCAATTCTGCCGATTTAATAGGACTTTGCCCCAGCATTAACTATTTTGTAGGAACTGGAAATGTGATTATAATCCTTTTTGAATGAGCTGTTTTTTTCATCTAAAAAAATCCAAAAGTCCAGGACCGGTAGCACTCTTACATACGGCGTAGCGCCAGTCTACAGGAGCGATTGAACCATGGCTGTGATTGCCAGCAATGGGTACCGATGAGTTCGGAATGAAGAGCTCCACTCCTTGCTGCGCCACATCAGCAACAGCGTCAGCAACACCGTTGGTATCATCCAGTGAGACCTAAAATCAAAGCAAATACGTCCTCATGGGTAAGATGCAAAGAGGAGACGCATCCCATCCCAATCTGCTGACTTACATACTGTACCCGACATGCCGGCAGCCAAGAAAGCGTGGCCGCGATCTGCGTTGTACTGGCACGGAACCGCGGATAACCTGTTAGCTTTCCGGTTTGGGGGTCAGCAAGAGGTCCAACGGTGAAGGTGTGCGATCTTCAACATCTGGAATTCGCGTGGGCAATGATAGCCGTTGTGTTAAACCATATGCTAAGCAAAGTCGTGAACCGATCTACCCGCGTGATCGGTAATGCGTGAGCTTAGCCGTTCAGCATGATGAGCGTTGAAATCGCCAAGAACCAAGATCTCTACGGTTGGGATCTTTTTTAAAAGGGAATCCGTAGCCTTTTCTATGCGCTCGAGGAGTCCGTCAGTTTTGGTATTACCACTGTAGGATCTATAAAGGCAAGCATATGATGGAGAGATTCCTCTCTTCAAGACTGCGGAGGCGACGAAAGCAGACATCCTCCCCGCTGTATGTACACACTCCAGCATGCGGCACAAAGGAGTGTACTAGCTCCTTGGGTACGAGGGGTATGATAAATCAATCGGAGAAGATATCTGCGTTTCGGTCAAGATGAGCAAAGCCGGCGTTTCAGTCTCCAGGAGGTGGTGGACGGCACTTATGTTGGAATGTAACCCCCGTATGTTGCAGAAATTCTCAACAAGAGCAGAAGGGGGAGCCATCGGCTTGGTCTTGCGTTTGCTCCTTGCAATATCGTCAATGAGCATAAGTTCGCCCCCCACCCCCCAGAATACGCGGGGCAGTCCAGGCTTCCAAACTCAGGTACAGGCCCTGAGCATGGAGGTCCAGGGAGGGATTCTCCGGCATCATTAAAGCTGGTACCCTCGTGGGGTAGTTTATTAAAACACTGTGCTGCCATGAGATGAGGGGGGGAGGGTATTTTTGGCCAACCGGAGCTATCACAAACTGAACGAAACCCGACGACAACAAAAGTTGCGACACTTTGCGTCGGAGTCATGTGAAAGAGAGGTACATCCCCGGGGCGCCGGCCCAATTCAGCTGCAAAATGAAAAAGAATGCAGTGTGACGCTACCTCAAAGAAATATGTATATAATATGTATATAAGGAGCAAAATTTATAACAGTAACTTACCTAATCACTTTGTTAGACATCGATAAGCAAAGATATTTAAAGTACAACATAAACAGTATATACATACTTACGAAACTTGCTTTTAACGATTACATAGCTTGGCTGAGTAAGACGCCGATAAGGATTTACCAAATATTATAAATAGTGCGGTAAAGGGTTATAAACTAATATTAACTAGCAAGTATCACAGACCGCAGGATCATGAAAATGTACCTTCCTCCCCGATCCCTCTCGGTGTACCGCGGATAACTTACATGTTTATGTTGTAACATTATTTATTATTAGTTAAACCCTGTTTGGTTAGTGCTTGGTAAACGTGCTTTACATGAAGTGTTTGTGATGTAAACATTATGGTCAAGAGGCTTTCTTGCAAGAATACAGAAGTGATGTTTGTTCGCTTGAATTTGGTGTTTCATGTGATCATGATCAGCTCTAATTCAATCGAATAAAACGTAAACAATTAAACACGGAACAACATTATGAAACGTTATAAACACGAAACAACATTATAAAACGTTATAAACACGAAACAACATTATAGAACGTTATAAACACGAAACAACATTATAAAACGTTATAAACACGAAACAACATTATAAAACGTTATAAACACGAAACAACATTATAAAACGTTATAAACACGAAACAACATTATAAAACGTTATAAACACGGAACAACATTATAAAACGTTATAAACACGAAGAAACAACATTATAAAACGTTATAAACACGAAAGAGTGCAAGTATGGATGGTTGTCAGTTACTATTTCACGTAAAAATAGTTTTTACGATCAATGAACTTTAGTGAAACTTTACAATAATAAAGCATATATCAGAATAATATATAGGTTGTAGAAATGATAAGTTTTACACGTGGTTTTTAAACTGTTTAATTTTTTAAATAAAAACTTAATATTTTCATATTTAGTTTTTATTTAAACATATTTTTTAACTGATGAGAAAACATATGGTAGGTCTGGTTTCACTGGTTTCTATTAATGTCTCGGCCAGACACATAGTCACATTTAAAATGTTTATTTCACAGGTTCCGGATTTTTTGTATTCACATTTATTGTACGACTTATATAACGTGCCCTGCTAAAGAAATATATATATATATATACATACACTTCTATTATAAACACGCAAGAGTGTAAGAATGGATGGTTGTCAGTTACAATTTTTTTACGATGAATGTGCTTTAATGAAACTTTACAATAATATAGCATATAACAGAATAACATATAGGTTTTAGAAATGATAAGTTTTACACGTGGCATTTACGTAGTCCACGCGGACTAAGCCGCAGGTAACAGCTTGTTATATGTATACACGTTTCCTGGTCGGTCATTAACAACACTAAAATATGGTTTCAACATGGTCGTAACTCATTTTTATATAAAAGAGAGAACTTGCAATAGGTGGAATAGCGACAGCGGGATTTAAATATATTTCAAGTGAAAATGGATATTGCAGAAGCGCACAGCCGTAAAATCTCACAATGGGACGTATGGCACTCACTAATCATACTTTGCTTTCTGTTTTATTTCATATTTCCATTACCGTATTTCAAAAGGTATTGACGTATGAGTCATTTTTACTACTCCTTCTGGCGCACTGTAATTCTTTTTCTTCAGTGTGTGGTTTGTTAAGTGGGTAAAATTAATATTGATGTATTAAGTTTACGGGAATCTTACTCACTACGTTAAAACTACTTTTACGGATTCTATCGCGGTCTTTTTAATTATTTATCTAGCCCGACGTTTCATCAACTAAAATTATAATATACTTAATCGGTACAACTAAAATTATAATTTCTTCGCGTACTTTTCAAAACTTATAACATCAGGACATTTGTCATCTCAGTCCACCCGAGACCATGGTTGCTGCAAAGCTTCTGAAACGGGCTACATAAATAATTTAATAAACCGCGATAAAATCCGTAGCAGTAGTTTTATTGTAATGGGTAAAATTTAATTATGAGTCTCCTTTTTTTTCTTTTTAATTATACCGCGTTTATACATAATAGTGCTGCGTAGTTTTAATTCTTATTTCCATCTAAAAATATCAAATCACTTAAAAAATAAATTATTATTTATTTTTAATTACTTGTAAAATGTAACATACAATATAAGTATCTTATTTGTGCCCGCGCATGTAAAAAAATGTTTTTTAATCGATAAAAATCATAAACATATTCTGATATCAACTATATAAATATATACATTTAACTCTATCCCTTATCCTTTATCATTGTATTATGTACTAGCAGTCTATCCCGGTTTCGCAAGCATATCTTACAAAACATTGCAAAAATTCAATGATACGGAAAATACTAAAATTATAAATTTTAAACATTATCATGATAACAAATTCAATTTATTATAGCACAACTTCCGTCAGGACAGCTAGTACTCAATAATTTCTGCCGTTATTTAAGGATTTACTTTGATGCTCTTTTAGTTTTTCTATTGATTCCAACGATCTATTGATCTGAAAAGTTTGGAAAATGTTTTGTAGGCTACGTTGATCAGGCACAATATAGGATTATAATGGTTAAATGTTTTTTTCAAATCCTCTAGTTTCGTAGCCTATTCAATGCAAACAAAAAACAAATAAGCATTCATAAAACTCGCTTTTTGCGTATACTGCGCTCTGAAAGGGCCTACCAAATTTCAAGTTTGTAGGTGTTATAATTTATGGGATTTTGTAATTAATCAGCGAATGGTACTTGACCTTTACATTTTTTATGTATTTTTATAGGATATGGGGACGAACGAGAAATTGGAGAATTGGGAAACGCGACACTGTAGATATCCCTTTATGGCGGCATCATGTGAGCGAGAGGTACCTCCCCGGTCATGCCAGCCCAATTCCGCTATCGCCGTATAACATTACAAAACACTCAAAAATAGTGCCACTTTGTTTTGTGGTGGGCTAGCGATTAGCCGGACTGTCATTGTGAGACGTTCTTGAATATGGTGGCTGGTGTTTGGCCTTATTAAATCTCTCGATTTTAGGTAGTGATAGTCATCAATTCATTTATGGAATTAGGCCAAGTGTTATGAGTGGAAATAAAAAAAAACCTAACCAGGCTTAGTCGGGTGTTACGCTACTGCGAAAACCTTCAAACATATCTGGGCATAGTTACTTTATTTCTCTATAGTCTAGTTCCTCACCATGGTTCGAGCCTTGTCGTGGCGGTGGGGCTTAGTTAGACTTAGAGTGAATCCAGGCGAAGCCAATTGAACCGAAGGGGATCTTTGCACCTCTTATAAGAAGAGAGGGCTTAAAGAGCAGGAGAAGGAATCGCTCCCCTCTTATAAGAAGAGGGGACGTAATAGCAACAGGAGGTGGCGCTTTTGCGCACGGGGAAAAGGGCGAGGATAGGAACCTCACCTTATTGCACTGTCCCAAAGTCGGTGGTGTTGTCCTGTAGTGCTGGGCAGCCCCATCTGTGGAGGTGGAGTTGGTCCCTTATGAGGCTGACTAGCCGTCCAGGTGCCCTGATGATTGTTGTTCCGGGGCACCTCTCCAAGGGCGGCACAGATGGTACTCGCGGGGTTTTTTGTGGGTATAGGCACTATAATGTGCCGCGAGACCCATACACCACTAGACCCCACCCAGAGCCAGTGAAGGCGCGTGAATACGTTTCCCCGCAACGCCATTGTTATTGTCGTGTCAAACAACTACGCGAGTGTTAAAGTTAGGAACTAAAACATGTCAGAAAGGCGGATAATGATTCACTTTATTTCAATGAGGCTAGCTTTACTGAGTGGCGTATAACGCCGAACTCTTTTTGGCGCAATTTCACTCGTATTCAGTGTGGCTAATCGTTGGCTCGCTACAAAATAAAACAGCCCTCCTTTTGAAAATGGATAGCCATAATAAAACACAGCGATTTAGACCATCAGATTGCGACATATATGTTACATCCTGTTCACGTATAAACAATGGAATGATTTATAAATTATTTGTTTACAAGTACATCTTCACGCCAGTTGTTTAATGGGTAAGCAGAGAGAGTGGACCGCCGCATGTCGACCTAACGGAATTTCGGCTACAGCGGTCTCTATTGAGAATCATCGGACAAATCTGCGCAGGACAAATTACAGTGCACAAGTGTGTGGCGCAGACACAAGTGCACTCCCTGTTTCCTCATTCTCCTATTCCGATGGGACGGCAATCCGGCACGACCGTAGAGGAATCAAGCGAAGGACCGGCGGCTTAACGTACTCTCCGAGGCACGGGGGGTGCCTCGGAGAGCACGTTAAGCCGCCGGTGTAGGTGCCGCGGTGTAACACCGCCAACATCCCGACTTACAACATTCGAATCCAGGACCCGACGACTGTGGTTGAACATTCTTACCACTAGACCACGAGGAAGATACATATAATACACTTCGTGTAACTGTACAAAGGGAATACTCAATGATTACGTTGCTCTTTGTTGAGGAGAACATAAAACAATAATCCGGCGGTTAACTTAATACCCCAGCAGTTGGTACTTGGAAGTTTGAACCGTTTTGTGGCAACAGACATAATTATAATATTAATACTCGGAAGCGCTAACAAATCTTTGAAAATGTAACTTTAATTGCTTCAAACGACACCCTTTGTAGTGGTCTCTTCAAATTGCTTAGCTGTGATTAATGGAATATGATCATTGGTATTTATTATTGCAACTAATATTAATATATACTTATAATATAAAGCTGAATATATTGTTTGTTTATTGAATGCACTAATCTCAAGAATTACTAGCGCGAATTGAAAGAATATTTTTGTGTTTATTAGTCCATTAATCGAGGACTAACGTGACTACAGTTACACGGGTGAAAATGCGGGGTGATGCTAGCCAATCATAGAGAATGTATATCATTAAATTATCTATCTGCCACGGCAACCTCTCTGAGTAATTGGTGCAAATTATGCATTAAAAGCGTCCTCGGAAATCATTTTTTACGTGAGTGAAAACCGTATGAAAATCCATTTAGTCAATTTCGAGATAATCGATCACACAGGCAGTATTTAGGGACTTTGTTTTAAAATATAAGTTGTATCCGATATTTCATCTAATAGGCTTAGTTCATTACTATTTAAATAGGAATTTTATTTTAATAGTCATAGTTACCAAGGGTTTGAAATAGCATAAGGGGGCAAACGAGACTATTCACAAACTTCACGAAACGCGACGGCGACGCTGTCACTTTACGCCGGTATCAAGTGAGCGAGAGGTACTTCTCCGGTCGTTTCAGCCAAATTATGCTGCATAGGAGTATGTAGTGTCACGCACCATGCATGGCACTACGTCCTCCTATGCAGCGTGGCAGTGCCTCTTCCTAGTTATTAGTTAGTTCATTATTCCTTTAATATTCATTATTCAACACACCGCTGCCACTTTGGCATTTTTTTGGACTACTTCATACTCTACGTGACAAGTGCTTACCTGCACTTTTTACTGCAGATTGTGAGGTACCGTTTTCGACTACTGGGATCGACCAAGAAAAATGTTTTTATGATTTTTCAATCTAGTTTTGTTATGGTGAGGCCCTAAAGGTCCAGATGGTCTGAAATGGGTATAGATACATTTTTGAAAGTAGGTGACATTAAAAAAGGCCTCCTTTTTGTGGAAAATGAGCACGCCTGAGTTTTATAGGCATTGAACTCGACCACATTGGCAACGCCCTAACCAGAGACGGCATGAAGGGCTAACTTCATACGCTGAAACTTCATCATAGCTTCTTTCAGATATTGACAATGTTTTTGGTGGCTCGAGCGTTTGACGTACATTTCTCTACAACTGTGCTATTAGCGACATATCCAAGTATGCTAGGACCTAAAAAATCATTGTGTACCCCGGCATTAATAGTCAAAGCCTCGGATGAGCAATCCTCGTATTCGTCGTCGTATTGATCGTAATGATTTACAAAAAGTCGGATATCGAATTACAAGATCGCTCTTACAGTCTTACAGAGTTTGGATGTGACTGAAATCGGCCTGTAGTTAGTTGTCTTTACCTGACTGGGTC
>JAFELO010000503.1:343006-353590 GCA_017140195.1 Eumaeus atala
CCGCATTCCAGATAAAAAAAGTCTTGGCAGACATACATACGGACGAAAAGATAAACTGACAACAAAGTGACATTATAAGGGTCCTATTTTATTCCCTTTAAGGTACAGCGTCCTAAATGAATCTAAAAAAAACACTCTGCCTACTAGACATATTATATGTCGCAGGATTTTCTAAAACACCATTCTTCATTAGGGCTAGCTATTTTCAAGAACAGCGACGTTTTGTTTTGTGGCGAGTTAACGATTAGCCGGACTGAATACGGCTGAGTGAAGTTCCGCCAGAAAGTGTTCGGCGCTATACGATGTGCAACAAAGATAGACTTATTGAATTAAAGTGGTTATCTATCTTTTTTTTATCCCTAGCCTTAACGTAATACGGATATTTATATAACACGACTACGAAACTATACTACTACATTGTTATAGTACTCCTATCTAGTATATAGTAGCAAGGTCTCAAAATACACTCGGCCTCACGCCGCTGGCTTGGTTAACTAAAAATCTTGCCTCCGACACTAGAGGATGCCACTACTCAATTCTACTTCAATGTGACTGATTAAAGCGCTCAGAGCTTTTTCATCCTTCCAGTGATTTCGGATGACGTATATTTATGAAGGTAGTCTAAAATTTACTCGCATCCTGGAATGGAAATTTCTGTTTTATTTTCACTTCGACTAGCATTAACCTCCTCGGACTTTACAAGGCGATATACATAATTACTCTAGACTGTGTTTCTACCCTAGAATACTGTTATAGCAATTTTATGTAGGCGCCTTGCTTGGGTTGTAAAACTCGGTTACGTACAAAGGGTACTAATTAATTTACTGTGAATTAAGCGAAAATATTATTTTTAACTTGAGAGGTTTTTTTTTTATTTTAGAGTAGGTACACCACCTGCTTATGTATGACCAGCGATAAACGTTTTATATAAACCAATAACTATGCATTACTAAGTTTATAGTTTATATGTGTATACATATTAAAGTAATTGTAATTATATTATATATATATATATTGAATATTTGTATATATTTATTTACAAGAATTTTGACATATTCGTGGATGACGGTGATCCTGTCTCATTCCACAAGAAAATCTAAAGAAACGCTATAAAATCCGTTAAAGAGACACAACAATAGAGGTGACATGTTGCATTGCGGCCCAATTTGGGTGGCCTATCAGAGCACATCACAAAAACATGAAATCATATCAAAATGAGAGCTAAGTTATCACGAGTCACCGGTTTTGTGAGAAGGAAGGAATGACACAATTATGCGGATTTCTATGATAAAAACGATCAAGTCGCGGCCGCTCATTTCTCACATTATACTAAAATTGTACTGAAAGACATTATTTAGCTCATATATTTCAGTGAAAGTTAATGAAATAAAAGCAAGTGTCACTTCCACGCATCGGCTATGTAACGGAATCAAAACTAATAAATAAGTAATAAACGTCATCATCTAAGTGAGAATTTCTAGAAGTGTGCGGTCCTACAGCCTACCTGGTCTAAACTGAGATCAAGTACCTATTGATGATTCTTCTAATTGTTTTTATTACAGACTTATTAATTTAGAGTTTCATTTCATTATTCTCTTCCAAGATTAGTAGGTTATACTTCTAAGGTAAAAATTTAAATGTCTAAGTTACCAATAGGTAACTCAGACATTATTTAAATAAAAATGAATCCTACAGTTCGTATTAAATATGATTTACGACTGCACGGTATAATAAATTCGCCGTGTTGAAATAGCTTTTAATTTTGCACAACACAGATCAAGGGATTATTCAACGGTGGCTGTCCTCAAGGCGGCGTGGAGATTTATGGGCAACAGGCCCCAACCACTAACGACGGTCCGAGCCTTCGCCGGCCTCGTGACTGATGCTGTACATTTGTTTCAACTGATTTACTTTCCGCATTCGCACACATTTGCGGGTCGTTCTTGAGCACAATAATTGCTAAAACAACAACAATGACACCATTAAATACATTTCGTCAGTTGTATGACAAATATTTTGTCAGTGTGCTCTATCCGTTACACAAATGTAGATTGTAATTTTATAACAAATGTAGATAACATTTGTTATAATACTACATTGCAGCCGAATTGGGCCGACACGGCCGGGGTGTCCTGCTCGCATGACACTGTCGAAAAGTGACAGATGCTGTCGTTTTTGGTGCGGTTTGTGAGTATCCCGTGGTTCATTGGTAGAGAGGAAGAAGTGAGGTTAATGAATCTGCATAACAATAATGTGGATGTCCATGGGTGTCAGTAGTGGTCACAGGTCACCGCTTTCTCGTTAGCACCCCTACTATAAATGAAAATACAATATTATTGTAATTAAAATGCAGTCAACACTATCGTAACAATCTAGGATTATATCCGATCAGAATCCAAGGTTTGAAGTCGTTCACCTCACACAAAGTTTTCATTAGTGCGGGCACAAGTTTGCGGCGATGTGAGAGTGGGAGCGTTTGGCACGGCGCTGATAACACAACAAACAACTTGTTACAAACGTGTTTAGTTTTAGTTATTGCTTCGAGTTCGACGCTTTAACTCATTGGTCCAATGATGAAGATGGTAGGGGCGGGAGCAGTAATTAAGCTTTAGTTCTCCATTATATTAAACTTTGACTATGTGGGTTGTAACCTTGAATACATTTTGTACGATGGCTTAGACTGGCACAAGTGCTAGCGTCTAATGCTTATAATGTATTGAAATAAAAGTACTACATCTATTTTTAATGCATGACGTATCGTACATATCAATTACAAGTGGCAAGAAAGCCAAGGCCGAATAAATATTTATACTCATTATAATTAATATGTTAACACACTGACAATACTTCAAGATATAATTAGTACTGTTTCCTTTATTCGGGAAAGCTAAATGGTTATAATTCTTAGAAATTTTTTAATAATTTGTGATATATATAGATCTGTCATGTCACTCCACCATTCAGTGTACATTGTTGCTGGAAAGTTACAGAAACGTTGGGCCCAGTTACACAATTAAATAAACGGTGACAACATCCGCAAAAGCCTTATTGTTATGATAAAATTCGCGTAAACTTAAGACATCAACAAGTAGTTACTAGTCGATTGTCAACCAGATGTGAAGCCTGCCTCTGGGTAGAAGCCAATCCGGGCTTGATGCCAGCAGCACTGATACTTTGGTGCCCATTGAAATGCCATCCTCCTCAAAGGAGGCAGCGATGATGATCGTAATGTCGATACAAAAACCAAACTTTTATTAATCCATTGAAACTTACTCCCCCATTTAAACGGCCATAACTGGATCAATTTTATGTAAGCCTTAGTCAAAGTGATACAAGATTAAATTACGTGCGGGCGTGGACACGCGGCCGGGCCGAGTAACAAATTTTTATATTTTTTTCTCCCTCCGTTCGTTTGCTGTATGTCAAACAGATCTGTAAACCGAACGTAAATTGGGAATTTTCGTGGATCGGAATTTGCGTTCGCCAAAGGTATCGTGCACGTTTTAGTGGCGCGAGCTTTATTTTATGTCCTGATTTGATAACGTTGTGTATGTTCTCACGCTTCATATATCTTACGTTTTATGACATTGATATCTTTGTAAGTAAATGTTGCGTAGGTTAGTGTCTAATCATCAGAAGACCTTGCTACGAAATTTGTATGAGAGCTAAGTAGTAAAGCAATCAAACAATACTATTGATATAATATTCCTACTATCTTAACTAATATTATAAAGCTGAGGTTGTTTAGTCTCACGCATTAATCCAATCTAATTTCAGAAACATTTCATTATACTTTTTTTAACATTACACCAGGTCCTCAAAACCTGCCCATTTGTGATAGTTTTTTTCAAAATCTACAAAACAGATTTTCATGTGGTTTTCGCCGATAGATAGGACTTTCCTAGGAGGCGATTAAAGTGTATAACTTGTTTGCGTTTTCTTATCACGGGCGAAGCCGGGTCGGATCGCCGGTAATATTAAAATATGAAAAATTGTTAGTATGTTTGTTACTGTTTTATTAGCAAGTATTGATAGTAGTATATCTAGTGATTTGGATAAAATTTGGCATTGATGTAGAATATAATCTGTTATAACATATTAATTAGTCTTAACCTGAAAAATATACAGTTACCTTACATTGTATGGGATAAAATAGCAGGATAAAGTTATTGTTTAATAAGTGAAGGGGATAAAGAAATGAGGGAAAATGATAAAAAAATAATGGGTCTGCATAGTGGACTGGGCTGTATTCTAGTGATGGCCCTGTGGCCATGGCACCAATGGTGAAATTGTTAGGCTACTGTTAGCCAAACAATTCCGCACTATCACAAAATGAAGAAGGATTGTGTGTGTCGTCAGACGAAATATACTTCCTACTATTTGGTCCGAGGTGTGTGTCGGTTTTAACACTGACTGGAGTTTACTGCTTAACAATGAATAAAATTCTGAGGTTCATTGTCTGTCTCGTGGTCTAGCGGTAAACACGTTCAACCTCAGCCTGATTTCAGTCCCGGATCGGATCAAAGTTTTGTTGGAATTTTTAAATTTATATAACCGTCTGGAGTCAGGAACCTATGCCTGCGTACACACTGCGCACTATACGCCCTACGCAGTTGATGAACGTTGTCGAAATCCGGGTACGAAGAGCAATTTAATTCTGAGCTGGAAGGCGAGCAAGATACATAAGTGACGAAAGCGCCCCGGAACGTAAAGCGTTACGCTGAAAATGTTACACATGGTTTCGTATTTTTTTTAATTGTGGACCTTATCCACGGTATAAAATTCATAGTTTTTTAAATGATATGTCCAGATTGATGTCTTATTATGTTAAACAATGGCGCGTAAAAAAACGTAACCAACTCTGCGGTCTGTGAAGAAGCTGAAGTAGGCCCGCAGGTCTTCTTTCATTACTTACAAACATTACATTAGACTTGGTAAAGCGCAAATCCTCACTACAAAACACCGATTACTTCCCAGTATGATCCGTGACGCCATTCAAATTTTAAAATAATTGAACTTCGTGGTTCTTCCATCTGCCTGGGACCCAGTGATAATCATAATCAAATCGAAGACTAAATATAACACGACTAGACATCAGGAGGAGGACCAGACAGGAGGATAAGTATTGTTTGCGTTAATCGGAAAAACTAAATAATTACAATTCTTCGGGCACTTCATGCTCCATGGGATGAGGTAGTGCCATGTACTATAACGTTGTAGGTACACATTTCAAACATTTTATGTTAATAAAATGATTCTTAATATCTTTCATTCAGACAATACGTGTGCGGTGCGGTGTGCTCACGGATTTGATATAAGTGCGTGTCCTCGCGCGTACCCGCACATTTCGCACAAAGAAATTTTATAAAAAGTTATAAAATTGCCTTTTCTGCGGCATGTCGAGGTATTTAAGACTGTCCGTCTTAAATGCCTCGACATATTCGAGGATTATTTTAGAACCCAAATAAAGTATTTAAAGTGACATTTTACATTCCATCTCGTGTGTCACGTTTTACTTGAAAAGCTCGAGGCCGCCCTTCGCTGTCACGTTTTATTTCAAACGCTCGAGACGACCCCTCGTGTGGGACGTACAGCCATCGCACGAGAGCCGTCGCTTCACGTGTGGGACGATCAGCCATCGCACGAGAGCCCTCGCTTCACGAGTGGGACGTATCAGGGGAGTGATCGGGCAACGTGGCAAAGTTAGACCCTTGCGTAGGGCATAGACACCCCGACCCACACATTTTTATTAATAAATTAACTTCTTGTAGTCAACAAGAAGTTAATTTATTAATAAAAGATGTGTCATTTATAAAATAACCACAACGTCACAGCAAAGTGCCTGTCGTTACTTCCTCCTATGTAACGGAATTGGGCCGGCACGACCGGGGAGGTACCGCTTGCTCACATTATACCGCCGTAAATTTACATCTTCAATATTATTATTCAGATATTCTACATCATTGCAATGCAGACAAAATCAACTAAATAACAATGCTAAGGAATGTGTCTCCGTTAATAAGTATACAGATTCGGTAATCTAATATTGCGGTCAATATCTGGAAAGATTCGTCTAAAATATGCATAACATTTAAATTTATGAGGGCCAAACGAATTCTCGTAGTCTTTTGGTAACCAAAAACTAACGCCAATAAACATCCATAAAATTAGTTTGACAATGAGTTGCCATCCTTTCCTCTACCCCTCACAAACCACACGAAAGGTGACACTGAAGTTGTCCCTACAGTACTAAATCGTCTGCATTGCAGCACGATACTAACTCTAAACATACTGATATATAGAAACTTAATAAAAATACACATGTACATTTTAAAACATTATAAATAATACAATATTTCACCTTTAGAACCGTTCTCAAAGTAAAAATAGTATCGAAGCGCAGAAAAGACAAAGTATAGCCTTTTGTGTCCTTTACACGATGTTAGGCAAGGGGCAGGAAGAGGAAGAGGTTTATCTGCGCTCCGGAACACAGGAAGACGTCGTCCGCTGCGGATCGCGCTCAATTCCTTTAGACTTTGCATTTAGACTAAGCTACAATTATATCGTCTCTCCTCAGTAGGTTCAGAAACAGAAATACACATTTATATATACATAGAGGATAGAAATACAATTTGTAATTTATGTGGAAATACAATACGTTACGCGAATGTTACTCATTGCAATGAGACCATTTCTACGGGTTTATCGCGGTTTATTTAATTATTTAGCTAGCCCGACGTTTCAGAAGCTTTACAACAACTTGCTGTTGCTAGTTAAATAATTAAGTGAACCGCGATAAAATCCGTAAAATCAGTTTCATTGTACATTCATAATACGTCCACCGGATTTTTTATAAAAAGCAGAAATATGGAAGTGTGGGCACTTAAAAGATTATTGTAACAATATGAAATGCTCTTATTTTAAAATAAATGTATATTTATTATAAGATATATTTATTTAAGGCAGAGGGGAATAATTTTCAAGACTAATTACAATGTTAAAAAAATGATGACTATTGACTTTTGAATATTTTTTGTCCGTTGCTGTAATTTATTCAATAAATAAAGAATAATACATGAAGGTCTCAATATTACTGATTGACCTGCCGAACTAATTTCTTACTTTCATTCGTATAAGTGCTAAAATTTCCATAGGCGTTTTTGAGTAACTACAAATACCTAATATCTACATTGTATTGTCTGTGCATTGACATACTTTTTTCAGTATAAGTGGAAAAATGATCAGTTTTACCCTTTTGATTACTACTGACGTATGAATATTTATAAAAATATCTGCATAATGGTCCTGCTGATGCCTTGGTCTTCATTCTTCCTCCCCTCTGATGAGCCACCAGAAACTTACAAGCCACATGAAACACGACAGCATGATCATGATGCCGCCGCAGTGAGGCTGTCTCTGTATCATGAGAGCGAGACCTACTTCTCAGGTCGTGCTAGCCCAATTCATCTGTAATGCAGCATGGTACTTACCTCCTGTCGCCTACGGATATCTCTATATAAGACACGAATGTGAAATGAAATAGAATAGAGTTTGTACTGTTTTTAAGATGCGCGCAAATTTTTGCGATAAATAAACACGAGAAATGCTAATGACACCATTTCCTTGAACCCTAGCCGCAGTGCAGCTCCAAATATAATATCCAAAGGTGTACGCTAACGATAGCTAGCACATAAATTTCACAGCGATAGTAATAGGCCACTGGTAAACTGGTTTGATTTAAGGACAAGGCGAACTAGGTAATATGCAAAGGATATTCAACGGTAAATTTGTAATTAATATCTGTATATCTATATTAATTACCGGAATTAATACATTTTTGAAGGATTTGGTAAGAAAAATAAAGTTTTATATTCTATGTATAAAGACATCAGATTTTCAGTATATTTTTTTGTTTATTTGTTTTTAATGATAAAATTGTGTTTGCACGAACTCAGTAAAATAAGTGCAAAATAAAACTATTCACTTTATACACTCTCCTAGTCTTCACAATAACACAAATATAAATATTTTTACAGTCATGCAGTCAATTCGATATCAAAATATTCATATTTATAATGAATTACAATTAATATAATCATAAAGTAGAAACCAACCGCAAGTCTTGCTGAAAGTAATTTACAAATGTAATATTTAACAGACGTCAAGGCTTTATCTACAACACTATGTCACGCCTCGTCTCATACATAATTCAACAATATTGTTATAGAAGTTGCCTTATTTAAATATAGTTCTTGCAGTCTTGTCAAGCCTAGACATTTCTATTTTGCTTAGATTATTCTTCTCCGTTAATTCATCGTTAAACAAACTTCTATATTCAAATAAGGCAGGTCACACACTCAAAAGTACAGATGGCAGATGGGCCAGTAAGGTTCTGGAGTGGAGGCTGCGTTTAGGAAAACAAAGCGTTGGTGGACTCTTCACCGGGTGGCAAGACGATCTTCATGCAGTAGCCGGTCCGGGATGGATGCGAGTAGCAGGAGATCGGTCGTCTTGGCGTTGGCTGATAATGATGATGATTCAAATAAGATTGTCAATCTACTTTTAGAAGACTTTAAAAAAAAATAAACAGATCACACCTACAAACATACGCATTATTAGTATGCCGATGTATTGGACTATTCTTTTCTCCCCCCGAATATACTTCTAGAGGAACCTCCTTTTCTCGAACCGTACGGAATACGACAGGATAGACATACTATGTGGTGGTATTATATGTACGAGAGGTATGCCCGGCATGCCAATAGGATAATAAGAGAAACGGGAGTGCACCATATCTCCCTATTGTCTCATTCCTCTATTCCGAGACCGAGCTGACCCAGACGAAGGTAAATTAGTCACAGATCTCACGGCTAGTATGTACCTACGTTTCGAGGTTTATACTTGTCGCCTGTAATACCTTAATAACTATCCAACGTAATTCCTACGCAGATCCCTTTTAGCGTAATGTCAGATGTTTAGAATAGAATATAACTTTATTTAGACAAAAAAATACACTGTAATTATATGTACACTGTTACTAATTTATACAAAAATATCTTCCTGTCTGTTGAACTTTTTTGGAAGAGACATGATGCATAGGACGAGGTAGGGTCATGCATAGTGCATGACACTACATCCTCCTATGCAACAGAATTGTGCAGGCATGACCGGGGAGGTACCTCTCGCTCACATAATACCGCCGTAAAGTGACATCTTCAGTGTCGCGTTTCATGCGATTTATTAGTAGCCAATGGCCCATTTTAGGGAGGCAACGCATCGGCATGGTAATTATGTGGATGTCCATGGACGTCGGTAGTCGTAAAATGGTTCTGATTGCTTGTTTGCCCCTTTATTCTATTAAAAAAAAATAACTTTCTAATGCATGATCCTGACAACCAGTAAGATTTTTCCTTGACTGAAAATCCGAAAATATTTGAAGACAAACCCGGGATTATGATGAAAGGTTTTTTACTACTATATCTGATCTATACCAATATTATAAAGTGAAAACATTCTACTGTTTCTTTGCATTGAATATGCTCTGAAACTACTGGACTGACTTGAAATATCCTTTTACCAGCAGAATCCTATTTTACCTTTGGTGAAAAACGTTTTGAGAATTGTAAAAACTTCCAGAATAACCAAAGGTGTATGAAAAGTGGCAAAGTAAATCCTCAGATATCATTGACATCTGGCTGTAACGACAGACGTTCTGTCATAAAATGAATACGTTGTCATGATTTTTCTGCCATATTTTAAGAACTATCCTTGAGTAGCCCGGACGGACTGATAATCCCTAAATAAAATACGTTTCTAATCTAAATATATTTGACACGTATTTTAGAGTGGAAGATAGTGTGAAAGACAGTGAAAAACAATATGGTATAAATGAGTGTTAGTAGCAAGTGGCATTTTGCACAGCAAACAAATACGCCGTGAAATTAACCGGGCCATTTCGGACGCCACCCGGTTTGTTCTTCGACTTTGTATGTCTAGAAGGGACTTATAAACATTATTTACTCCAAAGTTCTTTATACTAATCTTATATTCCATTTATATACTTTTGAGTGTACTTTCTTGTATAATTCTACAGAATGTGTCCAGCACTGTATTTTTATTCTATAACTGTTGTAATACAAAGTCCCGAAAGCTACCGATCTGTAGTACTTACTGCTGGCTCACATGATACCACATTGAAATTAATGAGTCGAGGAATACTGTACCGTAAATATATTTCAGTCACTATTGCCTTATTCCTAAATCCTGTGTGAGACAATTTCGCAACCAGATCGCCAGCTACGTGCATATGCTAGCGGCAGTGCTTGGTAGAACTTTACATTCTTACACTTCAAAAACATGAAAATTAAAAAGGACTCTTCTGTCACTGAGTGGCCAATTGAAAGGCTGACAGACAACACACGGCCGAAATTTTGTCCACTGTCTCCTTCTTCCTTTCAAAATGTAAGTGAGCACTAATAAATGATTTTCATAAATTTTATCGCTTAGGGGGAAATAGGGGTGTGACGTTCATAATATGGAATTTTTAGCACGTTACGATGATGATATCGCGGGGCTGCTGCGTAT
>JAFELO010000503.1:361632-379675 GCA_017140195.1 Eumaeus atala
CGTCTCTTCTGAGAGGAGCCGGTGGATGTCGGCGACATCCAGTGCGTCACCCGGAGCCTTGTAGGCTGCGAAGAGTCTGGTCGGCTTGTTGCCCGCCTTTATCTCCACGCCTATCGCTTGGAACGATTGTATCGCAGGGACTGGGAGTGACTGGTGTATGATGTCTCTTTTGACCAACACCATCACTCCTCTCTTCGCTCGGTCGTTGGGATCGTCGTATCTGTACGACGTGTAACCGGCGATGAAGAATCTCTGTACGGGTCTCAAGTGCGTCTCGCCGATCAAGGCGATGTCGACCTCCTGTGCGCACAGGAGTTGCGTCAACAGCGCCCGTCTCTCCCAGACGCCCCTCGCGTTCCAGAAGAGGATTCTTATTTTGTTTCCTGCCACTTCTCGAAGGTTCCGGTAATGAACTCGACCAGCTTAGGTATGCTGGCCATGGCTATAGCTAGGAGGCTGGAGCCGCTGCTATAGCTATTGTAAATGTCCATGGCCAACTCCATCAGGTCGGAACAGGTGTGGCCGATGAAGGCGGTCATCGACGTCGTCTGCGTCACCGCTTGCCTTTCACGCGGTGTGGTCACACCGCTTGAGGGCTTCGGCTTGGGAGCCGGTGCGGGTGCTGCCGGCTTCGCCGCTGCGGGTGCGGGCGAGGTGGTCGGTTTGTGGGGGGCGGGTGCAGCGATGGGGAGAGCGGGGTCTACCTCCATGTCCGCCTCGGGTGTCACTCCTTGAGTGACGGTGGCCTTCTTGTTCTTCTTTTTATTCTTATTCTTTTTCTTGGGCTTGAGCCCTGGGGTCTGGCCCGTGGCCTGAGATGAGGCCCTGGGGATGGGGTTATCCGCCTCCGCCATTAGAGACGCGGCTGTCGGTGGTGGTAGCTCCACCTGTGGAGCTTGAGATCGCTGGGCTCTCACCGTAGTGACCGCCACCGGTCCGGCGCGCTTGTTGCGCGCCTCTCTTTTGTACACCGGGCAGGCGGTGCTGTTGGCCGGGTGGGCCCCGGCGCAGTTCGCACAAACCGGCGGGTCCGTCTTGGCGCGCTTACAGTCGCGCGCGAAGTGTGGTTCGCTGCAGCGAACGCAGGCGATCCTACGGTGACATTGTTTAGACGAATGTCTGAACAGCTGGCACCGGTGACACTGGGCGGGGCCTTTCTTGCCCCTCCAAGCGTCGATCTTGATGCCCGGCAAGTAGAGCATCTCAGAGACCTTGTAGATCTCTGTTATCGCTGCCTCCGTTCTCTTAATGAGAGCGAAGAATATGCAGCCGGGTCTGCCCTGCCTCGCCTTGATCTGGCGGGCGTACTCGGGCTCGAACCCCAGGCGTTCAAGCTCCTCCATAATATCCTTGGGGTCTGTGTTCTCTAGCAGACCCCTGATCGCCACTTTTATACTCCTCTCCTTCGGGAGGGAGTACGAGAACCAGCTGAGTCCCTCATTCGCTTCGAGGTCGCACAGGTACCTCTGCACAATCCAGAACTCGGCCTCGCTCTTAGTAAGAAGCGCACCCCCTTGCCGAGGGGTTTAGCGTTCGGGCTGTGGCCGAGTAATTGCCGCAGCTTGCCGAAATGTTGTACCCAGTTGGGCAACACTTCGACAACGAGCGGCGGGTACCTGGCCTCCAATGCGCTACTGGCCACTCACGATATATATAGCGAATAATATAGCTGTCACATAACGGGAGTACCATGTGAGCGAGAGGTTCCTCCCTTTTACTAAAAAGCCTCTAGTGTTCAGGTGTCTGTGGGCGTCAAAGACTTACGGTACTTTCACTTCGGTTGTGTACATGTAAATTATTGAAAAAGAGTTGAAAAGTCTTAATATGCACATTATGTTTTAGATCAAAATTATCAACCATAACATTATACGTTAAATGACAACAGATTCAGCAACTATACAATGGCAACGTCTGTCGGTATAGTTAGTATCATAAACAGTATGGGACACATTCATTCTATTAACATGTACATTTCTTATAAATAATTATCGTCATTTTTTTATGATTATAGGCTTAGATCGTTGTCTCTAAAGTCTAAAGGTAAGCGGCTTCTGCTTCACGTTTCAATAGAAAAAAAGTTTAGAGATATCAAAGGGATAGACTTAGGTAAGTAGAGATTTGATACACAATAAAATCCCTACTTTCCTTGCTCCATCAGCAATACCCGAATTTGCGCAGAAATAGTGTCAGGATTCATTATTATAATTATTTTCTATTATTTTATTATAGGGATAGAGAGTCTGTTTGATAAAATAATAGAAGAGTTTTCCGTCTAGCCTCCTGCGTAACTCGCGATAAGGAGCTTCGTTCTAATTAAAGACAACTTATTAAATTCTAGTCGATCCAGGTTGAATGATGATGATAATGCTAGGTCTTGGCTTCTGTTGAAATAGTCCAGTTTTGTCTCCACCATGGTTCAAACCTTGTCGTGGCGATGATGCTTAGTAGCCTGCGCCGAATTCAGGCGAAGCCAATGGAACCGAGGGGGATCTTTGCACCCCTCATATAAGAAAAGGGGGCTAAAATGCAGGAGGGGGAAGCGCTGTCGGTACCCCTCTTATAAGAAAAGGGGACCAAAGAACAACAGGGGGAGGCACTCTTGCGTACGGGGCAAGGGGCGATGATGAGAAACTCACTCACTGTCCCAAAGTCGGTGGCAACTCCAGCTCCTGTAGAGCGGAACGACCTCATCTATGGAGGTGGAGTCTATCCTTTAGGGGACAGTCGGCAAAGGCGGCACTGATGACACTCACAGTGGTTTAGGTGGGCACTCGGCACTACAATGTGCCGCGAGTCCCAAACATTACTGGTTATTATATATACATTACTGGTACCCAGGGCCGCGTCAACAAAAAAAAAATCTAGTGTTATCTGGACTTGCACCAGGACTTATCAGTATTAATATTATCCTTTATACGTCCATAAAAGGATAATACTAATGATTTTTTATCATCATGTTTGGTGTCGCTGTTAGCTTATTTATTTATTTAACAATTTACGTACACAAAACAAAACACATTTTAAATTCACAGATAAGAGAAATCTAGTACATGGGAGCTACTTATTCCATGATGAAATTTCTTCCATTAGCCCTGTTGATGGAAAACGTATACGCAATCAAGGTGTGTACATTTAACAGTAACTTAAAATGGTAATATACATTTAGCAATACAAACATTATATAACACATACACATATACACACATACATACATACAATTATAATCACAATAGACACATTATATATTATGCAATAATAAACATACTCAAATAATAATATACTACATTTGTTTAATGGAATATCTAATTTAGGTAGGGTTTTAATTTAATATTGACTTAAGTAATAATCTTTAAGTTTTTTCTTAAAAATGTAATTGTTTTACAGTCACGAATTTCATAGGGTAGGGCATTCCAGAGTCTACACCAGTTAGAATATGACATATTGACCTGAACACGCTTCGAACGATCACAAAGGTAAGAGCTGAATCAGGCTAGAGCGGATATCGAAACGTTCGTGGATTTTAATATGCCAAGAAGTATATCGAATTCAATAGAATTAAAGGCGTTGCTGAAGTCGAGAAGTACAAGAATTGTGAGAGATTAATTATCCATGGCTAAACGAATATCATCAGTTACGTTTATAAGGGCGGAAGTAGTACTATGGCCTGGACGAAGACCGGACTGAAATGTATCGCAAGGCTGTTAGAGTACAAAAAGGTAAAAAACTGTTTATGGATAATGTGCTCAAAAACTTTAGACAGAATAGGCAGTATAGATATAGGACGAAAACTGGGTAGGGAAGAAGGATTAGAGACTTTAGGAAGAGGAATAACATTTGCCAATTTCCATGTATGTAGGAAGGTTCCTGAGGATAGTGAGAAGTTAAAGATATGGCTAAGAACAGGAAGCAAGATAGGTAGAATTAATAAAATCATCTTCAGAGACAGTTTGTCAAATCCAACAGCCTGTGACGAAATGGATAGAACCCTTTAACATCTGTGTCTGTTATAGGAATATAGTAAAAGGACGAATTGGTTATTGGTAAATCCGACAAATACTTTAAGGTTTTATCTTTTACGTTGGGGCACAATTTTGCAGGAGGTTGTGAAAAGAAATTGTTAAGCATCTATGTCAAAATCATTAGATGATAGTATGGGAGTATTACCAATGCCTACAGATTTGAGGAATTTGAGGCATTTGGCGTTTCGGCACATATGGTTACAATGATTACGCAGCAATTTGAAATTTTGTAGATTGCTTTGAGATAGAAAACGCTTATATATCCTTTTGGCCCGATCCCTAGGTGCCATGCACTCCTTAATAGTATCTGATAGCCATGGGGCTGGATCGCGTTTGATTTTTATTGTTTTAAGTGAAGCATGGATGTTGTACAAATCTAAAATTTTCTTATTAAATATTTCCACCTTCCCATTGACATCATCACAACCCAGCAAATCAGACCCATCCACATTTTTGACATCACTTTCTTAGTAGATTTTATTAGTATAAATAGTTACTAACGAGTACGTGAAACATTGAAATAACAGGAATAAAAACTACAAAATATAACAAGACTGGTCGTCATATTGTTCAATGCATTGGGAGTTGTGAAGACTCGTGGCTCTCAGGGGAGCTTTACATTCCTCTTCGCTTGTTTATATCCGTTTAGTAGCCGACTCCGCCGATCAAAACGTCTCCTAGTGCGACGGCAAAGAATTCTCAAAGATGTTTTGAATACGACTGCCGCATGTTCGAAATATATTTTGTGATATAAGCTGTATTTATTTCCTTGTTGCATTTTGTGTGTAACTGAATACAACTTATTAAAGAATAAAACTTATATCCATCTGATGTGACACATATAATTGTCTAATCTCTGTTACTACAGGGATTAGGATAGTGGCGTTTGTATTTCAACAGATACCGTCATTAAAGGTCGGTAGTGTACCAACACACCTCTTAATCTTGCGTAAGAGGTCCTGGGGTCTGGGGAGATACCTCTCGTTTACATATCTCGTTTCGTGCGATTTGTGAGTAGCCGGTGGCCTATTGAAGGCAATGAAGAAAGGGGGCAATGCATCTGCATAGCAATTTTTCGGATGTTCTTGGGTATCGGTAATCGTAAAAAGGGTCTGAATTCTCGTTTGCCCCCTATACTATAATTTTCCGATGACACATGAAAAATACATTACCTATTATATAATCAATGGGACTCTGTACGCATTTATCCCTTACCTGAGAGAAAAAATCAAATACTGTAACTCCTACAGTATAGGGGATGATAATATGGGGCCTATTATTCTTTTATTTAAAATCAAATCTTCAAATATAACTGAGGAAAAATACTGGATAAACTGTAATAATTTTTGATTATAAATAGAATATGCCTCGTACATTTAAAGACTTTTTTTTTGTACTTCGACTTAATAATTAGTTTCGATAGTACTAATATATTTTGAACCAAAACGTTTCGTTTAAGCAGAACAAATGAAACGAATGCAAATGTAGAGCAATAAAGGCAGTTTGTAAAAAGCTTTTATTTAAGCCTTTTTACTCTGTTGTAAATCTCATGAGAGAAATTGTTGTTTGTTCTCGCTATGTTTGGATCTTAGTGGCTAAATTCGGTTTAGTGTGTGATAGTCAAAGTTATACAAAATATTTATTTCGTTTCGAAATTAACTTCATTATTTATTATTATTTTTTTTACTGGAAAACATGATTGTTCGTTTTTAAATAGCCATTTTTTATTAATTAAATTGGAAAGTAAGATATAAGCAAATAAAAGTCTTCATACATATATTTTCCAATTATCCTATTTTTTTTATACCAAAAGATAAACAGAAGGTTGAGAAGTTACTTTTAACTTTATAGATTTACTACGCAAAACCCAATTGATGAATTACAGACGTGACGGAATATCGAAAGGTTAGATCAACAAATTAACTAGTTAGGCAACTTAACTGGTTTAACCAGAGCGTTTATTGACTCAAGTTGAATACGAACAGACTCTACATCCACATCACATCATAGTCCATAATGACCGAACCATAATGTTAGACAATGTGTTAACGGGGTAATATAATTTGGAAACCAAGAGATCGCCGTCTGATTGACTGTGCACTAGTACAGCGTGGGCCATGTGCAACGTACACAAAGTTCTATCTATACTACAAAGTAATAGCGAAATGTATACAAAAACACATACATTATATGTCATTAGCTAAGAAAAGGGGCGATGGGTAATATATATATATATATAGTGATGTTAAAGATTTTCGACAAATGACGAGGTCTAAACAGCAGTCGGCGCGTATTTCGACTCCAAGGAAGAATCATTCTTTTTTATCGTTATAGTGATTATGTAGAAAATAAAAATATAACTGATTAAGTACGAGTATGTGTCTATTTTCTTGGTTAGGTCAAAAATAAATTTTCAATCCACCCATACACATATGTAACTAAATAATAATAATATAAAAACTAAATTTCATGGATAATTTATTGATCCCAATATTTTTCCTATAGAACTTCAACATCTAATTTTATCCCACAAAAATATAATTGCTAATATTATACTATAGAACTATAACGACTAATGTCTTTCCTTATTATGGAGGCCTATAATTTCATAACAAAAATAAGAGCAGCCTCATTTATCCGAAGAGAGTGAAGTGGGGTCTGCTGTAGAGGTATTACCGTAAGAGGTGAACTTTATACCTTCACTAGACCTTTTTGAGTAGCGCACTTATCGATAAGAACCTTGTTCAGCGAAATTCGGCGGTATCATTAAAATTAATAAGCAAACAAAAAATTAAAGCTCAGCAATTAATTTTGCTCTTTTTATGTAAAGATTTATGTACAATTTATAATGTAACGCTTTTTTGCAACTTAGGGGATGTTAGTTAGAAGTAAATGTTAGTTAGAAGGAAATATATAATAGCATGAAGTTGCACAACATGCACGTTGAAGTGGCTAAGCCCTAATGACGTATACATCAGAATACAACTTCTTCATCTTTCTTCCTCCAATTGTTATCCCGTTTCTATAGATTGAAGGTGAAGAAGGTGCCAGTTTTAACACAGAGTGACTGTCATCTGACCTGTGTAACCGTAAGGGAAACCGGGCCCAAACCCAGATTAGTTAGAAAGCGTTCCAAAAAAACCCGTAAGGGAAACCAGGCCAAAACCTAGATCAGATCGAAAGCGTTCCAAAAAAAGAATCTCACGATATTTTCTTTCACCGAGCACTTAGAAATGTACTTATGTTAGAAAAACTCATAGGTACATGGCATGGTTCCACTCCAGGCCAGCCGAGTGGAAGACCAAAGCTCTAACCACATGACTGCTGAGGCTCTATGCATAAGAAATATGATATAGAATCTATAACGAATATTTTATCAACAAGAAAAATATATAGATAGTGCAGATGTGTAGAATGAGGAGGTATCGTAACAATATAAGAAATTCGACATTGAATAATTTATGACTCGCTCCGAGGCCATTATTGAATCAGTGAATTGAATGGAACAGTTTTGACACCATCTATTGACTGCAAAACTCGCAATATGAGTGATCGCTTTCTTTTGTATTCTATTTTTCTTATTTCATAACTCAATCGTTTCCACGTCTGCCAATAATGGATGTCAATATGGACGTATATTTTATATCCGCTAAATTAACTGAAAATACACTTTCGGAGGCTAATGCGGTTTATTTTATATTACCTACACAGTTTGCCTTTTAACATAAGAACTTTAGGTCATATAATGATGTATGTATAGTCTTGAGTTTTTCAGGTCAATTAAATAAATTATGTTGCAAATATTGCTCGTTGAACTATCAGATAACTATTATTATTATTATTATTTTTGGGTTACTTTTTTTCAGTTTATTAACACATTTGAGAATGAATGTGAGTTACCTGTAACTTATGTTTAGTGAACGCCCGTCCTATACATTGCTAAGGTTATAGACGTGCTAACAAACGGACTAGAAATTTATCATGGGGGTTCTTTGCGTGATATCGGAAAAAAATTGTTCTCCTCCTTATAACTATGTTGCGAATTCTATCGGACAAAGAAACACCCAACTTAGCACATTCAGTAGCCCGTTGAGCTACCGCAAACTTGCGGACCAGTCCTACGTTAAGTGGCCACGTTTCATCCCGCGTCTAGGAATACGAAGTGTTAGTCGAATGTTCAACAGGCGGGAAGACAATCTTCCGTGCCGTAGTTGGTCCAGCGATGGATGCGAGTAGCAGGAGATCGGCCGTCTCGGTGTTCATTGAAAGAGGCCTATGTCCAGCTGTGGACCGATAAGGGCTGATAATGATGATGATAATAAAGGTTCTATTTTATTCAAATCACTCGTAAAAACTATAACCCTCTTTTCATACAAAGAATATACTTTTAATTTAAAATAGAATACATTTCACGGAGCTGTGTATGGGAACCGTGAGAAGTAGCCATGTGTACACTGACACTTTTATTTTACCTTCGGACGTTCGCTTCGCGTGAGTTAAAAAAAGTGGGAAGTTTCAAATAGACTTGTACACCAAGTACATTTTTGAATATTCCACTAATGTTAGTTCTAATAAATGAATTATTTAGATAAAAGAACACATAAGAGAAATGTTGCAAAATAATAAATAGTGATATAAATAACGACAACATATTTTCACGCCAGCGACTGAATATTTTTTGGCATGTCAAACATTTTAAAAGTTTGTCCTAAAACATACATTATACGTTGTTTTATAGACTATCGTTGCTATAAAATGACAACGACAGGTCACGTATCCAGTAATAATAATTATGTCCTTTAAAGTTTAAAAACGATGACCGCTAATGTCGAAATTCTGCCAGTTAAATTGTTCATGCAGAAGTAGTCATACTGCGCTCTAAATTGCAGAGCGTGGTGAAATAAATTTCACTCGAACTATGTATAGTCATACTGTAAGTGACTTAGCTGCTCTGCAATAGGATAAAATTCACTAGAACCGGACAGGTTTTTATTTAAATATTCAATTTTAAAACCAAATACATAGACACATATCGAATCCGCCACAAAATTCAATTTGGTCCAGACAAAATAAAAACGTTCCAGACGATACCGTATCACAGATTTGTTTTTGGTCCGCTGTCTCGCAAAATGTGAGCGCAGAGCGACAGTTGAAATATTTTCATATTTTTTACTTCACTTTTCAAATAGATCAAGTCAAAAGGCATTGTATGATTCATGTGAGAGAAAACATTAGAAATATTACATTAAATACTTTAATAATACATAGGTAATTTAGTAGTCAAATAATAGGATACGATTTTAGACAGAAAATTTTGTTAATTTTATGTATTTCACAACAGGCGTAAAGTATTAGTTTGATTGATTTACGGAAATTATGTGTCATTTATATTGTTTTCGTGATAGTAATTTAATAAAAAGCATTGCATCTTATTATCTGTGTACAATGAAACCTCTTCACATAGACTTTGAAAGTTCAATAAGTTTACCACCTTATTGGTATTACTGATCCCCCGTCACTATTTTACCACCTTCGTACGACTAGAAGTTTTATGGTAGACATTTCTTCATAATCCATTTTTCATCTTTGTTTATAATCCAAACTGTCATAAGGTGGAGCGACTTGCCTGCTTCAGTTTCTCCCTCAATCCAGGCCTTTTTAAGTTAAGAGAGATGTGCATTTTCTGGACCAGCATGCAGCAGCTTCGATTGTATTGTCAATATCCATCAGGTAAGATTGTGATTTAACGCAGCTCTTGCCAGTCAAAATATTTTTTACTACAAATTTTTAGCATATCTATATTTATCCTGATATAGGCAACCGGATTTTATACGAAGGCTGGCTACCATTATGTGTCAATGTCCTGTAAAAATATTTTACATATTTATAAATAGAAAATCTCGCATAATTTTACACTTCTTTCATCAAAATAACTACTAGAACTAGAATTATGTATGTGTATAATAATATACTTATAAAAGCAAAGTTGCCAACAGCCGTCTGTGTACGTGTTCGATTTTCTTGACCTGTGGAAAGAGAGATTCCTGTAGAAAGTTTACGTATATAATTTATTATAGTAACAATTTATTCACCGGCGAAGCCGGGCGGATGATTAATTAACAAAAAAAAATCAAATAAATCAAACAAAAAAGGATAGGTTTTTTTTAAGTATTGCCACATACCTTAAAAATAACATTATTCATTTATTACACATTTTTTTGTTATTTTTTGAAGTCGTAAACTGACTACATATTTTTAAGAAATACTTTATTATTTTTTTCTTTGCCCAGTGCTGGAACTCGATAGGCTATTAATAATAATAACAACTTTTTTATTTCATACTTTTTATCTTAATCATCATTAAACCGATTCTGATAAAATTTTCACTTCCCCTACGTTGAAGTAAATGTATGTAAGCAAAAAAAGATTGTCAAAATCCGATCAACAGTTGAAAAGATAACATTACACACACACCAGCCATGTAGGTAATCTCCTTGTTAAAAGTTGTTTAAACATGACATCATCAATTTGCTTTATGATAATGTTTGATTGCGAAGAAATTTCTTTAGTTGTGTTTTGGAATTCTTTCAAGATAAAATACTCTGCTATTGTGAAATATGTCAAGGAAATAATGGCGTACAACTTTCGAAGAAACGTCGGCTGTTTTGAGAGATAATGTCTACAGATGAGAGCTGAATAGTAGCTGGCGTGACGGGCAATCATTTTCTTTTCTTTTCTTATTTTAAATTATTCTCCCTTCTCTAGTATAGAACAGTTAACCGCCATTTTATTAGCAAAGACAAAGGTAATGTAATTTTGTCATTCTATACAATAATATACTCTTTAAATGTATTTTTCCCCTGTAAGTTATTTTTTGAAGTTTATGGAACTCAATATTAAATGTTTATTTATAATTACATTCCCAACTGTATGTCCTTTTAAGGTTGTCTTGAAACTTGTAGGGGAAAAAATTAGAATAAATCTGTATAGAATATCCTAGAAATAGTGTTAAGGAACAGAAAAAAAACAACTCAAAACCATTAAGAATTACATTAAAATGTAACCCGGGTAACGCTGGGTCTAGTAGTTAGTAAATGTTATTAAAGCTAAGTTAATTATTTATCTTTAGCAAATAATATCTAGCTTTAACAAGAAATCATTTGGCCTTCACAATTTTTTAAGTTATTAGCATACAGGCGAAGCAAAATTATTAAAGTAAACTTTAATAATGCAAGCGACTTCAAGGAAATCGACTGTTGTAGCTTTAGTTTAGCAAAGATAAAATTAATTCAATTTCACACGGGAGCGCTTTAAGACTGGAGGCGCTCCTTACGGTAGAAGAAATACTCCGTGAAATTAACTTTTGCATTTCGTTCACGCTGGACACCTTTCAGGTTCTAAGATAAAAGACGAACCATTTAAAATACATGCTTAATTACAATTGAAACCAAAAGGGGTTATGCTGTGTAGAAGTTAGTGAATAAAAGTAAATAAATACTAGGAAACAACGTACGCACGATATAATTAAAATACCTTAATGATTATTTAAAAAATGTTATATAATGTATCTGGGAATTTAATGTAGCTATCATAAATAGTTTTTGTTACAATAGTCAATAAGCAGATATTATATGCTGACTTAAATATTCCTACAAGGTACAACTAAAACTGGCGCATTATTTTGGCCGTAATAAAGCTTAATCTTTAGTTCTCTGTCTCATGATTTCGTTGCGAATTCTATGGGACAAAGAGACACCAAATGTGGCACGTTCAATAGTCCGCTGAGCTACCGCAAATTTGCGGGCCAATCTACAATTGCATTTCGGCCCCGATATCTCGCGAAGAATAAGCTCACTGAAGTGGCAATGGGCTGGTCACACACTCAGAAGATCAGATGGCAGATGGGCCACTAAGGCTCTGAAGTGGAGGCTGCGTTTAGGAAAACGAAGTGGTAGGCCGTTCTGCAGGTGGAAAGACGATCTCGAGGCCTATGTCCAGAAGTGGACTGATAGGGGCTGATAATGATGAAACTTCAAAAGCTCCTTACAATAGACGGGATAGCATGAGAAGATGATGAAGAGTTTCCTGCTGCTGCTACTGTAAGCTTAGTCTTACAATAAGAAGGGTACAATTTGCAGCTAACTCGATTGCTTACTAAGTGACGAATGCATCTATAAAGAAAGGTAATAGATAATTACTAACAATTTAAATACACTGAACTATTGCAACATTGTTTTTCTTCTGTTACGTAAACAGTGGAATAATCAATTCTACGAGCAAGTAGACGGCGCAGAGATGAGATCACCAGTCACCTTTCGCAGACATTTTCCTAGAAGACTTTGAGACCGTTGTCCTGCAAACCCCTCCAATAACATCAGGGTCCTACAAGAGGTATGTCGATGATACTTTTACAATTCTACCTAAATATGGAGTAAACGTATTCCTCGATCATGAAAATAGTATAAATTCCGAAATTCAATGTACAGTGGAGTTAGAGACAAATAATCATTTAGCTTTCTTAGACGTTTTAGTCTTTCACACTCCCAATATCACATTGAGCCACACAGTGTATAGGAAGCATATTATATAGCATAGCATTATGCAGAGCTTAACCGCAATTCTCACCACCATCCAACACAGCTATCTGTATCTATATGTTGGTAAACCTTTATTTCCGAGAGCACGGTGTATTTGTGACGAGCCACCAAACTTCAACATGTCAAGCGAGTTCCGCGAGGCAACAAGCTTCGAGTTCCCCATCCGAATCACAGATACAGAGTGAAACCAGCCACCGTCGAGCGCCTACCACTAATACATAAAAAGGACTGTCAAAATTTCTCACCGACAAAATCGTCAAGTGAGTTTCAATAAAAACCTATTTTAAGCGGCAAAAGAAGGTCAGTCAATTTTTACCACCAGTAAAATGCCACATCCCACTAAAAGATACAGGAGTATATAAACTCAATTGTGACTGTGGTCTTTCTTCTTTAAGAAAAACAAGAATATCAATAGAAACTCGGGCCAAAAAACATATAGCAGACATTAAACACAAATAACAAATTAAATATATCTAATCTTCAGGTACTTTTAATAACTTATGACATCAGGACATTTGACTTCAGGTACTTTTAATAACTTATGACATCAGGACATTTGTCATCTCAGTCCACCCGTCACCATGGCAGCTGTAAAGCTTCTGAAAAGTGGGGACTTTAAAATACTTAATAAACCGCGATAAAATCCGTTAAAGTAGTTCGATTATAATACTGAACAACAATACTATCAATTATCTATGTACTTATACATATACAAAGACCCCAGAAGCTGCCTTTCTGTATTTTATCGAGTTTCTAAAAATCTACTCAACGGCTTTGTACACTGTTTTCACATTTGAAAGCAGATTTGGCCCATTGAAGTGGAGGGGAGAGGATGTTAACACATTTGCATGACTATTATGCGGATGTTTATTTGTGTCAGTATTAAAGAGAACGATACACGAGAGGAGTGCATAATTTGACCTCTGTTGTTCACGAGCGAAGCCGGGACGGATCGCAACTAAGATTATAAAATGAAACTGTTATAAAGCAATCTTATCAAATCGTATGCTCAAATGTAAATTTGTCATCAGAGCAAGGAGCTCGTCTTGATGTCAGCTTGTGCTCACGAACACTTTGCCTTGTCGTTGGGCGTTCATAAAAAAGACAATTTGCCTTATTGCCGTAATCTGTTACACATGTTCCGCGCCCGGTTATGTCTACAGCAGCCCTCATAAACGACAAAGTAAACCATAATTTATTACGGGAGTTTAGGGTCAAACATTGGAGACATAAATTTGTTTTGTAACTATGAAATATGACGTTTTATTTGTTATTTCTTTTATTTTTTCACCAAGAGAATACATTGTGTGAAATTTCAAATATTTTGTAGGAGGTAGAGCCGTGTGTTGTAGTGGGATTGGGATAGCACGACCGGGGAAGTAAACAGCTATATTATTGTGAACCGTGTGCTTTGTGAGCCGATAACCCATAATTGAAGACAGGAGCAAGGCAGCACAATATATCTGCATAACAACGATGTGGATATCTATGGACTATTGTTTATTTAACACACCCGCTCATATTGGTAACAGTGTGATGATAGCCTATTCGCCTTCCTTGATAAATGGACTATCTAACAGATTTTTTTTTAAATCGGAACCGTAGTTCCTGATCGTACGATTAAGTTCGAAAAAAAAAACTCTTCAGCTTTATAACGTTAGTAGGTATAGATAATACTATATTTTTTAGAGCACGGAACTGCTTCTTAATATGTTATTATATTATGTGGCAATTGGAAATGTTAATGAACGTGACCAACATAAGGATATTCGGACATCTTTACCACGTAAACCTCCAGTTTGTCTGCCCTTCCTGTTATAGTGCGATAAACATTTTCACAGTTTGAGGTAATGCCGAGCTGTATTGCAGGCGAATAGGGGCGTGCCGTCTCTGTTCGCCTTCGTTACACCGGCGTATCTTTTGTTTTTTATGCTATATAGGGGCAAACGAGAAATAAAACCTCTTCACGGCTACCGACTACCATGGATACCCGCATAATTACCATTTCGATGCGTTGTCCTTGTGATACGATCGCAATAGGCCAAAGGATATAAAACGCGACACCAAAGTTCACACATAGCAATTGAAAACTTCATATCATTTCAGATAATAAAACCCGGTATTATAGTATATATAAGTTTTGAAAGTCTAAAAGATAGCTCTTCTTTTATTCATGCTCCAACATGTGGCGTTTTCTGCGTTGTGCAGGCTTTCTTCCTTAACAAAATAAACAACATTTTGCTTTGAGTTTGGTCCTTTGAGAGCCATCTTAACATGTTTTATGGATGAGACTATGCAGTTTTCATAACGCATTTTATTGATATCAAACTTTTTAATGCATATGTAATTATTTTAGCCTATAGCCATAGCATATATTATTTGGGATGTGTGTGTGAAGTTATTTTCGTAGAATTTCTTAAGATCATCCCCACCTTTTACTTTCTGTAGGCCGTTCCCTTGTCACTAAAACCTGTATCCATCTCTGTCTGACTGAGAAAAATTCAAACATCCCGGCGTTCTGCATCATTTTCAATTGGCTTTGGATATACAATATTGATACTAGTATCATTTAACATTGAGCTCATTTTTCCATATTACAAAATGTTTCTTGTTACCTTTCCGTTTTTCAATGATAAACAATCCATAATAAGCAACAACAGATGGCATAAGTCCCTGAATTGGCTGAGCAATAGTATACTTTAAAACAGTGGTAATGGTGATTATTTTCGAATGCTTTTATGGGTTTTTGCGAAGTTCCTAAATACGCAGCTGTCGGAAAAGTTGAAAGGTACGCTAGCGAAAACGTGTTGACGGTGAGTAGTACTGAATCAAACCTTCAGTCGTGGCGCGCCAGTCCCCCTGTGTAGAAGGTATTAAACTTCTTGGAGTGTAAAATGGCGGGAACTTTATTACGAGAGACGAATATCCATACATGAACTCTATAAACTTTACAAGTAAATAGATAATCGTGATATAGTACGATAAATATTAATCGTAGTGTCTTATAAGTTTGCACCGAGAAGAAAACGTTACATTTACTCCGTTCGTATGTTTTAACGAATGGTGAGTATTTTATGTTTTTTTGGAATCTCATACTTTTCTTATACATATTAGAGATAGAATTTTCTCAAGCCACGGATAATTGGTACAGTAAATAAATATTTGAAATTAACTTAAATGTGTTAACATCAATGGAAAAAAAGACTTATATTCATAAACTATAATTTTGAATACTACTTTTTGAGTATTTTAAATACATTACTTCATATTTTGCTATTATTTTGCGGTTTACATAAAGAAAGAAATAAGCATTTTTAATCTTTATAATTAAGAGTTTCTTTTAATATAAATTTATTTACAAAATAAATACATGTAGAACATACTTTAATGAAAAGCGATAATTTTGATTTCCCAATATAAAAATAAGAATTGAATATGTTACTACATAAAAATCTGTATATACTTTCCAACTTTAATAGTAAAAAATACACCTATATATTGCTATCTATGTGCAGCCAGAGGCCCATTGGGGGGAGAGATTATAGGAGGGCAACGCATCTGCGTAACAATCACGTGAATGTCCATGGGCGTCGGTAGTAATCAAAAGGCTCCGATTTCTCTTATGCTATAAAAATAGCTTTTCTAAATTTAAATTTATTAAAAAAATGTGATACAGCCACATATATTTTAATTGGGTTACTCACGTCATACATTTACGTTCTCGCACCAGTTCCCTAATGGTAGGTAGAGGGAATGGCGAGTTAATATTCTAATGAAAAACATTACATAGAGGGTATCATATATCTAGGATTTTATGGACTATTTATGTTGCAATACTTACCCGAAAAATAAGTAGATATTCATTACACGCAAAAGTAAAACAGACAGTAAATAATCGCACTTTAATGAGCGGAGAGGAAAAAATTACATCGACAGTTAACCGCTGGGCAAAAATCCTCAAATTTCATGAAGCTCCGTATGGTATGCATTTTCACCATCATCATTATCATCAGACCTGCTGAAGGGCATCTTTCAATGCCGTTTTTTTACTCCAATGGCTTATTAATTAACTTTAAACAGCCTAAGGATTAAAGTTATGGTTTGAATAAACCCGTAATTTTTCCTAACATTGCCCACATAATAACGACGTGAAGTGATGGCTGTTGTCTCAAATTGTTAGAAATATGAAGAGGTCCATAGAGAAGATTGCTAAAGAAGAGCAACGCATCTGCATAGCTTCTATTTGTAAAGATGGCCGCTGGCAAATGGTGACTCGGCTATTCGTTTACTTTTGATTATAAAAACAAATCACCATAATCATTCCCTATTAGTCCACTTCTGGATGCAGGCATACTTCTTTTCACGCCATGATGGCCGATCTCCTACTACTCACACCGATTGAAAAAGCTACTAAAAACTCAACACTGAGAAAGAGATTCAAACTTAGTAGACATCAATTAAATTTTACCATACAAATTATCAACTTCAAAAGTAACACAATTTTTTTGTGTCGTAGTAAATTTCAGTCTTGTAGCGACGATAACTTAAAAAAAAGCGCTCCATAAATATTAATAAATTATGTGATGGCCTAACCCGATTAAGTTGCAAATGGCAATGCCAACGGATATTTAGTGTGATCACTAAATATCAGATGTTGAAATTTACATACAATTGTATATTTGTGGGGTATACGAGTCTAAATACGCCCATAGGCAATGTCCAAAGACCTAATTATTAACCGTTGAAGAGCTGTACCTCACGCCGTCAGTTCAGTGAAATGAGATGACTACCAGGTGTAAAGATTCATCATCCTCATCATTAACAGCTAGAAAGCGTCCACTGCTGGACATATGCCGCCCCCAGCGACCGGCACAAGTCACGGTGGCATCTAGCGGCTTCCCGGGATCTTGTGTTATCTTATGTAAACGTTCAAAGAACATCAGAAGGCAAATGTAGATTCAATAGGTATAGGCTTGATTTATCAGGGATGAGTATTTGGTGCGGATGGGACCACCCCCGGGCACACCCTTCACCATCAACATTGTCAGCTCTTATCGGTCCACTGCTGGACATAGGCCTTTCTCATAGAACGTTAAGACGGCCAATCTCCAGCTACTCGCATCCATTCCGGACGTACATGTATACCCTTAGACCACATCAGCACCTGGTGTTAAGTTGTGACGTGGCCGAAGAAGGACCACGCTTGCCTAGAATATACCAATTAGGTATCGGGAAACACAGACTCTGGAAGCGAATTCCACAGCTTAGCAGTTCGTACTAAAAAAGCCGACTAGAATCTCTATGTACGAGTGGCTGGAATTTTAACAGTGTACCGATGTCGAGTCTCAGTGCGTCTGGTTGTACGATTGAAGAATGGTGAAGGCGAGGCTCAAGGCTCTGGAACCTAGTCGATATATTTATCTATCT
>JAFELO010000503.1:391774-427710 GCA_017140195.1 Eumaeus atala
AGAATATAGCAACACTTACTGTTTTTTATTTAACGTAATCTAATCCAACCGAAGTGATTGTTATGATTTCAAATATTGTCTTATGGTTATTTTTCAGACTAGTTTGTTATTGTAGTTTTATTTATATCATTGTCATTATAATAATTCTAATGATATAAATATCATAGGACTAACCCAAATAGAGAAATGCTTTGCAATCATTATACACATCCCAATTTATAAATGACAGGCAAAAGATTATTCACACGCTAACTTGTGTATTGTCGTAGCACATTAGATAGAACATTCCCAATAGGGGCTCAAGCTTGCCGTCTTCTAAACTCAGTTGAGAGTTAAGACTACAAAATAGACGCTGACTGGCATCTCCCAGGCGGGCACTTCTCTCCGTCACGTAGCAATCGCGTCTGCAAAATGCAACAATGCATAAGAATTCAATCTTATGTTTGTTTCAGAGTACTTGCAACACTAGGAAATGCAAAATACAAAATGTTGAATGTCTGAAATCTTTCGCTAAGTGGAGTGAATGTTTTTTAGCGGCTGTATTCGATATTCATTTTTCCGTGGAGAGTTTTAAGTACTAATTTCGATGTAACGTTTTATTTTGTATACATTTGATAGATACTCGAATGCATGGCTCAGGTGGCGTTTTCAACGATAAAGTTCCTATAAGCCGCATTGAGCTGTGCTCCGTAATGGCGTACGCTAATAATCTCGTTTAATGATAACTCCGCTACATGCGAGAAAGAAATCCCTCGCTAATTGTCCCCGCCGTATAACTCTCGTTCTTTATAAAAAAATCAAATGGCTATTTGGAATGATTCCAATCGAAAAATAAACCCACAAAAAGTAACACTCGACACATATTAAATGAAATAAACGCAAACGAATTTCGTGAGGCAAAACTTTGTTGAGTAGCATTAAAAGATTAAAAGTCGACAGTTCGCTCGAGCTGTATCGAATCGAAACTGGAAACGATCTCTCGAGTAGACTGCGACATATATTTGCAATGCAGGCGGCGCGTCCGTGGCAAACTTCGCCTAGCGAATGCAAAAATTTAAATTAAAAGCATAAATCAGGCGTGTATCGAGTAACTTTCGAGATTGGTATACATTTCAACTGCATGCTTTGGTATATGTACTCCGCAAGGTATCGATTATTGTTTTTTAATCCAGTTCATATTATTTATGAAAATTAATTAGTTTTTTCGAATGGATTCCTTATATTACGTTCACTTATTGGGGTCCACACGGAAGAAAATAAACGACAATTTGAAACGGGTTTTATCATCCATTTACTATTTAATATTCGTGTCTCTTTTTAAAAGTAAGTTCTTCTCGCTCATTTAGGGCGGGGCGGCACCGGATTTCTTACTCGGATTGTCGATAAAATTCGTCGTTACAAAAACAATTTTATCGTACAGGAAAAACAGTTTACAAATAATGAGGGACAAGAATTTCATAAAGGGATCTTTGAATTAATTGCTCCGCGATATTATGAGTATCATAATCTTATAATCTTAATTAAGAGAACTTCAGGAAGCTCAAATTAGAAATTTTAATCTCCTGAAAATCCGTCTCTCGCGAGTCGGCCGGGCCTGTAAAGTCAGAATATTTACTTTTTTCGAGGTGAAATTACTTGTTTGAAAACTTTTATCCGATATTAAGCCACAACATTTGCAATTTGGCATGATGTAATTAAGACGGCCATTTGTTTTAATTTGAATTTTTACTAAAATATTTTTCGGCCCCGATTTCGTATGCGTATTTCATATTTTAAGTGGGGTATTCTGAAAAGTAATACCAATAAGACTAGAAAAAAATATATAGAATATAGAATAAATAAGCCTTCCGTCTGCCGACGAAGTAAGTCATCTAACATGACCTCAATGAAAATAGTTTAAGACTAAGTTCAGCAATTTCTATGTTAGCTAGTAGTCTAGTAAAGTAGCACCTTTACAGTGTGCTACTTTAATACACAAATAGAAAACAATTAAAAATATAAAAGTTTATTGAAGTAGTCACAATTGATTTCGAATGTTTAATTAAGATCAAATTTTAGGGGGTATTCAGTTCATTCTCCAAAAAAAATCATACATTTAACACCCGCCAGCGAAAAATTGCTACCTTGTGCTTTTGGATTTTTTTTATAGAAACGCTGAGCAAACGAGTAATCGGAGCCTATTTACGACTACCGATGCCCATGAACATCCACATATTTACTATGCCGATGCGTTGCCCTCCATCACCCCTCCCCTCTGCTTACGGGCCACCGGCTACTTACAAACCGCAAGAAGATGATGTCACTTTACGGCGGTATTATGTGAGCGAGAGCTACCTCTCTGGTCGTGCCGGCCCAAGACAATGTAGTGTCCTGCACTATGCATGACACAACGACCTCCTATGTAGCATGGCACTACCTATTGCTAACATTGTAACAAAGCTTAGCTAAGTTGCCGCATTCATGCTGATTGGAATATCCTCGCAGTAACACTCTTCTTGCACTATGTGTTAAAATTACTCTTTTTAGTCACGTATCGTTGCCTGGGTTATATTTCATCCGAGTTTTCGAATCTTATCGACTAAGAAGCCACGAGCGTGACGCGCTCCTTTACCGGACTGAGCCTCGAGAAATGTGTGGGTTCCACCCCGCCCTTAAGGCGTCAGATTTATGGATAATAAAATGTCAGAAGATACTAAAACAGAAAAAAAACAGGATGCAAAAGTCTCATTTTTTACTTATGCCATGAGAACTGTTTGCGTATGTGGAATACAATTGATATTATATATCATAGTCTTAACCTGTGATAAATTTCAATAAAATCCGTCCTTTCTGCGTTAAAGAATAACAAACCTAGATACGAATTTTCGTATTCATAATTATTTTTTTTACAGCATACAGGAGCAAACGAGCAATCTGAGCCTTTTTATGACTACCGACGCCCATGTACATTCGCATGATTGTTACGCAGATGCGTTGCCCTTCTATCGTCCCCCCTCCTAATGGGCCACCGGCTACTCACAAGCCGCTAGAAACGTGACAGCGACGCTGTCACTTTACGCCGGTATCAAGTGTGCGAAAGATACTTCCCTGGTCGTGCCGGCTCGATTCCGTTGCATAGGTGGATGTAGTGTCATGCACCATGCATGGCACTATCTCTTCCCAAAAATATATATTGTATAGGTAAGGTATAAATTACCTAACTTAATTTATCTTGTCGGCTTCGCCCGCGTGGAATATCTATGTCTAGACTATGTATATTTATTTATGTAGTCAGGAGTACTAGCTGATATCACAAACTGTTCACCTTCTCGCACATGAAGATATTGTTCCATATTATGTATATATACAGAAATCTATAGGCATTATATGCCTATAGATTTCCTTGAATACATACAAGACAAGAAGAAGGCAAGACAGGATAATACATCTCGGTTACAATGCATACAGTGCGCTGACGTACTAACGGTAGGGGGCGAGCGTGGGGAGGTGACAGGGTGTCGGCGAGGGGCTTCACATTCCTACGAGGTCTACAGATAATATGACTGTACGAGTACCTAACCGCATAGCACCGTGTAATTAGTTGCGTCCCGTATGCTCCCCGTTTAGGCGTCCGAATCTTCATTTCATTCCTTTGAGACACAAAATACAATGGAATTGAAATAACGCTCACCCATCCGAACGCCTTCCTAAACCAGCGTCACATATCCAAGTTGAACGAATCCATTCAAGCTGCGCCCCGAGCGCTCGAGTCTATAATTTCCACTAATTCGGTATAATGTGCCAAGACGTAGGCGCATTTATCTTTTATTGTACTATTTAATATAACACTTACAGAACTTGGCTCCTACTCCGTAATATGGTGACCGAATTAAAATGTTAATTTTATGTACTAATTAATATTTGTGCTATAAAAATTATGTTTACTTTTATAGTTGATTTGAATGTATTGTCACTTCTTAATGGAAATCAATTGGATGTCAATTGAGCGGTGACGATGTCAATTGAGCAGATGACAGTTAACTTATAGCTCCGTATATGACTTTAAATTTCAAAGTAAAAATACGTAGGATACGTTTTTAAACATTATATTTAGGAAAATAAATGTATAATAAACAATATAAATAATAAAATTCAACGTAATCAGTGATATTCTCATAAATATTGCCACAAACTTAACTGCTACGAGCAAATTAATTATTCGCATACCCACGCGAATTCGCTAGTGACATGGCGTTGACATTGAAAGTGAATTTGCATTATAATATAATTTACAAATACTTTTTTCCCCCGGTATGAGTGAATAGTCAATTAATATTAAGGCGAGTAAGTGTAAGCACTGTGGCAAATTTTTAAGTCCTCCTGATAGTGCCAAATGTACCAATTGCCTTCCCAACTATCATCGCGCGTGCGCTGCCGGCTATGACAGTAAAAGTATAGCCAAGTGGTCTTGCCGCGGGTGCAAAGGAAAGGGCACCAAATCTCCTGCCCCAACAGAAGAAGCTCCTGAGGAAACCTTTCTGAATGCTAATATATTATCCAAGTCACCTGTATCATTGTGCAAAGTGATAAGGCTCCTAAGAGACGAGATGAGCTATGTGCGTAAGGAAATGCACGAATTCAGACAAGAGTTAGCACATCTACATTCAACTATGTGCGACTTTAATAAGCGCGTTGACTCCGTCAGAAACAAACCGCGTCCAGAAACAACCGCGCCCTGTTCTACAGGGCCCGCGAAGAGGGACGTCGACTGGGATGGCGATACATCTGGACCCGCGACGCGTATTCGCGAGGCGTGACCCAGGCACCACGGTGCATCGCATTAAAACTGAGCATGATATCGACAGATTTTTTGGTACAGTCTCTGGTGGACCGAAATAATGGAAATACATCATATTTTAGCTTTAATTTATAATTTCCACAGCCTTGTGTCTTTTCTTGGAAGTTCACGATTTAGTTACTTTTATATTACAGATTTCTTTTTAATGTACTTAAACATAGCAACTTAAAATTTTGGTAAAAACCTACTTTTTCTTCTCCGGGAAAGTACAATGCACAATAATGTAATATCGTTGGTCCCCACATTAAGTCAAATACACACTAATATCATTACTCACCTAACGGTATTTACTGCTAAACATCAGGTGCCGTCGATGAGATTGATACAAGTCGCCTCCGTTCCGATTGCATTCGTTAATTGTCATGCACACTCTTATATGTACAAAGATACGCCGATATTCATAAAACATAATAATACTAAATGCTCGGGGTTTGTAGTATCTACATATTATTTACTTGCATTATGTATTGTGTATACCGCTTACCCATTGCTAAACTACGTCTCTGTTCTTCAGAACACACATTATGTCTTTCTTGCTGATACTGTAAATTTATTCATTAAGACTTAACATGGTTAACACAAAAATAAATTGGCTTCTTAAAACCCGGCTCCTTAGGTAACAGACATGATGAGCTTTCGGTAGCTATGGACAGGTACACCTCTGACATAATCTCTATTATTTCAGGCGCGGGGAGGAGGGGTTGGTTTTTATGTACGTAAGAGGCTATGCACGCAGACTCACGTGCATCCTGTTTCACATAACGTCGAGCAGATGTGGCTATCGATTAAGGGAAACGGCAAACTCATTTATGTCGGTACGGCTTACCGCCTCCCGTTACGGCTACCAGTAAGATTTTTTCTTGACGTACTATCTGACACGATGGGCTCGTTGTCGTGCTATGATTATATTTATTTGACTGGTGATTTCAACATAAACTTTCTAGTTTCTGATAATAACGATTATAGACAATTAAATGAATTATTTTGCATACATCATCTTTAGCAGTACACAAATGCGCCCACGCATTTTAAATCAGACTCGTCAACTCTTCTCGATTTGGTTTGCACCAACGCAAATCTTGATCGAGTTTGGGTTGATTACATACCGGATCTCAGCAGCTATGCGTTAATATCCTTCATAGTCAACATCCGTGCCATCGACAGGGAGATATCTGTATGTTTTGAAAGATATGTCACACCTAACGTTAAGCGTCCCTTTTTGTTGTGGAAGCACATAAAAGAAAATATAAACATTAAACAAAGAATGAGCTTTAAACTTTCACAACATCTCTTTGACCCCTACACAATAAACAGTCAATTTTTAAATGACCCAGGCACAAACTGTGTCTCAGAGTTAATTTTAGGAACCAAAACTTGGTAGGTTCGCGAGCAATTAAATGCATACTTAGATTTGATTCATGTCGTTGACAACATCTTATGTGCTCAAGTTGAGGAATTTGTTACTGCCCTCGTGTTTCTCGATTATTCGCGCGCCTTCTACACCATAAATGTACCGTTGCTACTACATAAAATGAAATACTATGGATTTAGTGACGGTGCAGTGTCTTGGTTTGATAGATATTTAAGCAAGCGCTCACAAATTGTGACTCGACCTAATGCCCTTCACGTGAATAGAGGTGTTCCACAGGGCTCTGTATTGGGGCCAACAATTTTTTCGTTGTACACAGCTGACGCTATTCAACAGATGTAGCACTGTCGCTACCATATCTATGCCAACGACATTCTGATATATGTGTACTTCAGCCTCAACAACATGTCGGAGGCCGCATGTTAACTTAAACACAATTTAGTACGTATATCTGAATGGTAGATAATGGCCTGGTCTTACACCCAAGTAAAATAAAATATATCCCATGAGCATATATTTTATTACTAAAATCCGAATTAAAACAGTCCTGCAAGTAATGCCCGCAATAAGTATAATGGATGACCACATAGAGAGATAGAGAGGGTAGCAGAGGCTCGAAATTTGAGACTCATTTGGAGCCTGCGATTTAAGAAACACGTGATGAAAACTGTGATTGCTTGTATCGACTTAAAATTCTATATAAAATAAGAAACTAAATAATCACGGACCTCCGTATTCAATTGTGTGAATCGCTTGTTCTATCTAAATTAAATTATGCCGATACCGTGATAGGGCCCTACTTATTCAACCTTTCAGAAACCTATTGCAGCGGGTGCATAATACGTGCGTCCGTTACTGTTTCACCGTCCCTCCTCGCGCTCACGTCACGCCCTATTTAAACGATGCACAACTCCTCAACATAGAGCGACGTCGACATCTCTATCTGGCCACGCTTTTATTTGGGATTATTAAGTACGAACATCCACCGTACCTTTCTAGTAAACAACGTGCGTGCGTGTGTGTGTGTGTGTAATACATACATTTGTTTCTTTCAGTTATGTAAGTACGTATATACTGTATTTTGTGAGTAGTGTGTAGGTGAAAGTATCTAGCAAAAATATAACACCATCTTATTATAAATTCACCTGTCCGATTTCTAAGTTAGGAAATGGCGGCGACAAAGGTGCATAGCGATTCGTCCAACGCGGATTGTTGATTAGGCTTAGGTTAGATTAGATGGGTACCCCACCATGGTTCAAGCCTTGTCGTGGCGGTGAAGCTTAGTAGCCTGGGGTAAACCCAGACATTATAATTGAACCGGGGGGAATCTTTGCATCCCTCTTAATAAGAAGAGGGGCCTTAAAGATCAGGAGGAGGAATCGCTCTCGGTACCCCTATAAGAAAAGGGGACCTAAGAGCAACAGGAGGAGGCGCTTTTGCGCACGGGGCAAGGGGAGAGGATGGGAACCTCACACCAATGCGCTGTCCCAAAGTCGGTGGGGTTGTCCTGTAGTGCTGGACTACCACATCTGTGGAGGTGGAGTTGATCCCTTAGGGGGATGACTAGCCGTCGAGGTGCCTTGATGATTGTTGTTCCGGGGCATCTCACTAAGGGCGGCACTGATGGCACTTGCGGTGGTTTTAGTGGGTATTCAGCACTATCATGTGCCGCGAGTCCCACACACCACTGGACCCCACCCAGGGCCGGTTTTGTCGGCCTGTGCGACTTCCACTTATTCCCGAAACTCAAGAAATGGCTAGGTGGCCGAAGATTTTCATCAAACGATGAAAATGGGTTTAGATGGTACGTGGTAGGTACGTCTCCGTTTCTTCGTTACCGTCGTTGAATAATTTTATATATACTAGAAATACGCATAGACTCTGTGCTTACCTGAAACGGAAGTATACATATATTATATCACATAAATGTATGTGCAAACTATTGGATAATTTAGTATAATAACGGCCAGGCTATTTACTTATATATATATATATATATATATATATATATGTGTGTGTGTGTATGTATGTATGTGTATATATATTTATATATTATATTTTATAATTTTTACTTACATCCCCCCTGCCTGTCCTATGCACATCCTTACCACACCTTCACGCTTATCGGGACAAATCGCAATACTAGAATGGTGGTCTTACCGCAATCAAACAACTGACTGGTTTCCGTTTTGGGCACTATATTACAGTGTTGTGAATTTTCCTGAAAAGAAAAGAAAAAAACTCTTTTATAGTAGGTGCCTACACTAGTACCATTATATTTTGTATTGTGCTCATCATTTTAATTTAGGTAAGAAATACATTGTTATTGTATTTACAAAGTTTGTATCACAGTGTAATTTATACATAAATGAAGCTACATTCATTCATTCATTCATTGGGGGTTAACGCTTGAATAAATAAATAATCTTTATATAGTTTTTCCACAATTATTTATTTTCAATTTACATTTTCGACCTCAAGTCGAAACCGGTCGTAAGTGTAAATTGAAAAACAAATAATTGTGTAAAGAGTTCACAAAGTTTGTTTATTAATTCAAGTGTTTATTATTTTTTATGCATAGAGGACCCAATGAGAAATCGCAGCCATTTGGTGACTGCCAGCGCCTAATATAATCCGTCTATACAGAAAAATTGCCCTCTTTCACCGCATCCCCACCCGAGGGGCACCCACTATACTTACCTTACGATACACTAGAGCATTGCTTTTAAGGCGATATCGTGTGTGTGAGAGTTAGTTCTTCAGTTGTTCCGGCCCAAATAGGCTGAAGTGCATCAAGACACTTTCTTACTTTATAATGTTAAAATATTATTATGATTATAATAAAGCTACTTTTACGGATTTTATCGTTGTTTATTTAATGAAGGTGTGTCCAACCGTGACCATGATTGCTGTTAAGCTTCTGACACACCGGAATAGTTAAATAATTAAATAAACCGCCATAAAATCCGTAAAAGTAGTTTTATTGTAATGAGTAACATTCGCGGACACCTAAGACAACAATATAACGGTTTTTGTTAGTACAAAATAGTTTTGTTAGTAAAAAAAACCTAACGGTTTTTGTTAGTACAAAATAATATATTGCATAAGAATATATATATAAACAATAATATAGTGCAAAATAATATATTGTTGTGGCGATGTTACATTATAGTTTACTGGTCAGTGGTGACTGTTCTGAATTGTAGCTCCTTCAGCAAAAAGAAAAAAAGATTAAATACACTTACTATTATCAAGTTGGTACATTGTTTATCAATCGAAATTAGAAATCTTGAGCGCGCATATAAGGGGCGGCAAGGGAACATTTAAAATACATAACAGAGTGCATTTTAAAAATATTTAAAACATTAATGGCTCTAGAATACGTACACTTTGTAAAATTTTGTAGGATCTTCTTAACGAACAACAACAACAATGCAATTAAATTGAAGTTTTCATTAAAGAACGGTGAGTGTACACTATAAACTCTGATATTGTTCTGGATGAAATTAAAAATCAAATACTAGATAACCGATGGGGACCGGAGTGTAAGTGTACACATTATTTTTGTTCATGTTCGTATCCCATCCTAATTATGGGCACTTATGTGTTATTTTATCGGCCGGAGCCACTGGATGTAACTGGCTCGTGACCGTGACCGATGGGGAGACCTATGTCCAGCAGGGGACATTATTAGGTGGATGATGATGTTGTTGTGTTACTGTAATACGTCAGTCTGTTTCATATATTTTAAATAATTATAATTGATTTGTAATCACTATTGCATTCTATTATGTGGCATCCGTAATTCAAATCCTTACTATAATCTTTTTTAAACAGAGCTTTTTATAGTCTAAGGGAGCGAACGAGCAGTTAAAGTCTTTTAATGACCTACCTACATCGATAGGCATAATAAGTTAGGGTTTAGGATAATACTACCCTCCTTCCCTCTCCTGCTCTGATGTACCACCGAAAACTCAAAATCGACATAATACACTCATTTTAAGCCACACATGTACACTAGACTTTTTCACCGGTAGTGCCGGCTCAATTCAGAGCTGCATGTCACACATCATTTCATAATCTTTATATTATTCAAGACGACCGATCTCCTGCTACTCGCATCCAACCCCGACCGGATGCTGCAAGAGATCGTCTGCCCACTTAGTGAACGTTCGATCAACACTTCGTCTCCCTAATCGCGGCCTCCACTCCAGAATGTTACTGGCCCATCTAACATCTGTTCTTCCAAGCGTGTGACCAGCCCATTGCTACTTGAGCGAGCTTATTCTTCGCAAGATATAGTCACACACACTGTAATATATTTTCTTCACAGGCGATGCATGAATAAAAATATGTTTCTATAATGTCTTAGAGAATACCTGTAACACGAAGTGCTAAGAGTTAATTGGACGGTTTGATTGCAGGTGCCAGCGGCGTCAGTTGGGAGGAATGGTGGACCTACGACGGTATTTCAGGTAAGGATTTATTTCCGTATATATTTCATCAGGTTTTTATTGCACGTGCCGTCTGTGTTATTGTGTTGCTAATTTTTATTGCAAGTGCCGTCTGTGTTAATGTGTTGCTAATAACATTTTTTTACAAACCGTGGCAGAAATTATATTTGATCGTGGTAGAAACGTACCTATACTACGACAGAACTATTTGTCTATGTATTTTATTGCAAGTGCCGTCTGTGTTATTGTGTTGCTAATTTTTTTTTGCAAACCGTGGCAGTAAGTATATTTGATCGTGGTGGAAACGTACTACTACGACAGTACTAATTGTCTATGTATTGTCTGTTCATACGTACGAGTAGTTTTATTGTAAAAAAAAAAGAAAATTTTTAATTTATGGCGAAGCAAAAACGAGAGTTATGATTTATACCGGCATGTATTCTGTCCGTTCACAACTCTAGAATATTTATCATAATTTAACAAATAATGTATCGTTGGAATCCTTTTATTTGTACTTCAAGGTGAATTTACTCGTTAAGCCTTATATAGATACAAAGAAAAGCGTAGTCTACGTTAAAATTTTCTATTTTTCAATACTGTTCATGCTTCGCGGTTTTACGCGCAACAACTATACACAATAAAACATAAAACAATATATTATTTTCGACTAACAAAAACCGTGTAAGTGGCGATGTTACCTTATTGTTCATTGGTGACAATTCTAAATTGTAGAAAAGCAAGAGGTAGTCCCATGCTACATTCATGTTTCTCGTTTGCAACAAAACAGGTCACCAAAGATGTATGTCTGTGCGTGATGGATTTTCACAAAATATACTGAAAAAAAATTCATGCGGTTATACTAATTTACGGGGAAGATATTTTTATACATTTCTCTGAAATCATTCTAAATGGAAGTAATAAAATCACAGAGGAGTTGTTATCCAGAGTTACGATTATTATTTAAAACAGATTTAAAAGAGTTCAGTGTAAAACAAAAGTGTTGTGTCTAAAATTTTACCTATAATACAACATACAACAATGTGTTGTTACCACATAAATTATATTTTTATTTTGCTAGCTCGGGAAGTGCATGTACGGGCTCTCACCGGTCCTGGTGGCGTCCTGGACTTACAGCATGGTTTTGCGCTGAATGACCACAAAATTAGTTTATTTACCATCACCATTAGCGCCCTCCTTGGTGAGGTGCACTAGAACTGTAAATGATCAGAGCACCACGACGGCCAGCCAGTCTCGGGCATCGGCTCTCAAGCTTAAGGGACTAACTGACGCCAACAAACAGTTTTTGTCCCGTTTCGACCAGGGTTTTTGGGTTCACCTTAAGCTACTGAGCCTCACCGCCATAACAAGCCGTGAATCAAGTTGGGGATACATTCGCGTGTGCCAGTATCTTACTGGTGTCAAGAGAAACCCATTCATACATTATAAAATCATTTTTTTTTACCATTTTACCGCCTTCGTATAATTCTCCTTTTCACAGGATAAGCGTAAGCGGTAAGTATATCAAACCCTAGTCCACCTTTTGAAGTATCTCGAGTCGTATCAGATCGGAGGTACTGCAGAAAAATTTTCACAGAGTGATAATAGCACTACATCTTTCTAATAAAAATAAAACTAATAGGTACCCATAATATAATGTACAAAAGCACCACATGGTTTGGTGACGAAAGTTTTAAAGTAGTGCCCGTACGTGTTTTGCCTCTTACAAAAATCGGGAACATTCGCTCTTTAATCACGTTAAACGGATTAAAACGATTATATGAATATTTTACAGCGTTAAACGCTTACAATAAGCTGTAAAAATGTATGTAAACAATCGCGCTCTTAGCTGTGGTGTGAAGTTGTTGCGCTTAAAACCGCGAAGCATGGACAGTATTGAAAAATATAAAACTTTAACGTAGATTACGCTTTTCTTTGTATCTTTTTTTGGCTTAACGAGTAAATTCACCTTGAAGTACAAATAAAAGGATTCCAACGATACATTATTTGTTAAATTATGATATATATTCTAGAGTAAGAACGGAAAGAATACATGCCGGTATAAATCATAACTCTCGTTTTTGCTTCGCCGTAAATTTAAAGTTGTCTTTTTTTTCAATACTGCCCGCGTAGGGGCGAGATAAACAAGTTTTGCTTCTTATTTTGTTGAAGCTGTAATCATCACAACCCCGTGGACCACCCCCGGTTGGCGGGACTGGCTACCGAAACACTACACTGGTTAGAAGTTGATCGATGTACTGGTCAGTCTCTATCTGGACACATCTACTTTAGCGAAAAACTCATTACTTTTTTGATGAAAACAATATTGTGAAATCCATGCTTGTAAAAAAGGGTCTTAAGATTTCACTATCCTACTGTTCAAACTATCTGGAATTTTGTAAGTCCACAAACCGGAAGTTTACTGGATTTTTACATCCTTAGACATCCTGACGGCTGTCATTTCTCACATCTAGGTTATTACAGGTGGGAACTTTAAAATCTGGTGCCATGATATTATAAATATTCAAGAAATACACAATTACATATATAGTAATATACATACTTTGGAACACAAATATAACTATTACAATAAAACATATTTAATGGATTTTATCGTGGTTTATTAAATTATACTAGGGTGGATCTAAAAGTTCGTGCCCTAACATCTTTTTAAATCTACCGTCATTTGTTAGTATATGTCATATTGATTTATTGTGCGCAGTTTCATTCATATACTGCACAATATAAATTTTCTGTGATTATTTTTTTAAGCAATATGACGCAATTTTCAATAATGGAGAAAATTGAACACCGTGTCATTAAGTACCTCAATAAAAAAGGCATATCATCGAAAGACATCCATCAAGATACGGTTAGCACTTTTCGGGAGTCTGCTCCATCGTATTCTAGTGTCAAGAAGTGGGTAGCTGGGTTTAAGCGAGGTCGTGAGAGCATTAAAGATGATCCTAGGAGTGGAAGGGCTACATCCACTACCACGAAAGAAAACATCGATAAAATTTGTGATCTCGTACTGGGTGACCGACGTTTGACCATTGGTGAGATAGCTGAGATAACAAACATTAGTTGTGGCCGGGTGCAACACATAATAACGGAAGAGTTGGGGTTCCATAAGGTTTCTGCTCGCTGGGTCTCGAGGTTGCTTTCAGCTGAACAAAAACGAGTTCGATACACAATTTCGCGAGACTGTTTGGAACTTTTTGAGACTGATCCCGAGGACATTTTGTCTAGATTTGTTACTATCGGAACAGTGGAAAAGATCAGACTCTCCTGCACCGAAAAGATTTGTACTTTATTTACCGACAGATCAAACTATAAATTCTAGCTATTATTGTAACCTTTTACGATACTCCGGGAAGAAATAAAAGAAAAAAGGCCGGGAATGTTGCGTAAGAAATTTTTGTTTCATCAAGACAATGCACGTGTTCACACTTCGGTTGAAACATTGTCTGTAATCCATGATTGTGGCTACGAATTGCTGCCCCATCCACCTTATTCGCCGGATTTAGCCCCCTCGGATTATCTTTTATTTCCAAATTTAAAAAACATTTGGGTGGCTCGAAATATTCGACCAAAGATGAGGTGATAGTCGCAGTAAACGATTATTTCGCCGACCTTCCGGAATCTTTTTCTTGGAGGGGATAAACAAGTTGCAGGTCAGGTGGAAGAAGTGTGTTGAACTAGATGGAGACTATTTCGAAAAATAAAAATAAATTTAGATCCACTTTTCTTTCCTTTTCTTGGTCGGGCTTAGAACTTTTAGATCCACCTCGTATAACACGCCCGTCCTTTCAGATGCTTTACAGTAATCATAGTTCCGGGTGGACTGAGGTGACAGGTGTCACAAGTTATGGAAAAATGTACCCAAGGAATTAAAATTATTAAATTGTTCCGATTAAAGCAAACGAAAAATGTACCAAACGGAGAGAATAACCAAGCCATCTTCTCTAATGAAATTTGGATGTTTTTACCCTCATAGATCTTCCTTGGATGGAATCGATGTTCTCTGGTACAAAATTTGCCGTCTGTGAGCTAGCTAATGCCGGGCCCCGCTATAACATAAGATTTGATAAAGCACAAATCCTCACTACCACACACACGAAGTGCTTCGGAAGGGACCGGACTCCTCCGAAAAACCTACCCTTTTTTTTATAGTATAGGGGCCAAACGAGCAATCGGAGCCCTGCTACGGCTACCGAAGTCCATGCACATCCGCATAATTACTATGCCGATGCGTTGCCCTCTTTTTCACCTCCCCCACCAATGGGCCACCGGCTACTCACGCGGTATCATGTGAGCGAGAGGTACCTCCCCGGTCGTGCTGGCCCAATTCAATATAATCAGTAAATAATGCTGCATTGCAGCCGAATCGGGAGAATCTCTCACATATTAACACCATGAAGTGACATTTTAATGTGGTTTCGTTCGATTTGAGAGTAGCCGGTGGCATACCGAAGGGGAGAAAAAAGAAGGACAAACCATTGTGCGGATATCTATTGGCATCCGCAGTCATTAAAGGATTCTTATATACAAAACAGGAAAAGCAAACAGTATTTTATTTTAAATTTATTTCGGGCCTTGCTCTGATGAAAAGTGACGATGAAAGTAATAACAAAATGAGCCTCCATAGAAATGAGTGCTTCTCGTAAAATGAATCCGACACAAAATAATAAAAGTGTATAAGTTTGTGACACGCACAAGTTATTGTGCCGGGCGAAATCTCAATCCGTTGAGTTGATCTACCGCAAACCGGTCGCAGATATTTCGCACTGGAACCATATCAATTTTTCTGTTCCGATAACATTTTGTCATTTTACGTGACACGAAATTTATACGGGCGATTTATCGTGCTTTCACATTGCTACTTCCAAAATTGTAAGTTATCTTATGTACGGGTCACATGTCTCACACGCATTTTAAATTTCATACGAACACTTTTAATATATACCGGTATATATTACCTTTAATATACTTTTAATATGCTGTACGAGATTTTTGTTTGATGTCGAAATGTATTATTACCAAACCGAGGAAACGAAAATAGAATTTTGAAGTTGTGAGCAGAACCTTAATTGAGTTCATTATCAATTTTCTTCCTCCTAGACGTGTTATGTAAAAGGCACTGGCGCTGACTAACGATCAATCTCTCTCAAATGTAGAATATACATTATGTATAATGAATAAATTATATTATATATATAATCAATGAATGGATTATATCCATTATCATCACTATTCGGTCGTCGGTTCAGTGTTGTACATGAACTATCAATGGATGCCAAAACGATATCCCGCTATTTGCATCCCCTCGGAATGTATAAAGATCAAAGACAAACATTTACACATTCGCTACCCAAAATTTCATCGTTTTATTAACATCTAAGACATACTACCAACTCCAAAAACCCAGAGGACACAAGTTAATTAAAATCTCGTCTTAGTGACCAACTTCTTGCAAAGAATCCCCTTGCAAAATTTTATACTCTCAGCACTTGCAGTTTCTGACATTTCGTCATTAGCGAGTGAGTGACCTTTCGCTTTTATACATTAACATATTGTATTCTTTCTTAGTTTAGGGGCATCTACGTACTTATTTAGATTACTAGATAGGATTTAACAGACAGTGTGAGGATATTTTAGTAGTCGGAATAGGTGAGTGGCAGTCGATGAACCATCTTCGTATTAACAGGCATATTCATAATGACTCAACATTGGACAGAAAAAATTTGATGATGCTAACTTTTAAATGAAATGAATAATTTACTACAAATACAAATACGATTTGTATATAATTATGTTACATCATGACGGCTACATCATGAATTCACGTGGGATTATTTGATAAATTGTACATTGTCCCTAATGTAGCGATCTCTGTCTAATACGCCACAAATACGATCATGGACACAATTCTGATGTAATTTATTAATTATGCGATTCCTCCCGGCTTTGTTCGTGAATACATTATGTATTAAAATCTTCCTCTGGAAAAGCTTCATGTATGAGTGAAAATTGCATGAAAATTCGTTCAGTATATTTTTAATAAATTGATCACATAGTGACACAGCTTTTTGAGGCATTGTTTTATATTAAGTATACACTAGTGATCCGCCCGGCTCCGGCCGTGTGGACCTTAATAACTTTCATAAGTGTTACAGTTAGTTTAATCAAAAATCTGTTGTAGAATCATTCCTGTAACAATCATAACGTTTCTGTTTGTACCCGCTCAAACCTGTTTCTATAGTTTAAGAGGTGTGTTTGTTTGATTCGCTGTTGCGGTTTCTTTGCCTTAAGCGAAAGATACGAATAGAGAAGCAACTCGTAATTTTCGACCATACTAAACATTATGTATACGCATACGTATACACTAGCCTGGCTGTAACACTTTTTAACACCTATGCATAATTATTTTTGAGAATAGATTCAAAGTGATACGCTTTATTTCTCTTTCATTTGAACAGAAATAAGAAACATTGCTCAAAACTCGTCACTCGGTTACCACTAAAGTCCCTAGCAGCAATGCAGCATTACACTATTTCTTACTGTATAATATAAACTAGTAGTACCCCGCGATGTTCGTGAAAGTTCTGCAGTATTCGTTGTAGTATCATGATATTAAAGTCTATATACAACCTTCATCATGAATCTATATTACACAAAAATATTTTTTCAAATCTTATCATTCCAGATGTTAGGCGTTCAAAAAAACCAACGACAAAAAAAACTCTTAAGCTTTATTATATTAGTATCGATTAAGACGTATGAGGAGTAGTAGTATAGTAGTATCGCAAGAGCTAGGGGGCTTCTAAGTAAAGATAAGTCGTACAATAACGTCGCTCTACAGAACCACTCAAACTCCATCCTTATACCATCAAGTGACATTTCACGAAGTTGTAGTAACTGTACCTACCGTGTTAGTAATTTTAGATTGCATAGTAATTATTATTGCGATCATACAGCGATATTGATAAACAAATGGCATAATTGCCACTATCTATTCTAGGACAGAATTATAATTTATTTAGGACTTGTTACACAGTTAGGCATTTAATAACGTCGTTAGATTGTTTGGTATTATTGGAAGACCCGTAGGTTACTCGTTGAATATGCAGCCGAATTGTGCCGACACGACCGCGGCAAGAGTCTCTCGCTTACAGGACACCTTAGAAGTGAAAGCTAGGTCGCAAAGTTAAATAATCCACATGTCACATATCTGTCATGCTTCCTACACCTATTCTTGTCTCCATACAAACCTTTGCGTAGACCATTGCGACATTTAGAGAAAACAATCAGCCAGTTTTTAGAGGCTTTGTATCTTCATAAGTAATTATTGATATAAGTAATATATAATATAAGTATTGTAAACACAATATTGTTCTATGCAGTCATATCTCGAATTTCCGCCGTGGTTTGTCAATGGTAATGGTACAATAAGAGGATAGACGCGTCGCAGTCGTACTACAGTTATGCTTTGGTGATCATAATGTGCGATTTAGTCCCTTAGCGTTTTCTTCAAAAATATTTCATTCTTTTTTTATTTAATATATTTTATTTACCATAACAACTACATTGTGTTGTTTCATGTGCTTGTGATTGTTGAAAATGTCTCATCGGTCACCTGTATGTTAGCGTGTAGAATAAAACCGCCCAAAAATAATAAATATTCTCTCTTCTCCTTAAGTTTTTATTACGTATTAACAAATTGCTTCTACTAGGTCAGCTAATCAAATAACAGAGGTATACATTAAAAATGCATGGCAGACACATTATCCAAGGTCATGCAAAGCTAATATAGTATTGCGTGCGCTCGCTCTCTCGCTCTAGCATCCTTTGTAATATTCAGCTCGTTAGCTATTGCGTATTGCGTTGCTTTTTCCATCTAACAAGTCATAATCACATATTGTTATGTACACTTGACATGTTAAATATTATTAGCTAGTTAGTTAGAACTTTCTTTATCACGAATATCCGAAAGAAAGACACGCGGCTTATAAGATTTTTTTATGGTATGGGGGACAAACGAGTAATCGGAGCTTTTCAACGAGTACGGACGCCCATGAACATCAGGATGATTGCCGATACTACTAGTTGCTGATACTGTCATCCTCCTTTTCACCTACGCCCCCCTCCCCCTCCAATGGGCCACTGGCTGCTCACAAACCAAACGAAAACACGAAACGCGACACGTACGGTGTCACTACGGCGGTATAAAGCGATCGAGAGGCACCTCCCCGATCGTGCCCGAGCCGTCATTGTCCGTTCTGCGCATTACTATAGGTATAGTAACGCAGAACAGACAATGGATTCCGTCCGGATGATTATAGGCTAAAAATTTCTTGTACCTACATAAAATTACATTTCATTCAAAAAGTAATAATATTCTACGAGGACGTGTAACAGGTTCATTGAAGACAAAAATAAACATGGCGATCCGTAGAAAGAAAAAAAACATTATACTGATGGCAACGTGCCGTCCCTGGTGTTGTAAATAAAATATCAACTATCCCCTATCTACCTGCAGCCAAGACTCTACAGAAGATCACACATCACGTAAATGGCTCTACTTGAATAAAATATTAAATAACTTGGGACAAGACAAGTACTTTTTACCTACACAAATGATGAAGCGTAATTTTCCATCTACTTTGAAATGTATAATTAATTACCAGCAGTCCGGCCCAGCTTCGTGTGTATATTTCACAAAATATGTCAAATATTCACTGATTTATAAAAAAGAAAAATTTTAATTTTAATTTAACGGCTAGTTGTCAATAATTTCTGTAGCTTTATAAGAATTTACTTTGATATTTTTCACACCTTTGAAAACCCTGTCACAATGATCTAAAACGTTTTAGAAAATGTTATGGTCAATGTGCTTCGAAGATTTCTTACCACTAGAGTTTTAAGAGAATTTTAGAAATCGCGCCAGTATTTTCGGAGCCTACAGTGCAAATAATCAAACAAACATCTTTATAACTTTAGAATAGACTTGAGAGATGAGAAAGGTCATGCTCAGTTGATTCGGATATGTAAAAATTATGGCGGGAGGTTAACAAACAAATGTGGAATGCGAATGTGCAAGGACGTAGTGGCCAGGGAAGATAGAACTGGCTCACCATCATTAGATTGATCGGATAATGTCCGAAGGTGGAATAAACTCGCGCTCGGCTTCCAAGGGAGTAAGTGTAACGTCGACAACAGGCGTTTATTTTACTAAAAGAAGAACATTGTATCTGCATGTCCTCTGATTTATATCGGGCTATGCCCATCACTCCTTCCCAACACTGATGCATATTTTATCACCACGCGGCTTACTCTCGTGTACATTAATTATAATCTCGTGTATAATAATTTTAGGAAGAGATAGTTCTATGCTGCATAGGAGGAGGCAGTGCCATGCATGATGCATGATACTACATCTTGCTATGCAACGGAATTGTGTCGGCACGACCGGGGAAGTACCTCTCGCTCACGTGATACCGGCGTGAAGCGAAAGTGTTCGTGCGGTTTGTGTGTAGTCGGTGGCCCATTGGGATGGGGGATGATAGGAGGGCAGCGCATCTGCGAAACAATTATGCGAATAGCTATGAGCGTCGGTAGTCATCAAAAGACTCCGATCGCTAGATTATTATAAAAAAACACCTGAACGTCCTTTTTTTCTCGTGTGCAATTATTACCATCATCGGCACATAAGTTACGCTCGTGTGCAATTATTACCATCATCAGCACATAAGTTACGCTCATGTGCAATCATTATCGTCATGATTTTTTAATTTGTTGTCATCATCAGCTAGCTCTTGTGCTGCACTCTCTTAGTATCGGTGCGGAGTTCTGCAACTGTGTTTTATACAGAAAAGTATTATTTTTAACATAACTATGTATATTTATGTTAAAAATAAAGAAAACCTAACTATGTATATTGTTATGTTAAAAATAAAATTTGAGCATAACGGAAAAAATATGATCTAGAATAAATTATATATTGCGTCCATTCATTTATTCTTTAAAACATTACATGTTTATTGTTGAAACAATAAACATGTATTGCGCAACCAATAATTGAACCTAATTTCTATTCTTACAGCAGTAAAATAAGCGCCTGTTGTCGACGTAACACTTTTATTCCCTTGGAAGCCGAGCGCGAGTGTCGTGCCAAAAAGTATCAACAGAAAAAAGTTCAGTTAATGCGTGCTATAAAGTAGGTGTGACCGCAACCGCTGCGCCGGCTTATGCAATTTTCAAGGTCATAAATAATAAAAACCTGAACACGGTCCAAAGCACTCCACCCACTTTCGCGTGCATTTTCCCACATATTGAAATACCAAATCGACGTTAACTCGATTACTCCTGAAAGCCTTGTTGGTAAAGGTTGCTGCCAAAACGACAAAGTGCATATTATATTTTAAGTACATTTTGTAATTCTATAAGTTATGTGGGTGTTGCAGCAGAATCTGCCCGGCGACTGGAAAGTGTCACCACCTGATAAGAGGAAAAACTACTTACCCGGCCTCTTGATTAGAGGAAGTGCATCCTGCATTGTAGCCGAATTTGGCTGGTGTGACTGGAGAGGTACCTCCCGCCGCAAAGTGACAGTTATGGTGCGTTTATGCGATCTGTTCGTGCTTCATCTTTGCTGGTGGCCAATTGGAAGGGAAACGAGGTCAACGCAACTGCATAACAATGTAATGTGTATGGAGATGTCTATGGGCGTCTGTAGTCTCATAAGAAACCTCCCTTTAAACTGGCATGAAATTACAGTAAATTTTGTAGCATTTCCGCATGACCCTATTGTATTGGGGCTATGTATGGAAACGATCATGTATTTATTGAAGTTATGGTTAGGCATAACCTTGCTATATGTATTGTGTTGTAGGTCTCATGATCTGCTGAACCAACTTCTAGTTCTAAAATATCATATTATACATATAGTTGATTGAATGTATTGTCACTTCTTGATGGAAATATTCATTTTGTGGAAAAGTATATAAAGCGTATTTATTTATTCAAGTGTTATCATATTTTACGTTTAGGTTTACTTAATATATAGTAAGCAGGTACTAATTAATTGTGTGCGTTCTAACACTTTCGTTTTACAATCAATTCTGTTATTCTGCAAAATTATTTATTCGAGCATTATTGCAAAATTATCTATCTATAATTCAACAATTTCATTTATTTTAAAACATTTTCAAAATTAATACGTAAAGCTTTTTCATAAATATTTTTGGTGACTTTACATTAGAAATAGTGAAATCGGTCGCTGCATTTACCTTTATTTTATTAACATGAGGGGTTTAAGTGCCACACTTAACGTCAGCTTTTATTAATAAAATCTTTTTATGATATGAATCAATTTGACAGTCTCAAAGTATATTCCAACAAATGAAAAATTTTACGTCTGTAAAGTTAGCAGGTTATAGTAAGCATAAATATCACTGCTATATTTATATAAATCTCAGTAGTGATGTCATTTTTGACTAAACTTAAATAGCACAAAATTTCTATTTGTGGCACTGAATTAGCTCTTTATTGAGCGATGTCTCAAAAAAGTGCTCATTTTATACTGCAACATTTACAGGCGTAGCTGATATTTTGTTATCAAATTACATTTTTCATAAATGTCTCTTTTGTACATAGATTTTTCTTGTCTATTTAGACTAGACTTTTCAGAATTTTTTAAACTTAAATTTATTTTTAGGTTCAATCAAAATGAAAGCTACAAAATAACTTTTTTTTAATACAATATAACAAGAAAAACTATAAACGTAATTATAACTTATGTAGGTACTCAAATAATAGTCGTACTAAACTTCGATGTTTTTAAATGTTCTTCTTTTCTATATTGAAATGGAGCATGTTTTTTTTTTATTGTACGTTATTTATTTTATCTAAATGTACGATTCTTGGAATGAATTGAAATGAACATGCTGTCCAAGATGGAAGCTGTTAACCACACAAATTTATACCTATGCTCACCCGTTTGTGTGAGCATAGATATGCTCTTTTTTTGACGGGGGCATTTACGCACCTTCACCGGCCCTGAATGGTGTCCAGTGGTGTGTGGGGCTCGCGGCATTATACCACGGCGAGTGCCATTATTGCCGTCTATGATGAGGTGCACCGGAACAATAAATCATCAGGGCAGCTCGACGGCTAGTCCTTCCCCTAAGGGACCGACGCCCCTTCCGTAGAAGGGTTCCCACTCACCGGAAGAATCCTTGCCCCTTGTCCCGTGCAAAAAGTGCCTCCTCCTGTTGCTCTTTTGTCCCCTTTATAAGGATGCAAAATTATCCCCCTCGGTTCAGTTGGTTTCACCTGGGCTCATTCCAGGATACTGAGCCCCACCGCCACGACAAGGCTTGAACCATGGTGTGGAGCATAGACATACCCGCACCCGAAGACATTTATTTATACATTAAATTAAATCGTCTAAAAATTAAATACTAAATTTGACTCTCAATGGACTGTACATCGTACATTTTGCCGTCGTTACCTACGAACTTTTGACAGCTCATTATTTTGAACACAATTATAATCAAGTGTAGAATGTAAAGCACCTCTCGTAATGATGAGCAGGTACTGTTAAAATATCCGTTCATAATTGGGAAATGATATAATCGTATTTCATTGCTTTCCGGATGGGCACGGGAAATTTTCTTACTCTTATAGGACCTGCGTGAAGCGAGAAAGCGGTTGCGTTTCGTGGAAATGTGGATGGTTCAATTTAAGCTTTTAGATATACGAAAGGGCACCAATGGCTGTCCGAACACTCACTGATCTAAAAATATCACACATGAATATAACATTAACAGTATATTATGATCAATAAATTTTATTTATTTAAAATTTATGACACACAAAGATTATGAAAATGCTACTTAACATTTGATAGAGTGTTCTATATTATGAATAAAATATGAATATTGATTTTCATATTTCTATAAAATTACACTTCCGTTAATTCTTTAGAGGAACCAGAGGCCCATAATATTGTAGCTCTTTTTGTTACAAAATACTTAATATTTATAGTAATATAAAAGTTAAGTATTATAACTATCTAGTAGGTAGAGCTTTTTTACTAACGTTCAAAAAAATTTTTTTTATAATTCTACTTAGTCTGCCCATAAATACTGTTACAAATAAAAATAAAAAGGTTACATTTAAATTTGAAATCACGTCTTCACTCTCATATTTACACGAATGTTTATTATGTTTTTCCACTTCGTCGCCAATACATTGTACAATATTTTGCGATATTAAAGTGGAGTGGGTTGATAAAGGGAACATAATCGCCTTGCTTGCATTTCAAAAAGTAGGTATGGAGCCAAATGCAATTTTAAAATTCTCTATACGCTTGTTATTAGTGAAATGTTTATGTACCGGGCTATTAATAGGTAAAATGAGGACTTCCTCTGTTTGTGAGGGAGTAATATGACAGATAATTTGGCTGTCCACGTATTGTTCTTACGAGGTGGTCAAAGCAGTAGGGGAAAGAATTCAAAGAAACCCTGTCCGAAATCAAAAAATTCTCTTTCGGGAAATGAAGATAGCACCCAGAGCCATGTCGCATATTTTAAGAGATGACCTAGGACTTGTAGCCTACAAGAGACACCCTGGTCATTTCTTAACAAATAAATTAAAGATGAATATCGTGGTAAAATCGAAACAACTACTGAAGCGTTACGCAAAGGGAGGTCACAGAGAAAAATTGTTTACGGATGAGATTTTTTTACAATTGAGCAACATTTTAACAAACAAAACGACCACATTTATGCTCAGTATAGCCCCTAAATAACACCATGGTCAAAAACCATGTATGGTCCCTCCGGTAAGACTTGGGTACAGATAACAAAACTCAATCCACTCAATATTGGTTGAAACGAACGTTCCGGACTTGATCAGAGCTGAGGAACCCTCCATCTAGTTTCGACCGTCAACGGCTGAATTATGATTTGTGGTCAATTTTAGAGACTACGGCGAGCTCTAAACGCCATGATAATTTGGAATCCCTGAAACAATACATACGACTGACAGTGAAGAATTTCCCCATGGAGGGAGTTCGTGCTTCTATTGATAACTGGCCTCAACGTTTAAAGGATTTTGGCCAGTGTGGCCAATGGAGACCACTGCGAATTAGCTTTTTTATATTTTTAATTGTCTTATATTCGTGTATTGAAGTAACACACTGTAAAAGTAATATATGTTATTTACAATTAATTTTTTTTTTGTTACATTATTTACGGCAAGACTAGGAATTTGGAATAGAAACGTTTTCACTTCACTGTATAAGCATGGCGATGCTTATGCAGTGAATAATATAAGATATAAAAAGAATATCTGAAGCTATCGGATTAGCAATGAAGAAATATAATTAAATCATCCGCAAAGGAGACGTCCTTTGCGGATGATTTAATTATATTTCTTCATTGTTAATCCGATAGCTTCAGATATTCTTCTTATATCTTATTCTAGCTTATATCAACTATACATAATATCAGCCAATATATGATTACAACTTAGTGTTACAAGATAAAAGAAAAACATGCTTCGTTTGAGTATATTTGAGTATGTGCCTGTGCGCACACTGTGTAAGGTACGTATGTGTGTCAGTAGGTATGTTTGAGTTTAAAAATAACGATATATTTTTGAAATTCATTTAGAAAGTGTTGCTTATTTAATCTAAATAGTTCTGCATTTGCGTACTCCTTATAATACAATCATGTCATGTGATTAATTACGTAATTTATTGGATATAGAAACAGTGCACGAAATATTAATACACACAAACGCAAAACAAGCGCTCCGTTAATTAGGCTCTGTTCAAACACGACTGAATGATCTTATTATAATATACTATGACACACTTACTAGACGTTTTTTGCCGTGTCTAAACTAAACGAAAACGAAAATTATATATAAATATATTTTACATTTGCTAGGTCTATTCAATCAAAACATCGATTTAAAAAAATAATAAGATTAACAGTGAGCATCTCAAAAGCGTGCATGTAAAAGATGTGCAACTTTCAAATAATGCTCATTGTAAATACATTTTTTTTTAAATGCGTGTGAGGTTAACATTTCAACGAAATATGTTGCAATTTTGCACATCTTGAGATATAATCTGCATTGTAAAAATGACTTAAAATCATACACGTTAGGTGGTCCTTGAAAAAAAAATGATTATGTAGGATCACGGATGCTTTAGAATTAAAGGGTTAATATTAATATTATTCACCAATTAGTTTGCGTGCCAGTCGAGACACACAATCAAATACCGTGCCTTGCAGGATAGGAGGCTCTTTTATTTACGCGGGGAAACTCTTTTAGAATTTTACAAGCTCTCACCAGACCTGGGTGGATTCCGGTACGGCGTACAGGCTTCCACCTCTAGTAAGAGCCGACTACTGGCAAAAACCACCGTGGGTGCTATTAGCCGTCGTTGAGGTGCCCCGAATCTGTCGATGTCAGGGCACCTCAGCAAGTGGCTAATCCCTCATAGGGGACCGTACTGCTCCTTAGGGGAGCTGTTGTGACTACTAAAGTCCCAGACAAATTCAAGCCCACGTAATGGGGCTACGTTTCCATTCTTAACCAGTAAGGAGGCGACATCAGCTACGACTCAATTCCACCCACGTTCTCCGGAACGGAACAGTGAGCACCTTGTGTATGTTGCACTTCGCAGCCTCCTTCTTGGATATAAAATCTCACAGAAAGTCTTATGCAGAATCTCCTTCCTATCTGGTATCACTCTCGAGAATCGAGTGGATGACGGGGGCCAGAAGTCTGTCCTTCCTAGCGCTGTATTGGAAAAGAGGCTACGCCAACTTTATGAAAAACAAAATGAGTACACACTAACAATTTCGCTCACTAATACCACCTGGCCTTGATTGATACTAAATGAGTGTCTCATGGTTCGGTAGATAACTTCATTACTTCAATACTCAGCTGAAAGCCGATATTGAGAAATGCAATCTCTGTTCCCGATCTCATTATCAAATACAATTTAACTCGAAACAAACTTCTGTAATCGACTGTAGACTGAGAGAAACATGATAGGTGTGTTAATTAAAACATTTCTAAATTCAATGTTTCTGTACAGGCCCGGCCTTCTGGGGTCTGATCAATCCGGAGTGGTCGCTATGCAACAAGGGTCGCCGCCAGTCTCCAGTGAATCTCGAACCGGAAAAGTTACTATTCGATCCCAATCTGCGATTTTTACACATAGATAAACACAGGGTAAGTAAAGTGGGTACGACTCAATAAATTTTGTTAATATGTAAATTAGCGATTAAACGTATAAAATAGAAACTATTAACGTTTTTCCAGGGATGTAATCTTGGTTATAAACAAAAGATTCTTGATTCTCGCTGATTATTAACTCAAATGAGGAATTGGGCAATTATATGGATGTGATCTGCCTTCTCTCGCTTGATAATTTACTCGTAACCGATAAACATAGTTAAATGATAATGGATAAGGATGACAAACGGAATGGATCTTGACCTTCGAACGAACAGGCCCGATTTTTATAAGAGGTGTCATGCTACATAGGTGGAGGTAGCGCAAACGAGCAATCGGAGTCTTTTTTACGACTACCGACGCCCATGAACATCCACATAATTACTATACCGTTGCGTTTCCCTCTCTTCCGCCCCCCACAATGGGCCACCGGTTACTCACAAACCGCACGGAACGCGAAACTGAAGATGTCACTTTGCGGCGGTATTATGTGAGCGAGAGCTACCTCCCCGGTCGTGCCGGCCCAATTCTGTAGCGTAGGAGAATGTAGTGTCAAGCAGTATGCAATGGCACTACCTCCTCCTGTACTAGCTCTTCCTGCTCTCTTGAGGTTACAAATAGTGAAATCACTTTATATTCAAGATTCAGAGTTTAAAAAAAAAACTTCTCATGTTTTCACATATTTTTATCTAATGTTCTTATGTAATAACTTTGTACGCTTGAAGACAAACTTTCTATAACGATACAATTTCTAAATGGGAGCACACATTAATTTATTTTTGCATTAATAACCTTTAGATACATAATTCAGTGCAGTGAATGAATTCCCGAGCTTGAGCTCCTCTTGTAAATTTATTTAACAATAATCCTCAACTCTCCAGATATTATACCAAGTGCAGTACGAAATTAAATTTAAACGGGAAAGTTGCTGGATATAGCATAGAGTCGCCTGTTTTTGAATAAGCTAGAATATGGATATGTCAGTGTCTTATATTGGAAAGAACGTGCGCAATGAAAAAGTGTTTTTCAAAGTAACGGGGCAAACCTGACACGCACAACCAGATACAATCGCCTCCCTGTAGTCTCTATATAGTTCTTGATTGACAACTTCATTGCGCACGTTTGATTTTGTTGAGCAAGCTGGTGACAAGAGCTTTACGAAAACGAGGCCAACATAAGTTGAAAGGGAGGCTAACATAAGTTAGGGAATACAGAAGGAGAAAGAATTACACGAAAGTTGAAAGGGATATATACAGAAGGGGAAAGTTACACGAAACTTGAGAGGGTTAATGAATATGTAAAGAAGGAGACCGAGTTACCTTTCGTATATTCTCCAGAGACAAGAGAGAAAGAGTTGCGAAAACGAATCTTTCTCTCTTCACCAGTAGCGTTGGTATGGCAAATGAACATTTACTTCAGTCGTCCCGTATGAGTAGACTCGTATTTCTTAAATTTATTTTATGCGTAAACAAGTTGATGGCATACGCAACAATACTGACTTTCCGTGAATAGCAACCCCTCTAGATGTACCACCTGTTTAAAAAATAATAAGGATATGTCCAATAATGTCTGTGGTGAGCCTTATTTAACTTCAATAATAAAGTTCTTTCTCGTGTTGTGGTACGATGTAGTACTATAACGTGTTTTCTTTATACAGATCAATGGGCTGATAAGCAACACAGGACACTCGGTGATCTTCACGGTGGAGAATGAAACACGTCACCACATCAACATAACTGGCGGTCCGCTCTCATACAAGTACCAATTCCATGAGATACATATCCACTATGGATTGCACGACCAGTTCGGTTCGGAACATGCAATCAATGGATATACATTTCCCGCAGAGGTAACAGTAGTTTTAGTTCCTTCACGGTTTTTTCTCTGTTTATCAATTTTTTTCTTTTGTTACAGTTTATTTTACTTTGTAGCCTCAGTGGTCTAGTCTCTAGACCATTAACACAGCGCTAACGATGGTCCAATTTAAAACCCCGCTCTGTGCCAATGAGTATTTATTACTTAAGTACATATTCTCAGTAGAGCACTCAGAAAATAAAAACTTCGGGAAAAAGGAAAACTTCGTGAGGAAACCCGGATTCGTGTATTAAAATTCGACCTAATCTGTCATTGAGCCTGATTTCAATACTGGGCTTCAGAGGTCAGATGGTAGTCGCGCTGTGCAGAAACTGGCGCCCTCTTGGCATCCACTATGCCGTCTGTTGTAGAAACGGGATAAGGCTAGGATGAAGAAGTGTTTTCATTTCTTTATTCTACACCTCACAGGGATTATCTGTGCGATGTGTGTGGTACAGAATAAAAATAAGTTAGCCCAGAGAAGGGGCGTAAGGAAAGGAGGGCAATGGATCTGTATGACAAATGTGCGAATGTCTATGGACGTCATTATTCGTCAATAGCCTCCGATTGATCGTTTACCCTCCTACACTGTAAAAAATTATCTGGCTGCAAAATTAATAAAGAAATTAAATATGTACTTATAATAAAAATGTAGCTGGAATGGTTTTCCATATAATAATGTTCAAGGAGACAGATTGATATCACGGAAAAGGGCGTTTGTTGTAAAAAGTCACTGAATATTACTATGCCACGCTGTGCTTTCAGACGCGCTACCGGCTTTAAAAATTAAATTCCGCGGCATGTTGCCAACGACGGAGTATGCTTAATATCATGGTATATTAAAAGAAACGGAAAAATGCAATCAAAGATGTGTCGCTTTGTCTGCTTTTCCGCTTCTTTCAATACAATGTGAGTTGACAGTGACGGGTTGTAACAATGTCAGCATATACACTAACTAAAAGCAGCGATCCATGAATAATTGTGATTTCCCAAAAATATGTTAATCTTGCACCACAGTGCAGTTCTCTGTTCAGCTTGTAGTCGGTGCGTACTCTAGAAGATATCTAATAAATTTTGACGACCGGCTGACTCAGCGGTTAGTCCGCGTGTTACGCCAGAGGTCGTGGGTTCAAATCCCGCCGTATCCGATCATATATGTTTATATGGGTATTATAATATGTATTTCTATGATGAAAATCTCAAATATATAAAATTTTCTAAACTTATAAGAATATTAAATGTATTTCGGTTGTGTAGGACCTGTAACACAAGTCCTTACGGTACCTACCACAGGACTGGGCTAACGTGGTGTAATAAGTCCACAGATATAAAACATCCGGGAATAAATTAGTAATGCATCATATGTAACAATTAAAAAAACGATAATACCAAGCTTATCGCGTAATATCTTACGTATTTTTTACTTAGTAATTTTAAAACCAATAAGACATGTCAAAGTGTGTCGAAAAAAATTGTTCTTTTTACTAAAAAAAAGAGTGTGTAACATTTCTGGGTCTGTACAAGGGTAAATAAAGGTATTTAGGGGAGCAAACAAGCGATCAGAGCCTTTTTACGACTGCCGACGCCTTTAGACATCCGCATTGTAGTAATGCAGACGTGTTTCCCTCCTTCCCTTCAATGGGCCACCGGCTACTCACAAAGCACACGAAACACGACACATAATTGATGCTACGGCGGTATCATGTGAGCGACAGATACCTTATCGGTTTTGGCGGCACAATTCAGCTGAAATACCTGCTACAAAATTTTTGGGTAGACTTTTAAAACATGAAAAAGGTTTTATATTGAACATAAAGTTCCTATTAATAAGCAAAACTCGTAGTACGTATTCAATAGAAAACTTCAAATCCCTCGTTCAAATAAAAATATTAAGCGGGGCTCAATGAGTTAATATCGACTTTTGTTTTAATATTTCCCTTTTATTTGAAGTAATTTAATGGTTGAACTTTAATATTATTCAAAAGTTAGCATGAACTTTTAACTTAGCTATCGATACATTTTCATAGGTCTTTTAATTTTGCTATCGACACATTTATATCTTTCTCATACATTTTCTTATAACCAGACAAGTCCGGCACTATGGTTCAAGCCTTGTCGTGGCGGTGGGGCTCAGTAGCCTGGGGTGATCCGAGACACCATGGGCGAAACCAATTGAACCGAGAGGGTGGCGGCTCTTAGTACCCCTCTTAAAAGAAAAGGGGACAAAAGAGAAAATGGCGGCGCTTTTGCGCACGGGGAAAGAGGTGAGGATGGGAAGCTCTCCACATTGCACTGTCCCAAAGTCGGTGGGGTTGTCCTGTGGTGCGGGACAACCCCATCTGTGGAGGTGGTGTCGGTCCCTTCGGGGGTCGACCTGCCGTCGAGGTGCCCTCATGATTTGTTGTTCCGGGGCACCTCATCAAAGGCGGCACTGGTGTCACTCGCGGTGGTTTTTGTGGGTATTCGGCACTATATAATGTGTCGCGAGCCCCACACACCACTGGACCCCACCCAGGGCCAGTAAAGACAAGTAAATGCGTTTCCCCGCGTCAAAAAAAATGGTCTCTAAATATTTGCAAAGTAAATATGACTAATTGAAAAGTGAAACTTAGCGTTTCGCTATATACAAATGAAGGAAACATGCAAAACCCTTATTTTGTTACTTAATCTTCGCAACTGTATTAACATACATTCGTCATAAACAATTAAAATAAAATATGAGTGTACAAAATAAATGTAGAAAAATATAGAATATTTTTAATATTCAAAGAACAAAGTCTACGAAGTAGCGTTTGTTCTTCATAATAAAAGAGCTAACTGGATTTCTTTATTCAGGTCCGTGGACTGGGTCAGTGTTTACGAACGTCTGTCTTGACGTTCAATTAGGAAGTGTAACGCTCGAGTTAAATTAAAAATATTTATTTTGTTCCCACGCTCCTTTTAATTTAATTATTTAGTTCCATTTTACACTATAAGCATCTTTATTAAATATGATATAAAAACTTCTATTAATCCTTGGATTTTGTCGCCAATATCAAAACCCGCCATTAGGCTGATTGAGATTGGTGTAGGCGGTCATAATTAAATACCACTATATCTCTAACCGTACACTGAACGTTATAAATACATAACACATTCATAATATATATTGGCCCAAATCAAAGCATCGACATGGATGTTCATGGGCGTCGGTAGTCGTGAAAAGGCTCCAATTGCTCGTTTGTCGCCCTATATATAAAAAAATAAGATGGGCATATCATTTAATTCATCTTTTGTCCTATAATAAAACACGAAAATGTTCTGTTATCAGTCGGGCACTACGTGCGCTGATGGCAGAACATTTTCATAGCAGCATAGCAGAACATGGACTAAAGAGGCGTGTTGATATTTTTTACAATACGTGTCTGTTTTCGTGTTTATATGCGTAACTTTTTGGTATTACCACTTTAGAAAATGCGAGTACTATAATTTAACATCATTCAAGTTTATGCACCAACTAGCCAGCACAGTGGTGAAGGGGTAGAGTCGTTCTTCGAAGATATATCAAGTGCGATAGAAAAAGGACGCTCCCTCTACGTTATAATCAAGGGTGATTTCAATGCTATGATTGGCACAAGACAGGATATGGAATCCTTTATGGGGCCACACGGAATAGGGAAACGGAGTGAAACGCTGCTTAACTACCTTGCAGGGAAAAACTTGTTTGTAATGAACTCTTAATCTAAGGAGAAGCCTAAACGAAAGTGGACATGGGTGGAACCGGGAGGAAAAGTAAAAAATGAGATAGATTGTATAATCTCAAACAACAAGCATATCTTCACGGACGTCACAGTGCTTAACCGATTCCAGACAGCGATCACAGGCTGGTTCGAGGCACGATAGTTCTGAACACCAAATTTGAGGGAGCTTCACTCGCACGAAAAAAGCTGAGAAACTTATGTATTCCAGGTGGCATTAACGAAAAGTTTTAAAAGTCTACGAAGAGGTTTTGAAAAGAACAGCGACTGAAAATTTGGAAGATGACTTACAAACAAAATACACCCGCTTTACAGTGATCCTCATTAGTAAAGCGGGAGAACATTTTCCGCGAGTAAAAACATCCAAACTCTGGATTTCAGACAACGTGGAAGACATGATGGAACAGCGCCGTAAGATAACAGATGATGAGTTCAAAAGCAATGTACACTGTGAACTAAATAGAAAAATTCATAAAATTTTAAAGCGTGAAATCCGTAACTGGAACACTCTCAAAATTCAGGAACTCATATAGAAAACTTGGGGATTGCAGGTGTTCCAGAGATATTTTGGAAGCAACGACTTAAATATCTTGAGTGACGATAACTGAAAGCCGACCAGTAACAGGAGATCAAGGCAATCACGGAGAAATTCTACAGTGATCTATATTTGACCATCACGCCACAGCCTATTTTAGTGGATACAAGTGATAAACGTGAGATTAGTACGTATAAAATGAAGCAAACACTGAAGCAACTCAAGAAATTGAAGGCCCCAGGAGAAGATGGTATCACTGTGGAACTACTGAAGGCAGGAACCAAAGCTGCAACGAAAGAGCTGAGTTTGCTGTTAAGCGAAGTACTATTCATAGGTGAAGTCCCAAAAGTTGGACAGCAGTATTGTCGTGCTCTGCCACAAGAAAGGCGATAAGACCCTCCTTAAAAACTACCGCCCTATTTTACTTTTAAGCCAAGTGTACAAAGTGTCCTCCAGAGTTCTGACTACACGCTTAGCAAAAAGATTGGATGAACATCAACCCAAAGAACAAGCAGGATTTAGAAGGGGCTTTAGAACTATTGACCACATCCTTGCACTTAGGCAGGTCATCCAAAAGGCTGAATAACACAACAGACCACTCTACCTAGCCTTCGTGGACTACGAAAAAGCATTCGATACCATAGGATACTGGGCAGTCACTGACTCGCTATATCGATGCCACATAGACTACAGGTATATTCAGATCCTGAAGAGCCTGTACAAGGAAGCTATAATTACCGTACAGTCGAAGGAGCTAACAGAACCCATACCAATTCAAAGAAGAGTGAGACAAGGTGACATGATATCCCCAAAGCTGTTTACCAATGCTATGAAGGATATGCTCAAAACATTGGAATGGACTGGCAAGGGAATAAGTGTATATGTCAAATACCTTAATCACCTGCACTATAGTCATCATTACAGAATATGCCGAGGACCTGTAGCATATGCTAGAACAGGAATGCGTCCCTTCGAACAGGCCTAAAAATGAACATAGACAAAACCAAGATTATAGCGACAGCCAATCTCACACCGAACCCCATCTCATTGGACGGAAAACCACTACAGTAAGTACAAGAGTAGATATACTTAGCGCAAGTGATAAAGCTCGGCCGAAGATCAATAAGAGCAGAGATAAAGCGAAGGAAACAATTAGGCTGGGCAGCTTTCTGTAAGATCAGTCTCTTCCTGCAAGCAGAGATTCCCCAATCGCTGAAAACCAAAGTTTTTGATCGGTGTGTGCTACCGGCTATGACGTATACTTGTGAGACGTGGCAGCTGACCGCCGGGGTATCACCCCGTCACGTCTTAAGATCGTGCAGCGTAACATGGAGCGAGCCATGCTGGGCATTGCGCTGCACGATCGAGTCCGAAACGAGCTCATTAGAAAGCGCACCAAAGTCGTTTATGTGGGTCAAAGAGGGACTTTAGAAGCTGAAATGGTCCCAAGCTAGCCACGTATGCTGAAGAGACGACGACCAATGTAGTAAGCGCGTTCTAGAGTGGAGACCTTGGTTAGGTAAGGGAAGTGCTGGCCGACCACCTGCCAGATGATCCGATGACACAAAAGCGATGTGGATGACACCTATGTGGATGAGGAAAACGGACAATAGTACCAGATGGAGAAATATTGAAGAGGCGTATGCCCAACAGTGGAAAAATATTCGCTGAAGAATAAGATAATTTAACAATAATAGGTTAAGAGGGAGTAGACAAATACACGATGAAGACTATCGAGTTGAAATACTAATAACCGATAATTTATCTGAACGGTGTCGTGTACGGTGGCGTGTTTTTAAATTACTCACCTTTTTTATAAAATCGGTTTAAAGATTGGCAATTACATTTTATGCGCGTTCTCAAATCAAAACCTTTACTTCCATGCAATAATAAGGTGCGGTGGTTGTATGTAATTGCTTTACTATTTGTCAGATCATTTTTATGCAGAGGTGCATAATTTACTTGAACCATTTTACCAGTTTTTTTAAGTGAAACTTCTTTATAGACGAGGAGTTTTAGGATTTTTTTTAGTCTCGAAAAAATGACTGAGAAGTGCAGAGGAGACGACGATACATTCCCTGGTCTTTAATATTGTTTATGATACCATTCACCTGTCAGTTGTAGTTCAGCTTCTGTTATGTGTCCCAGCACATTTTTAATTATGTTTTTCAAGTAACAAAGAAAGCAAGTACGCTTGATGGAATAGCAATTGCAACAAATAAATGACAGATATGAGTCCCGTACTTTCACTCATCCCTTCACTGGGTCTACCGAAATCTCATGGGCCTCATAATTAAACTAGATACCTATATTGTCACGTTTCGTGGGGCTTCGGCAACATTCACGCCAGTATTGTGAGCAAGAATCGTTCATGCCGGACATACTTGACAGTGGTGCAGCACTTACTAAAATTATGTAAACCCATTGAAATTATTATCAGATATTTTAAGTAGGCACCGTAATTAATACTCTGGCAAACATTTGTATTGGGTTAGCGTAATCAATTAGAGCGTTTCTCCTCGTGTTTACTCAACTAAACTTAGACATTACTGCAGTTCTCTGTGTGCTTTAACGAATACTAATTACTATTTAATATATCTCAGTATGCATGTGTAGTACTTATGTTACTAATTAAATTTTAAGTGTGGCAGATAACAAATATTTTTTTTAGCATTTGCCGTGGAGTTGTCGCGATAATGGCTCTTACCGTTGATCCTGGAGATACAAAACTAGTAGTTATGGGAGTGACTGGGTTAAGTCTGATAATACGTGTAGCACGTGATCAGTTTTGGTTATATGGTGGCATGTGTATACTCTTCGAACGATATATTACATTTAAAGTAGACTAAACCAACACACACACACACACACACACACACACACACACACACAC
>JAFELO010000503.1:427759-439105 GCA_017140195.1 Eumaeus atala
CACGCACACACACACGCACACGCACACGCACACACACACAGGGCTTCATTGTTCTAAATGATTGGGTATTGCATTTCCAATTAGATGTTTTTCTTATTCAGTATTGTGTGCATATACTCACATATGCATATATGTATGCAATAAATAAATATGAAATTGGTTACGAGTAACCACAGAATGATAAAGAGAGAAAATCAAATATACACTATACACGAACGTTACTATCAATTTTTATTTCTCGTGGGTGTTATTCTGAAGTTCCTAAAGGATTGTAACAGATGTTTTGACGCGCGTAGGCCCGTGGCGCGTCACCCCGGGCGGGTCGCAGATGTAATCCCACGGAACGACTGCGAGCCAACTCGAGCGTACCTCCTGTTTATTTATGTGACAAATTCTTACAGAACCGCGTTAAATCCAAAATCACGTGCTTATTCATGTGAAGATTTATTTTTTTCCCTCAACAATTTCACAGAAATTTGGTTATTTCATCGCTCAAATGGATCTGTTTAATTTATTTCACAAATTTCGCGATTCTTCATTATTTTTCCGAGTTTCTACATTCGTAGTTTGGTATGAGCTTTTAAAATACAATCTGTAAAGTATCTACTAGATGTATTGATTTTATAAATTGTATTTAAAGTGAAGACAGTGTAATAGTAATGCTGTAACGGCACTTCTCTGTTACGGCATCCGGGGAGATAAAAGGTCAGGATATTTGCATTAATTTTGGCTTACAAAACAGGCACACCCTTTTATGGAAATACGGATATGTTATATAATGTAGTACTATAGATTGTATGAAGTTTATTCCCATTTAGTTATAAGGATAAATATAATTGTAAAGTCTTTGTTGTGTGCACTTTACTTTTAATTTCTGTCATATCGTTAATTATTGATTAGTATAACTTAAATTTCAGGTCCGAAATAAAATATTAGATATATTTTTGTCGTCGTAACGTCCACAATCTACGCAATGTCTTAACGTTTCAGTGTGTCTCACAACATTTTGCGTTACAATTGTAACTTAAGTGATAATAATATATCGGAAGATATTTCAATAAACATCGTGTAGATTTTATTTCAACCCGATTGTATAGTGTAATACCGTGACAGTGAAAAAAAGCCCAATACAGTCTCAATCGGAAAGTCATGAGTACTAGTTGGGCTAGGGACCTACCTGGGACCATACCTGGTGTAGCGATGAAGGGAGACGGTTCTCTTCTTACTGCATACCTGCAGAGATTAAACTCTATTGAGAGTTATAATAATTAATTTAACTGGTATTGTCATGGCCAAAGGCCATGGTGGTAATGTTTCATTATCACGTCCCTCGTCTCTTCGACGGGACAATTAACGCGCGATAGTTAAGTGTTGGCGTGAAATATTCGCGATGAGAAGGTCGTGGCCGGGGTGAGCCAGCTTCCATTCACCCTCTGATGTACATCGTCCAGTGTGACCTGTAAAATGTCAGCTTTTCTCTCATCGAGCCATGTTTGCCACACATCATTTTATTTGATCCCAATGCTTTGAAGAAAGAAAATTGTTCAGAGTATTAGGTACATTATTTTATATTTTATCATCGTCATCAATGATTATTTTTTGCCATCGTCCTTATTTTAATTAATCGCTGTTGTAACGTTATTAAAATATAATATATAGTATATAAACACACGGCGTACAGTAGATATAGCAAAGTGTGTACAATTAAAATTTTCTTTTGTTACAGATTCAAATATTTGGCTTTAATTCACAACTATATTCCAACTTCTCCGAGGCTTTGCACAAAGCGCAGGGCATCGTTTCAATCTCTCTACTCCTACAGGTACGACGCAAAGCTTAAATTAATTATTTCAATACTGAAACAATTCCATGTAAACGGTGGCCGTTTATTGGCGTAAAAATTATAAATTTTCCAATAGAATACCGACAAGCTTTAACGTAATGAGAGTTATCGACAAAATGTTATCAACAGGGCCGCACCTATTCATAGCTTTCACCCAAACTGGGGTAGTTAATTAAGGAAATTGGAATTTTCTGTGTGGCATTGGATTAGCCGCCAGAGCTATTAGTCCAAATTAAGAGCTGTCTGAACTATGATATAAGAATAATGTACGGTTAATTCTCCACTGAGAATGGACATAAAATTTTATGTTGCCTTTTACTTTAGTACAAAGGAAATTGCGTTACAGCGTCGAGTTGGTTACTGGGTAAAGGTAGAACTCATAGTTAGAGGTTTTTTTTTAAAGTTGAAACATATTCCATACACGTTAGGCTGAAAATTTGTAATCAGTAAGTAGGTATAGCAAAGTGCTCTGCAATGACACATGTATTTCAATTACCCAATTAGCTTAGCCATCACTTAGTATTACTTCACTAAATGATACATTGTTTCACTATATTTTGTAATGGAACTCTGTCTGCTTTCACTTTTTACTAAGATTATATAAAACTATAATATAGTTACAAAATAAAATTATTTGCTTAAACTGTCAACGTTGTGACTGTAGTGGACACACAGGTAGCTATTTAGGAATGTTGTCAGCAAAAGTTTAATGTACGTAAATCAGTCAGCGCGAAGTTGTCATTCAAGATGGTTGCAACCAAATAAACAGAGGTCAATATACATTTTATTATTTAACATCCATCATGAAATATAAATGTGATTTTTATATGAAGAGTATTTTTAATACAAGCCTATCATCACAATTTGTCTACTCATATTACTTTATATTTATGAAGTTTGTATAAATATCAGTCCTATAGATAATGAAATAAGTACACAGAATGGATTAAGACACAGCCGGGATCATAATATGGTCACATTAAAATGTTGTAATAAACTTGATCCCAGTGAGATTCCTATTCAGAAGCCTGGCTGTATCTACTAATGTTATGCTCACGAATTCGTCATTCTACTTTGTAAAATTTTACTGCAATAGTATATATCTAAGTAGCTCAACAGGGACTGAGAAGCATGAGTCCTCTAGGGACATCAATTTACTTACATCTTAACAGTGCATGTTGCAGCCAGTGAGACATTATCAACGACTTGCATTAAATTCACAAATTATACACCAGTGTAACTTTAGGAATTAACTAGCAGCGTCTCATGGCTTCATCTGAGTATTTGTTGATACATAAATCATAAAAGTTAGCTATTCAATACAAAACAACTTTACTTGTACGATCCAAGTTTATAATACACCAGCGATGCGCGCCGCTTCGCCTACCACAACCTAGGCTAAAACCTTCCACAGTAATCCATTGGTGAAAAATGTATAAAACTTCATGCAATGACTTTGAGAAAATCGATCGCATATAGACAGGTTAATAAAACTTTGTTTTAAAACAAGACGTTTCTATTGCATGTTGTTCGATCTTTTGGTCAACAAGTGAGTCAGGACATGTCATTTAATATAATATTTGGATAATGCTTTTATTGGTTGTGCACTTAGTGCTTGTCATATGTGTGTTATTATTTTTAGGTCAAAACAATGTAATAATTGTTGATGAACCCAATAAAACAAAATAAATAAATAAATAATAATATTAACATATGTATAAACACATTAAACGGGAGTGTCATGAATTTTAATTGGCAATTTCAGCTTTCCCTGGAAAGAAGATCTCCATCTACTGTCACCAATTTGAAAGTTTGACTTTCAAATCTTGCTTACTAGATTAGGATATTCAAAATCAAGAATATAAAAAGCTACAGAAAATCGGAATAACGTATGGTCCTGCCAAATCTACTGTTGCTTGTTACTGTGAAACCTTTAAACTACAACTAATATCCAATAAAGGAGTAACATGGACACATGAACGACTTATGAGAGTAGTATTTGCATGGTACGTGATTGTCTGAAACAGGAATCCAATCTGGAACACTCGGTTTGGGGTAGAAAGAGGGACCGATCGCTCCCTCTCGCAGATAGGAGAGATGCGTATGAGAATGTCTGTAATAGCTAGTTTAACAATTATTATCATGGCCAGAGGGACCGAGAGGTCTCTCCTCCCACGAATCAGACGTCAGGGCAGCTCGCGTACGGTAGCTAAAATTGTATCTGCTTTGAAGTGTACGTTTGGCTCATGGAGAGGATCATGACTGACATAAAGTTCCAAGCGTTGCGTATACAAACGATTAAAGACAAAATTAGTTTGAGTAATTTTATCGTTGTTTGCAAGACGTTTTCTTATAGCAGTAACGAGTCGATCGTTTACGAGTCCTTAATGAAGGCCAGCGTTGCCCCAGAAGGGTCCGTGTTTGCACACACGTTCGTATCCCGCTGCCAAGCTTAAAGGGAACATGCGAAAGTAGACAATTTCTATACAACCACTTATGAGACTTGTACTTACGGGGCATTTCAATTAAATTGTTTGTTAAGAACATCAAGTGTGTCAAGGGAATTGAATATTAATTCTATCGTTATTAAAATGTATGGGATGATGAATGGTATCTGCGGACTCTGCCACTTTTTTATAGCATAGGCAGACAAACGAAAAGTTTATTTTTCATGTGTGATTACTGCCACCCATTAAAATCCGCATATGGATCTCCATAAGGGAACGCCTTTTTTTCCTCCTTAGCCACATGTGCCAATAGAAAAAATGCTACGAATTTGAAATACCAGTTCCGCAAATGGTCGCACCTCATTTTGGATAGAGCATTTTAATTATTTTATACTGTATAAAGGTACACACAACCAGTCAGTGCCTCTCGTATAACAGGTATATAGGCGTGTTACCGTCCTCTTTTCCCCCTCCAAAAGTCACCGGAAACTCGCAACCGACACGACAACATGTAAGCGTGAGGTACCTCCCCGGTCGTGTCGGCTCAATTCGGCTGAAAGAGTCCACTAACACTTCCTTGGAATCAAAGTTCTAAAAGTACTTTTCCTGCTATAAATACAATAACATGTTCTCAATATTCCACGTGACTTGTACTTTATGCCGTAGATATGCTTGTGAACTCCCCCCCTCTTCCCCTTACCTCGTACTCCGTTGCATTTGCTTCCTAGCAAGTAATGTCGTAACAACGCCCATACTAACAATGTACATGACATACAACATACACACCGGCTCAATAAATCCTATGAAAAATAAGTCATATGAAAGTTCAATAAAACATTTTTATATCTGATACTAATAATTAATTATTCTTCATTCTTCTATTTAATAAATGTGATTATTTTTACATTGTTTTAATTAACTTTGACATTGTAAAAAAATATTTTGTGTCCATCTCACAATGAATACAGGGCAAACAGTCATGTATTGTTTTAGGTATTTTGAGTTAACGTACAATAATTGTACAACCTTATATCAATTATCTATCTATACTCATTAAAAAAGAAAGTACACGAAACTGTATCTCTTACTATGAATAGATTCTCTCAAAACCTGAAGGATTGGATTGTCATGCGTTCTTCATCAATGGAAATGATAAGAACGAAGGCTGCCGGGGAAGATTTTAGTATGTAATTTGTTAAGGTGACAATCGGATGTGATCGGCCCAGATCTGTGTCGAAAGAAATATAAATAAATTCGATTAAAAACCGTACTTATTAACTATATTATATGGCGTAGCGTTTCCAAGTCGGGGTCTGCTTAATCTGTGGAAAAATAAAGTAGCATATTTTACCAAATAGGCACAAAATGAATAAAAGTTCTTCGAACATTTCTTAATATATTGTTTTTCTTTCAGCTCGGGGATTTGTCTAATCCGGAGTTAAGAATATTGACGGAGGAATTGGAAAATATTAAATACGGAGGTTAGAAAGTCATAATCAGCTTTGGAATATTATTTATAACGGGCTTAGATGATAAGTTCAATTAGTAAAGCTATATAATAGCTTTCCAGACGTAAGGCTATGTGGCGTGTTGGACTTGAACTGACTAGTGGAAAGGCATTCCATAAGGAAGGATGATCCCAAGACACCCCAGCATACTTTGATCACCCGCCCAATTGAGGTTGGCAAAGGACCTAGCCGCTCTGACGTTGTGGCTCTGTAGCTTAGAGTGAACCCGGGCGGAGCCAATTGATCCGAGGCGGCTGCTCTCTGTACTCCTCTTGTAGGAAGACGGGAAAAAAGAACAAGGGGCAAGGATGGGAACCTCTCCCCACTGTCCCAAAGTGTAGGCGCGTAAATGCGTTTCGCCGCGTCAATTAAAAGAAGTACTAGCCCCCCCCCCCCAGCCCCATTCCTTCCACTAGGCCTTTGTGAGGCAGTCGCTACCCAATAATAGTTGAAGAAAAACTTCTTTACGCACGTTACGGAAACCTGGCCAACGGAAGTTGAAAGGGAGATATAAGTTGTTAAACGTAGAAAGACAAAGCGTTACATTAATAATTGTTTGAGACTTTCGCGTTTGTTACACATTTTGTAGTTATCTAACGGGTATCAACGCGATATAAAATACTTATTACAAGGCTAAGTTTTTGTAAATACCTTGCTCGACGTTTCGACCGGGTTACACAAGCCGTAGTCACCAGCCGACTGGTCGTAACGTTTTGTATATTGGTGTAAGGGCATGAGAGAGAGGTGCGAACACTCATTATTTCTATCTCTCTCTCACTCTATCTAAAGCACACTCGTATTCTTGTTGTTCTCTTTTCTTTACATAGGAGGCAAACGAGAAATTAGTGCCTTTTTACTACTACCAACGCCCATGAACATCTGCACAATTATAATACCTATGCGTTACCCTCCGTTCCTCCTCCCCTCTAATGGACCACCGGCTACTAACAAACCGTATGAAAGGTAACACCAAAGATGTCACTCTACGCCTGTATCATGTGAACAAGAATTACCTCCATCACTGTATGCAGCACGGCGCTACTTCGTACTAAATATATTTGCACTCTCAGGAGCTGAAATGCCTGTGAACAGGCTGTCAGTGCGCGGCCTCCTGCCAGACACGGACTCCTACATGACGTACGACGGCTCCACCACGGCGCCCGCCTGCTACGAGACCGTCACGTGGGTTATTATTAATAAACCCATCTACATAACCAAACAACAGGTATGTTTTTATTTATAGCATAGGGGCAAACGAGTAATCAGTGCCTTTTATTGACTACCGACGCTCATGGACATTCGAACGATTGTTTCACAGATGTGCTGACCTCCTATCATCCCGGCCCCAAAGAACCAACGGCTACTCACAAACCGCACGAGACGCAACAGCGACGCTGTCACTTTACACCGGTATCAAGTGAGCGAGAGATACTTCCCCAGTCGTGTCGACCCAATTCCGTTGCATAGGAGGATGTAATGTCGTGCCCCATGCATGGCACGATCTTCTCCTATGTAGCATGGCCCTACCTCCTCCTATATAGCATGACACTACCTATTCCTATGGCGAACATTTCATATACAAAAATAATAAAAATATAGAATGAAATTAACACTAATATAATATTTTGCCTCTCGGTTGCGCCAAATTGATTTAGTTCGGCATAAGTCAGGTGAACATGATAAGCCAGGCTCAAGCCTTGTCGTGGCGATGGAGCTCAGTAGCCTGGGGTGAACCCAAGCGAAGCCAATTGAACCGAGGGAGATCTCGGCACCCTCGTATAAAAGAGGGGGCTAAAGATCAGAAGATCAGGAGGAGAAAGCGCTCACAGTAACCCTCTTATAATAAAAGAGGACCTAAGAGCAACAGGAGGAGGTGCTTCTGCGCACGGGGGTGCGAGGATGGGAGCCTCACCCCATTCCACTGTCCCATAGCCGGTGGGGTTGACCTGTAGTGCGGGGGCACCCCGTCCGTGGAGGTGGAGGTGGTCCCGAGCGGGGCCGACTAGTGCCCTGAAGATTTGTTGTTCCGGGGCACCTTACCAGTAGCGGCACTGATGGCACTCGCGGTGCTTTCTGTGTGTATTCGGCACTATCATCTGCCGCAAGTACTACACACCATTGGACCCCACCCAGGGCCGGTGGAGGCGCGTAAATGATTTTCCCCGCGTCAAAAAAGAAGGTGGACAAGATAAACATGGCACCTGACAACGATTTTCAACCAAACTATCCAAAAATACGTCACAGATGTTGAGCATCAACTAAAGCAAGTTATAAAAGACCTCCCTGGTGGTGCCCACCACAAGGGAGGTTTGAAGGTATTTAGGGAATTGTGCTGCAATATCCTGCAATGCAGCCTACTAAACCTGGCACTAACTATTACCAAATTTGCTATAACATTTTTAATATTACGCATTTTATACATTGCAAATCGGTAAAGAAAAAAAACATAATTTAATTTTTAATTCCATCTGAATTGTTCGGTAACAGTGTTTCAAGTGCGCCGCTGAATTCTAAATAAATATGCACGGTAACACAAATTTTAACTCGGTACTGTATTCCTACGAGTACTTGTAAATCAAACTTAAAACCTGTTCAGTGTTCATGTTTGCATACATCTAGCATAACGATAATAATATTCATAAGCAAGGACTTAACTCTGCCTTGCAGTTTTGATTTGAAATAAACCATACGTAAAGCGTAGTTGCGATTTTACTACACAAAATTTTTATTAAGAAATATTTTTAATTTCAGTTTTGTGATGATCTGGTTTAAGTAGTATTGTTATTTTAACGCGTACGTAATATCGTAGAGGGGGGGGGGGGTTAGATATCTATATTGTGTTTGTTGTATAACTGTATATATTGTATATATTTTACGCTTTTTTGTCTACGGTCCATCAGTTTTAAGGCAAATATATTATAATAGATATTTACCAGTTTTATGCACATTTTTCTTGTATAACAAACTGAGGTACAATTTAAAGCCAGTCAAATCGATAAAAATAAGAGTCAATGTTTGCATGTTTATCATGAATGCGTGACAAAAGCAATGATCATGTTATAATGATACTTTGGATGAAATCGAAAATTTCACACATTTTATTATACCTAATAATAATAATCGCACACACGCGCACACACACATACACACACATACACACACTCACACACACACACAAACACACACACACACACATATACACAATCACACACACACACACACACACAAACACACACATATATACACACACACACACACACACAATATTAAACACGCATTAGAAAACCATACACGGAAGAGCGGGCTTCTCCTAATACAAGTATTGTATGCTTACTAGGAGATCTCCATCTTTGATTACTTTCGTTTTAAACTTATTTGGGTGTTAAATATGTATAGTAGTGTTAGGTAGTTATTTATGTATGTGATTTTTTTGTTTGTCCAGTTAAAATCGAAAATTTCACGAATTCCCCACACACATTTTATTATACTTAATTGACGTGGTATTGCAACGAATGTCGGATAAATGTAGTGTAAATAATTCTTGTTATAGAGACAGGAGTTTGTAATACCACGAAAATTGAAAACACCTGTAGTACTAGTGTATACGGCTACATTGAAACTACTAATTTGAAGTCATCCACCTGCCGTGATGCGCCGCTGCCGTTGTTATAAAGTACGAGTATGTAGTGTTACACCTTCCTACCCATAGCAACCGCGCAAGTGTCGGCTACCTCTGGGTGACAGTTTCGTAATAAGATACATCGTGTTCAGATTTATTAAAATGAAATATAAATTTTTGTGCTATGTATATGTGATATTTTATTAATGTCTTTGTATGTAGGCTAGGAATGTCATAACACACACGATGTCCGATTTTTCGGTGTATCGTAATCCCCAACCTGTATATCCATCGTACTCATGCTCGGATACAAATTATATAATTACTATTTTACATTACGTGTTTACATGTTGGGTAAATATATATTAATAAATTATAATTAGCCCATCAAGTACACACAAAGAAAATTAATTCTCTCTTGTCTAAAATCATTCTTGCGATATAATAGGCCAATCTCGAATATCATATGGCTAAGATCATGTCTGGTTGAAATCTGTATGACTCGCAGCGGTCGGGGCTAGTGTAATAACATTTTCATTTGTACTCGTACAATAAACAACTCACGTTCCTCGCCTTTAGACAAAGACTACGCCGTGAATTATGTACGTGTTAAAAGTAAACTGAAAGTGCCGCGTTGTATAGCTGTTATTATAAATCATTGCTTATTTTCCGTTTGCTGGTAGAATTAAGTGTCAGTCGAATGGCGATCTATGAAAACACATTATATCATTGTTTCAGTAAAAGATAAAGCCCAGTCATGATCGGAGATACTTCTCGTTCACGTGGTACCGCCGCAAAGAGACAGTTATGATGTCGCGTTTCGTGCGGTTTGTGATTTTCCGGTGGAATATTATAGAGGAGGAACACTAATCGGATGTCTGTGCAGATCAGTAGTCATAAGTTTCCACTGCTCGTGTATACTGTTTCATACTATAAAAAAGTGTCTAAATAAATTTCGAATTATAAAATTGAAATTCCAAAATAAATCTAACTTCTGTAGTTTACAACTAAGTTATATTACTTCGAAATTGTTTGAGTTAAAAGTATAAAAGCGATTTAGTGAATTCAAAATTTCATTTCGCCAAAGTTGTGTAGGCCAAAAAATTATACGGCTCCGAACATAATCCGACATTTCGGCGTTCAGGTGTCTATAATCACAATCAAACTGTTTAATGTGGCGTAGACAGCGACGAGAATGAGATAGGGGATTGCGTGCGCCGAGACCGTTAATCCCCACTATACCAACACAACGGTCGACTAACATATAAAAGGAAGAAATTTCAATTTACCTAAATCGTTCCAGCTCTGCGCCACATACAAATTACAATAGCATATCGCATTATCCACTGCAAGTTTATTCCGAAATATAATACTATAGCAAGTTTATTCCGAAATATAATACTTTAGCAAGTTGGTCATTTCTATTTTGTTTTATGATTAGATTTATTGGATTTGCAGTACGTAAACGTTTACGGATCGAAGTTGATGAGTTTATAGGTAAATATGATTGGTTGTTGGATAATTCTAAGTTTACAAACGTTTTTTTCTGCCTGAGGAGGTCAATAATATTTGAGGCAACCCACACAACCACAATCTCCAGGAGCGTTGAGCGACTCTTTAACTCTTCTTTAATTAGGGCTTTAACCAATCAGACAAAATGCGACATCATAGCTGTCCGCCATCTATTAATTTCTCGTCATTTTATATGATTGTTTTCGAACTTTGGTCAGGCTTGGATGAAACGAACCAATGACACTACTTATTTTACACACACACACCTGCACAAAGACAACACGTACACCCATACACATCACACGCGTAACATAAAAAAAAAACACACACACACACACACATGTCACGCTTAACATAAAAACACACACACACAAACGCGCGCGCGCACGCACTCACACACACGCACGCACGCGCACA
>JAFELO010000503.1:439159-495635 GCA_017140195.1 Eumaeus atala
CACACACACACACACACACACACACACACACACACACACACACACACACACACACACACAATTAAACACGTATTAAAAACCATACATGGTAGAGCAGGATTCTCCTAATACAAGTATTGTACTATGCTTACTAGGAGATCTCCATCTTTGATTACTTTCGTATGAAACTTATTTGGGTGTTAAACGTTTTTAAATATGTATAGTAGTGGTAGGTAGTTATTTATGTATGTGGTTTCTTTGTTTGTCCAGTTACACGGCCTAAGGCGACTGATGCAGGGCGACTCTCGTCATCCCAAGGCTCCCCTCGGCAACAACTTTAGACCACCGCAGCCGCTTCACCACCGTGCAGTGCGTACTAACATCGACTTTGATTTGAGCAAGGTGATTTATTACTTAGCTGAAACCATTCACGCGCTTTACTTCAGGGCTTGACTACGATCCAATTAATTTAGTCAGACGGAGTACCATGCTGTATTGCAAACGAATAGGGCCCTCACGACAGGGGTGGTACGTCCCGGTCATATGATACTATCATGGAGGGACAGATATAGTTTCACGTTTCTTACGGTTTGCGAGTAGCTGGTGGAAGATTGGAAGGGAGGAAGGTAGGCAGGTGGCATCTGCACAACTACTGTGTATACGTCTTGGTACTTCGGTATCATTCAAAAGCTATTATTGCCCGGTTGTTCCACTATACTATAAAAGCTAATACCCTCATCGCTGTTTGGAGGAAGAATCGAGTAAGAATCGACATGCATGACTAGACAAATTCAGGTGTTGTTTACTCAGAAAACACGCAATACCTACTCATATGACAAAATAAGTCCACACCAGGGCCACATGAGAGCGAGGTACTTCACGATCATAATTGTCCAATTTTGCATTGAAAAATGGTAATAGTTTAGTACATTTCGTGTTCCATTTCAGTATCCCGGAAAGACATGTCCAAGTATGCATCGGGATATGCATTACAAAGGTAAGCTTTAGTAAACACAAACCTATTTATCGTTCGCTCTCTAAACTAATTACGAAGTAATAAGCATTGCATCGTTGAACGTAACTGTGTTAAGTGTTTATAAGTACGACAATATTTTGCGAGCACCGATCAAAACACAGTGACCTGTTTTTGGAATGAATAGAAACTTACTCATTCTATCATCTCTCTGTCAAGTTTTTGTTTAATTTATTTGCAGACAAAATTAAAGGCAACTTAAAGACGCTGAGACACGCTAATTATTAATTATTAATAATAATAAACTTTAAACATTTTTTATTTATATTGATTTTAAATAATTAGTATATTTTGAATGTTTATATCTCCTAACTCTATCACAATATTTATTCATCTTAATATTTAATAACGCTTATTTTTCAGCCAAAACCTGGACACAATACTAAAGATTTAGTTGAGTACCAAAGGAACTACGGTAGGCATTCCTGTATACAAACAATTTATATCATGTAGTTTAAATTATTACAAATTGTATATATTAAATACCTGTACAAACTTGTTGAAATATTTCGCTAATAATGCTTTAAAATAATGCTTCAAAGTGTACTTTTAAGTAGGATTTTGTATAATAAAAGTCACTTACTTAGAGCTAATGAATCAATTAATAACATAAATAAATTATAGAAAAAATATAGGAATATAATATATTAGGACTAAATATTGTTATAATATAATAGGACTATTGTATAGCGGCCTCTAACGTTTAGGATCTATATTTTCGGATAGATTATTCAAAAGCGTCTAGCTGTCAAACATAATCTTAGCTCGAATAGTTGAATGAATATTTGTAAATGTTTTATAATCTTTAAAATGTTTAAGAAGTAGTTAATAAATCATTATTATCACTAATGATAAAGTATATTTAATATCATATAACATATCTTTGTCAGATATTGGTACATATCCGCATAGCATTTATTGTTTTGTAATAAACATAATTTGCTTATGAGAAGTTGTGTAATAATAAATTATTAGAAACAAAAAATATGTTGATATTTTCGGATTCAAAATGTATGCTTTTGTTATGTTTAAAGTTGTGTAACATAGTTGCTTAGAGTTTAGCAATATAATCTTGTCATTGTCAGCTTAACTAAACGAATATGTAGATAATAAAACATCCAAACAAAATGATCGTTTTCATTGGCCATCAACGTCCTTAATTAAATGGTCGATTCATTTGAGAATCTATTAACCGGCTGAAACCATTATTACAACTTTGAACGACTTTGAACAACTTTGAACGATTCAGTCTCACTTTGAAGGTTTTCTCAGTCGCCGAGTCAGCCATCGTGAATTTAAAAATGTACCTGTACGTTTTTTTAAGGTAATGTAGCGGGGCCGTCTGTTTTAGTGTTTTCTGCGCGCCATGTTTGAATAAAAAGCTCATTTGAATTCTATGAGAATCGAAATTTACTCTCCTTTTTGCTGTAGTAACTTAATTTAATCGAGTTCCATCACAACGTCTTTTAGACTACATATCCAAATATAGCTCCTTCCCGAATGGTCTTTAACTTTAATTTGCTCCTAAAGTTTTGTTACATTAAATTTAAATGTAATTTGGTCTGATGTATAAATTGTAATTTAATTGCTTTTATCGGTCTACTGTTACACCCAGGTCACTTACAATGAATACAGAGACAAGCGAGCTCCTACTACCATAGCTATAGAGCATTATAGATGGGCCAGAGCGGGAGGGGGAGGGCTAACATTCCCTCACACGACACCGTAGATACCATTAATTAAGTAGTTGTATGTATTAAAATCGCTACTGGATTCATTAAAAATGTGAATTTTCTGAATTGTCTTATTCATATATTATTTCATTACTCGTGAGTTTGCACTCTCCATTACGAGTAGCAAAAATTTCGTGTGTGTATCACATAATATAAAATTCTTTTATATTCTTAAATGTTTTATTCGAGAACAATGGAAACAGTTTCAGAACCTTACGCTTTTGAATATAGCGAGGGTATTTGCAAAAAAGACAAAGAACATTACAAAGAATATTACTTCTAAAATTCCATTACATTTAAGTATATGACAATAACAGTAATTATTTTAAACAAACACATCTTTTGCTATGTTGAAAGGGGTTTATACGTAACAATGATTATTGAATAATACTTTATAGGATTTAAAAGAATTACTGCAAAAATGGATGGAAACATTTAATGACCGAGCTTACACGTGTGAGGCACGATGACGAAGAGACAGACCCTGACATTTGACATAAAAGATAACAGGGTCCAGGAAATCAATTAAGAGTGTAATTACTGTTACAAAATATTAAGCGCTCCAACACGCTTGCCATGTCCACTTTCTCAGATCTTCTTCAACAGACAAGCTGCCAACGGCCTGTTCTTGTGATTTATGGCGTTAATTCCACTTGTCATCATGAACACCAAGAATTGTTTTAAACGTAGGCAGAGTATTGTATTCAATCCTATTTTATATTGGGCAGAGGTATAGCTCAACAATGGACTTCCTTAAAATATTTGATTTGCCTCCCAATTATACAAATTATTTCTTGCAGTAAGAAATTATGTAGCTGCTCAGACTAAAATAAAAATGTCTTCTCCATTCTGTGACTTAAATCATATTCGTAAAAAGAACAAATATGAGAAACAAGACTGCGCGTTGTCTAAAATAATTACCTCGCATATTGACTTGGAAGAAGATAACCTTTTTTTTTGTTGACGCGGGGAAACGCATTTACGCGTCTTCACTGGCCCTGGGTAGGGTCCAGTGGTGTGTGGGGCTCGCGGCACATTATATAGTGCCGAATACCCACAAAAACCACCGCGAGTGCCACCAGTGCCGCCTTTGATGAGGTGCCCCGGAACAACAAATCATCAGGGCACCTCGACGGCAAGTCAGCTCCCGAAGAGACCGACGCCACCTCCACAGATGGGGTTGTCCCGCATCACAAGACAACCCCACCGACTTTGGGACAGTGCAATGGGGTTAGGTTCCCATCCTCGCCCCTTGCCCCGTGCGCAAAAGTGCCACCACTTTTTGCTCTTTTGTCCCCTCTTCTTATAAGAGGGGTACAAAGAGCGGCACCTCCTCCCGCTCTTTAGTCCCCTCTTCTTATAGGAGGGGTACTAAGAGCCGCCATCTCCTCGGTTCAATTGGCTTCGCCCAGGGTGTCTCGGATAACCCCAGGCTACTGAGCCCCACCGCCACGACAAGGCTTGAACCATGGTGGGGGAAGAAGATAACCTTGCGCAACAGGATGTAATCAAATACATGTCAAAAAATAGGTAGATTTTTGATAGACTACTTGATTATTTGACTCCTTGGAGGATACTAAGTTATCCAGTAAGAAGTTGGAGCCTTTTGATAACTGCCAACGTCTATGAACATTACTTGAGTTGCCATTTTCATTTTATAATTTTTATCTTATGTTCAATTCTTTGCGTATTATTTTATTCAATTTTATTCACCATTTGATTTTATTTTCAACTTTGCCTTGTGAACCGCTGTGTCACCTACAAAAGTGCACGCATCAGAAATTGTTTTTTATTATTGCTATAATAAAAAACAAATTCTGAATGTATTAATGTGTGTACCGTTGGTGTCCTACTTAAATAAAATGAAAGTAGAATAAATAAAAAGAACATCTACATGCAGGCGCGTTACCCTCTTTCCTACTTTCGCCAAATGGGCCACGGAAATCCAGCAGCTGCTCGAAATGTGGACAGACTGCATGAAAAGCATAAGTATTTGGGCAGACCCAAGCTTTACTCCCTTTTCTCTTATTCACCTATTCCGATGGGAAGGCATTCCGACATGACCAGGGAGGAATCAAACACACTAATTTCTCTTCGGTCGCATTGGCTTAAAGTGCTCTCCGAGGCACATAAGTCACTGCCAACCGTCCGGACAGTTATTAAAAATTTAAAAATCCTAGTAATACTTTTGATGGGCCAGTAAGGCTCGGGAGTGGTGGCCGCGTTTAGGACAACGAAGTGTTGGTCAACCATTCACGGTGGGATGTCGATTTCTGTGCAGTAGCCGGTCCGGAATGGATGCGAGTAGCAGGAGATCGGTCATCTAGGCGTTCATTGAATGAGGCCTATGTCCAGCAGCGGACCGATAAGTGCTCATAATGAATGAATTAAAGAAATAACACTTTTTATTAGTCCAAGCCAGTATTCAAACCAACACCTCACACATCTGTGGCTAAAGATGTTCTCCACGAGGCGGCTATATAAAAAATATACATATAAATTGCAAATTGAAATCTCCAAGCGTTCTTGATTTTGTGCAGTAAATGTAATATGAAATGATAAAGTAGACGTAATAAACTACTAATAAAGAAACACAAATCGCTTGATGTTCCGCAACGGAACTTTAGTCGATGTTATTGGAAAAGTTTCCGTCCCGTCTACCTTAATAGACTAAAACAAATTGACTCCATTAAAAATAATACCTAACCCGAGAGTAGACGCGGAGAGTGGGGTAGGTTTCGATATAGTTTTCTATTTTGTGAGATGTACGTATGGTGATGTGTAATACGGCTGTAGTAGCTGTATGAAACTGGCACGACAGGGAAAGTACAGCTGGCTCCCCTAATATTTTGTGAGGTGATGGCTACAATGTTCCCTTTCATGCATCTTCTGCGAGACTGGTGGTCTAATTGGGAATGATGTGAAGAAAGTGACTTGTTCTCCTGTGCTATAAAAAATGATACTTTTCGAATCTTAGTCCGTTAGTCCTGTGTTTGAAATAAAACAATTTAGTCATCATCATCATTTTTAATCATTATCACCCCTTATAGGTCCACTGCTGGACATAGGCCTATCTCAATGAACGCCAAGACGACCGATCTCCTGCTACTCGCATCCATCCCGGACCGGCTACTGCGCGGAGATCGTCTTCCCACCTGGTGAACGGTCGTGAACGCGGCCCTCGCTCCGGTACCGTAATGGCCCACCTGCCATCTGTTCATCTGAGTGTGTGACGGGCCTATTGCCACCTCAGCGAGCCTTCTCGTTGCGGGATATCGGATAATATAGTTATCTACCTTATGACTACGTTACAAATTTTGTCGGACAGAGAAACACCCAATGTTCAATAGCCCGCTGAGCTATCGTAAACTTGCGGACCAGTCCTAAATTAAGAGGCCAGGTTTCGGCCCCGTTGGTCATTACGGGGAGAACACATTGGTTGAAGACCTTGTATTCAAGCTCTGCGGTATGGGCGACGTGAGAATGTGACGAGGCTTCCAGAATGCTGCCCAATCCAACTGAATCCTCCTATCCCCTTCCTTCCCGCAGGTATATCTACCTAATTACAGTAGTTGCCCGAGGCAGACGTATTCGTCTACGACTCCGAGAATAGCCCCATCGACGGTTGACCGGCCTAGGGAGAACGTGTTCGTTGGTTTATATCCTTTGTCTTGTCCAAGTTCATCCTAAGGCCAATACGTCAGTAGAATTAATTTAGGCTGTGCAACATTTCCTGCAAGCTCTCCAACGATTTGGCCAACGGTATCGACGGCGAAACGAAGGTGTGAAACGTACTCGCCGTTAATATTTATGCCAAAGCATTAGTGGACAGTTTCGGGAAATTATGATTGTACTCATGTGTCTTTCGTACAACTTACCTTATGGTGAAAATGTGGTCTATGGTGCTGAATTCTGCGAAACTCTGCCTGCTCCGGTGAATGGAATTCGTCAAGCTATATCATGGTGAGATGATTCGTCGAGACTCTTGAAAAACAAAAAGAAAACAAAACAACGTTACTTCCAAGCCATGTATTAGGAGGTACGCCCCGCTGAAAAACGAAATTAATAAAATATTTTTTGGCTCTCTTAATAGAGGTTCGCCTCATGCTCTAAGAAACTCAACTGTAATTCCGTCCCTCCCCGGAGCTTTTCCCTCTTTACGCTGCGGAAGAGCCAGACAAATCTCACTCAAACTGACATCCGGCAGATCTCCTGACAAATGTCGTGTTAGGTACGCGGATCGTTGTTTAGGAGCGTGTGACGTAACGACGACGAGCGGCTTGGAAAACTCCAGAATCAGTCCTAACCATCGTAAGATGACTTCTTCCCAGCTTCTCCACGAAAACCTTCGTCCCTCTATTCAGCTCAATCGCTTCGGTTACCCGTTGTGCATTAGAGCAGCGAAGGTTACGGCGTATTATTTTGCGGAATTTCTTAGATAGATGCTTGACATCGGCAGACGTTAAGTCTTCGTGTACTCTGCGTTCCGTCATAAATCCAAGCGTCTCATCTGGGAGTTTAGCTCTCCTGCTCCTATACTACTTACTCCTTCAATATCCCTCACCCACGCCCGCATGCAGTCAATCACGCCACTCATTGCCTCGTCCGTAGGTAGTAGGTACCGGACGTGTCGAAAGCCTACATTCAGGGAGCCTCTAACCAATCGGTGATCACTTCCAGTTTTAAGCCTGTTGATCACGGGGACATCCCTAAATATATGTTTTCGGTACGTCATAATAAAGTCCATCTCGTTCCTTGTCACAGTATCGGGGCTCTGCCATGTCCACTAGCTATGGGGCTTCTGCTTCAAATGGGAATTCATTAAGAAGAGATCGTCCTTCTCGAGGAAGTTTACCAGCATTTGCCCCCTGCGATTTCGACTTCTGACTCCATGTGGTCCCAGACTCGATTCGACACCATTTCGTATTTGGCATTAAAATCCCAACAACATTGAAGTGGGCCTTACAGGTGTTATGTAAGGCCTTTGAGATATCCTCATAGGTTGTCTCCGCGTCGTCATCGGAATGTGTCGAGGTTGGTGGTTATACTTGTATCACTTTAAGGCTTATTGAGTTTAAGTATGAAATACGCCACCCTCCCCGACACACTAGAGATTTTGACGATGTTGCCTACGTGGTGGGACTCATTCACGAGGAATCCCATGCAGCCGATGGCAGAGTTATGTTATCCTCACCTTGTCGTTGGACTTCACGTAGCCCAAGAACGTGAATTCGGTTTTTTTTCGGTTTCACCTCCTGCTCAACCAAGTGGTTATCTAGCGTTCGTCCGTTATACGTAGCCAGGTCAAATCGGTGGTAGCGATCCGCAGCCCAGAAATTCTTAGCACCCCCTGTTCCACCCTTAACGTGGCAACAAGGGACCAAAGTCTATTGCTTTCGTCCATTTGACGTTAATGCGCATAATTGCCACGCTGGGCAGGCGTATTGGCAATCGCAGATTAGGTTTAGGACCAGTGCCACTGCTGCCTGTCATCGATCCGATTGATGGTACCGCCATCACGACGCGAGCGCCGTCCGGTGCTCCCGTCTATTTCACTGTCACTATGAAACAGACTGGACACCATACAACCAGCTCGATAAAGCCTCTTCGTTGTTAAGAGACTATTGCCCTTTGACGACTCTTACGTGGATAGAGGGTGAGGATATTCTTAGGCCGTACGTTATTACTTTATGTTTAAGAGACATACAGTGAACGAATCTGACAGGCCACGTTTATTATCGCATAGCGGGACGTACACACCCATTACACTTTTATGTTCCTCTGCCCTTTACGAAATTTAAACTTACCTAACGGAAGTATTCTATTACACTATACTCATGTGTGAGGGAGCGTCAGAAGCTAGACCAATACCGATGTTATTTGAAAAGAAAAGAATACGATCATTTGTCGAATACTTCCGCTCGTGTAACCTAATTATACAATTTTATAAGTAAATTAAGTACATTTTCTATAACTTGTAATATCAGACTTGGATTTATTTTGATATTTTCTCGAACAGAATCCAGAAGCATTTAGGAAAACGATGTAAATATTGTAACTAGGTTAAACAAATGAAAGCATACACCAAAAATGTTATTATACATTTTTTTTTTGTCAAATCAATCACAGTATAATGGGAGTCAGGAGAGCTGAGATGTTTACAGAGTCAGCTAAACACTTAGCGAGTGGCGTAGGACTTAAGGGTGCTTCACTGCGAGTGTAAGCCCCGCTGTACTTGAGCATCAAGTGTATTTGCTTTATTTTCTACGAGTGCTAGAGATTTTGCGTAACGCACCCAGTTTATCAATTTCTCAAATATTGTTAGTATTTTATTTTATTTGTTTATTACAATGAAACAAATTTTATGGATTCTATCGCGCTTAATCGGAAACCTTAAATAATTGATTTAGCGAGAGTGTATCATTCTCGTGCGATAAAACCCTTAAAAATAGTCTAATTGTAATGAGTAACAGTCTCGTAAATTTAATTCATCAATTTTACCGTTAAATAAGACCGTTGCTTCGCCCTTTGAGCTGGCATGAATGAAGGGGGAGCAACACATCTACATAATGTGTGGATTTTATTGGGCGTTCCACACGTTGGTTCCAATTATTAGTTTATCACGCTACGCTAAAAGAAACAAATCGTATGTACTGGTAGTGTTAGAATATCAGCAGTTCATAAGCGTTATATTATTGTCAATATTTAAAAATTAATAGTAAAAAAAAATTAAAAAAAAATTATTTTTATCGTGCATTGTCATCTAAACTAAGCGTGTATACAATATTTCAGTTCAATCAATAAACGTACTTACATACCTACACATTGTATGTACATTGCAAGTTAGTATGTACAAAGCTTTTATATAAAGTAACATTAATCTCCAGAGATTATTTAGTTCCAGAGCTGGAAGTGGAATTTGAAAAATTATTTTATAGCTAATTAATCATAAAATAAAAAACCCTTCGCTTCAAGGATATATATCATTATTTTTTAAAGTATAGGCGGTAAACGAGATGACGTAGTAATTCGACGACTATCAAGACCTACCGTCGAAGACGTCCATACATTTATCACACAGATGCGTTTCCCTCTTATCATCCTCGCCTCCAATGGTCCTCGCAATTACCAATAGAAATTTCTTATAAGTGACAGAAAATTACATAGGTATTTGTATCATGTCTATTATCTACTTATTATTGTTTGCAGTCTTTGCCTGCAGGGGAAAGTAATGCTAAATTGCCAGTAGTACATCCGCTTACAATAAGTAGGGTCGGGAGTTCGATTTGGCCATAATACAGCAGTACTCCAGCCAGCCCGGTGCTATGAGGTAATCTTTGAACGAACATCTAATACTATCTTTAATTAATAACCGTGCTTAGATAGTTATAATCTTGCAAATAAAACTGTTTTATTTCGGAATATAAAATTTTGCTAATATTGAAAAATTCGGAAAGAAAACAGATTTTATTGTTACGAATGCATATTCCAAGAATTTTCGAGTATGACTCAAGCCGAGTGGACGACGACGCCTGTACTCTTATGAAATATTTCGAGACACAACACTAAAAACTGAAAGAACAAAATGTTTTGTATACAATAAATTATCCTTACGCGGGAAAATGTTTTGAGATCAATTGAGCATTGTAATATGTAGCTATTTTGAAATAATATACGTATACATTATTGTTACGGATTTTAATGTTTTGCAGTAGAATCTGATTCATCTGAAATTTTATAATAACTATTAATAAAAAATGAGCATCAAGCCATAGAAAGCCATTTATTTCTTAATTTTAAATCTATATATTATGTATATACAACACTTCCGTTACCGAGCGATTGAATGATTGATTGACATACGAAACTGCTATACCTAGAACCTTGAAATTGGTAGAGAGATTCCTTTCATAATATAACAGAGCATTAGGAAAGCATTTTCATAAATTCAATTCCAAAGTCGGTGAAATTTATAATATGGTGATTCACCATGTTACGTAGGGGAAACGGCTAGTTCGTACATCGGATTGTAAAAAATGTGTTTGTACGTTGGAAATATAATTTGCTGTTTAACATTCTTCGCAAAAGTAGATATTAAAAGTATCGTAAAAGTTTGTTTTCCTTCATTTGGAAGGACTTAACGTTTAGCTGAAGTTCAAGGGAACATGCTTGCTTGTTACGGAACTTGCTAAGGGTTTAAAGAGCAAGTTTTAAATCAGTAAGATCAACTACACGTTGCATTTTTTTACTCTTTCTCTTGACTTTACATATTAAGTGGAAGAAGAGTAAAAATGTGTTTGCCTTTATCGAAACGCAAGAACAAAGGTTCGTAAGGGGTAGTGCCATGCTGCTTTGCTGTCAAATTGGACCGCTACGGTCGGTGAAGTACCTCTCGCGCACATGACACCGTCGTAAAATGTTAATTTTGCTGTCGTGATTCGTGCGGTTTATAAGTGCAGCAAAGCAAGTATTAAAGCAGGTGGCCCACTGGAGGGGAGAAAGAAAAGGAGGTAACGTGTCTGCATGACAGTAATGCATATGCCCATGGGCGTTTGTTATAGTCAGAAGGCTCCCATATCCGCATAATTATTATTAATAATTATACGGCATCCATTGCCCTTCTTTCCCCCTGCCCTCCAATAAACCAACGGCTACTCCAAACTGAACAAACGTCACGAAAATACTAATTTATGATTAAGTACCTTGTTATTTATACTTCTCACACCACACTAAAGACAGATATTTGTTGGAATTAAAAAAAGTAACAGACTAAATTATAAGGAAATCTGCAAAACTTTTTATTTTTTATAACACTGAAATATATTCAACCTTTCCATTGCGACGTTATACCGAAAGCACAATAATTTTATCTCAGATGTTCTAGTTAAATTTTCAAAGCTATAGCAGCAGTTGTTGAAGTTGATTTGTCTTTACGCAAATGCATACACTTTTCAGGCCAGCCAGCTTGTATGGGACCTCGAATATTGCTTGCAAAAAACAATGATTGCAAAGTAGCATGTTCAACATGGAATGTTATGATTTGAAAATTCCGCTGTTTTTGGGATATTTTAAGGTGAGAATCAATCTAGTGGACAAAGACATGAAGATAATATATAATTTACAGGCGATATTACAGGTAGTGCACGTAAATCACATAATTATACCAATATACAGGTATATTAAAAATATGTAAAGTAGCTTTGAAGAAAGAGCAAAGGGAGCAAAACCGTGTATTTTGGCCACCGTAGTCTGTGGTGCGCGGTTCAAGCGTGTCACATTCGATGGCGCTTCTGACCTCTTAACAAAGGCCTAAGCATTATTGCTTATATTATATCCAGCATTCAGTAATTAGGATATTTTGGTAAAAAAATGTTTTTAAATTTCGGAACATACATATATAAAAGTGAATAGATATGACAGTAAAACATATTATAAAAGGAATAATACTAGTTCTATTAAAACTTCCAGCGGGAATATGTAGCGTGAATTTATTACAAAAAATGTCCAAGTAAGTTTTTCAACTTTAAAAATATCGTTTATTCGAGTTTGAAAGTTGTGTAAGCAAGAAAAGAACTGACTTCTACCTCAACTAACTCTTTATTTGTACGGCTGATCCCTAAGGAGGGGAAGTTAAAAACAGCTTTCACCGGCCGACACGTTTGAATAAGTTTCACTGAAGTTTTATTGAAGTTGTAACATCGGGTCTGTTTGATATATGTACTGGGGCCATCTGTAGCGAACATGGCCCGTCGCGGCCAAAGTTAGTGCACTCGTAAATTATTCAACCCCTCTCTATATGTATACTCGCTTGTCGTTCCCAGCTGTTGTTCGCCAACAATATCAATTTTTGGCGTTCTTTTTGTATTAGCCATTATGATAACCTTGGTTCTTTCATTAGAGAACGACAATTTAGATAGTATTAAACCTAGCTAGAAAAATACACGCTTAAAGTCTTGCTGTCAATTAATTGCAGCTATGATTCATGAGGTGAGTTTGTTTCGCCGGTTCTTCTCGACTTAGGACTAGGTTGTGGTAGAGTATTATCATATAGGAAGATATTTTAGAATGCCTTTTTTGAAAAAAAAAAGTTTTTTATTTGACCCTAAGAAACTTTTAGTTCATATAAAATAAGAAGTGTGAACTGTTAGCAGTCAAAGGCTCTAAGCTTATTAGTATAGTGGCATTGTGTAATTGTGTATGCGATCAATCATCACAATTTTCTACAAGAATCGAAACTGTAAATTTACACCAGTTTCAGACGATACCCTCAATACCAATGCAATCAAAAGTCAACGAGCGGGAAAGGACCCATGCTACGTCTTAAGCTACGAGATCTGCTACGCCGCTGACAAGCGTATCGCCTACTGTGAGCAATTGTATACTCGCTACGATCTAATCGCAGATTACAATTACTACGTGAGAATATCGAATAATGTTTCTTATGCTCTTAAGAAACATTAGTTGTAGCTGTAGTTAGTAATATTCACATACTCTGTTTGATATGCTCAAACAACTGTCACAAATATGTAGGTCCATTTTATAGATTAAACTTTAAAATAATATCATATAATAATATAATATAATATCTGTGGACTTATCATAAATCATACCACGTTAGCCTAGCCCTGTGTTAAGGACTTGTATTACAGGTACTAGACAGCGGAAATATATTTAATATGTTTTATAAATTTAAGAAATTTTATATATTTAAGATTTTTATTATAGAAATACATATAATACATATATAAACATCCGTGGCCTAGGCGGGATTCGAACCCACCGTTACTGAGCCACCCGGTCGTCGAGAGTAAAATAGGTCCAGCTCCTATAGGAAGTGTTATAATTGCAATATTGTAGACAAACAGGGCTTAGATTACTAGGCGATACTTCATACTCATACAATACCTGCATGCAATTATATCTAAGCAGTCCAGTTTGTTCGCCACGATGGCAGAAAGATGGCGTCTGCTTTACGCATTACGTCGGTGCACTTTTGTAGGCGCCATATTGCTCCATCCGCTCGCTTTATGAACAGCATTTAAGTTTAAGCTATTGAATCAACACTAATGCTGATTTTTTATCATAGGTTACAAACCAGTAATCGGAGCCATTTCTTTACCTGGTGGTGTTCTAACATCACCAGAACCTACGATCTGGGACTTAGCATAGGGAGGCAAACACACAATCAGAGTGATTTGTTCACCTGCTGGAGTTCTGACACCACCAGAACATGCAAACTGGGCTTTTACCATAGGGTGACAAACACGTAATCGGAGCCATTTCTTCTCTTGTTGGTGTTCTAACACCATCACAACCTGCAATCTGGGTTTTTAGCATGGGGTGACAAACGGGCAATCGGAGCCAGTGAGAGAGACGCCCACTAATATTAATATTATTACGGATGCGTTGCTCCCCTTCACCTCATGAGTTGCCGGTGGCCCATCTGGAACAATATACACAAACGGTACGAAACGTGATAGAATGGAAATACCACTTTAACACGGTATGTAAGCGGAAGGTACTTCCCACGTTGTGCAGGCCCAAATGGGATGCAATGCAGCATGACACTGCTCTCGCAGAACTTACCTAAACATGTTATAAATTTTCTATTTGGCAAGTAAAATATTTATTGCAATATCTGTGCTAATTACATTAGACGGCGCTGTATCGGCGCACGTCGATAACTGACACGGCGGGGATGCTAATTGGACGTGCGGCGCAAAAATCATATACTGCAGTAAATAATATGTTTATTAACATTTTGAGCATGAAATACCTTGTGTGGGAATTTTATGTTCAAAATGTGGGTGTGTGTGTTTGTGGAAAGTATGGGTGTGTGTTTGTGGAAATAGCAGTGCCTTGCGGTTTCACCTGCGTACATTGCTCCTCACTTACTTGTCCCTAGCAGTCCGTCCAAGCATCGCATGGATATTTAATAAAATATGGTTAAATCACATTGATTTACAAAAAGGAGGTATGTTTCGCCAGAGATCGTGGCTTCGAATCCCGTCTATGTCATGTATATTTATCCATGTATTATATGTATTTCTATAATAAAAATATTAAATGTATAAAATTTATTTAATGTTTATAAAAGTGTGTGTGTGTGTGTGTGTATGTGTGTGTGTTGTGTGTGTGTTTACTTGTGTAATTTCGATAAAAAAAATAACAATTTTAATTACGGCCTCGTAAACATTACATGTTACATAATAACTAATTTATGTCAGAACAACGTCTACCGGGACAGCTAATGACGAGTGCCCCTAGTTCACAATACCGCCGTGAAGCATTAGATTATGTGGTATTAGAGAGTTTCTGAGAGTTATTAGAGTGAGGGGAAAAAGAAAGGAAGGCAACGGATCTCCGTAACCGTTACGATAATTTATATATGGACGTCGGTTGTCATCAAAGTCTCTGTTAATTTCTCCTCTTAGTTAAACTGTTAAAAGAAACTACAGATCAAACCCGTACAAATACACAAATACACCGATCTCAGTGTGCAGCTCACTGGCGCAACAGCAGAAATAAATAACGACGTACCAGCGCCACTGCAGCTACGTTCTTTATATCATTATTTACATTTTAATATTTACTCTCGTGACAACTATAACTTATCTTCCTCGGCACTGTATCATCCTTACATCTACTGTAATTGCATACCTTTAGATGAATAACAGCGACGGACAATGAGATGTAATTAAAAGTAATAAATCTCGCAGCAGGTAACAAAAACTGAAAGAGCTTAATAAACGTCGCATGTTGAGCGTGGGAACCGACACAACCGGGCGCAGGACTCCAGTCACGCTTGCAGAATGGACGCTTTATATATTAAACATTGTTAAGGAATGTAAATTTTTCATTTAGTAAGAGGACTACGTCGTACTAAATAAAATGGGCATGGTACTACCCATGACGCATAGAAAGAGGTAGTGCTTCGCAGCGAACTTAAGGCACGACCGGGAAGGGATAACTCGCTCACGTTACTGCCGCAAAGTGACATCCTCCGTGTCCTCCGTTTGTAAGAAACAAACGGTACGTCGGTGGCATTCTGGAGGGGAGAAGGAAAAGAAGGCAATTGGCTAAGTAACTATGCAGATGTTCTTGGCCCAAGTAAGACTTCTTTAGTTACACGGAACAAGGGTTATTGGAGAAAGAGAAAAAGGTGTTATGTCCTCCACCTTTCTCTCTCTTTACCCTACAGCTGTTTATGAATCGTAACTATCCCTCTTTCTATATTAGATGTCCCTCTCAACTTCCGTGTGACTCTCTCTCTCTCTCTCTCTCTTTTTTTCTGTTTTCTCTCTCCCTCTCTCTCTCTCCTTCGTATTTGTAGCGCTCTCGTCGCGTAGTTCAACAGTTTACTTCTCAAGTCAAGCGTGAGTAAAAAAGCTTTAAATATACTTTAGTAATTAACTACTTTACAAATGTGATGGTTTGCAGTTGTTGTATTGCAAACGATTCGTGTTAATGTGAAGCGTTGGTTCTTCTAACATTTTTAAGTGACATGTGAATGCCCGTGAGGCCCATTTTGTGAAAAAGAATAAGGTGTTTGTGACGATAATTCTTAAAAGGGAATGTTGTCGCTTCAATCAGAATGTTACTTGCATTATCAAGTTATAAAAATGAGCGAAAGTGAAAACGAGATTTTAAAACACTATTTTGAAGTTTCCCTCGGGATAATATAGAAGCGTTGCTAGCAAGATTATCAAAAGAAATTTACGGTTGTTAAAAGATAAAGCCTTTATTAAGGCAGTACTAAGAGGAAAAGATATTTCTAATTAAGAAGTTTTAAGCAATACAATCTTTATTTTAAAGTGTTTATGAAAGTAAGTTCCAAAGGTTTGGGTGAGTTCACGCGGACACGGGATACCGTGTAACTCACCCATAGTAATTATGTGGATGCGCATTGGAATAGTAATTATGTGGATGTTTATGAGCGTCGGTAGTCGTAAAGAGGCTCTAATTGCTCGTTTACTCCTCTATTCTATAAAAAAATAGTATTTTTTATATAAATTCACACAGAACATACATAAGCACCCACATCTTGGGCAGGATACGAGTACGCGATCTCTGGCGTAGTGGCATTCCCGTTGTACCACCACCTCAAATGGTCGCTGAAGCATATTTTAAAGATTTTAGGTATACACTGTCGTATTACGAGGGGCGATTGATATGTATTCGAAACGACAAAGAAATGCTTTAATAATCTACTTAAAACAATTTTATTTTTCAACGTAGCTTCCTTCTATTTAGATGCGTTTAGTCCAGCGCTTCTCCAATGCCGTTACACCAGTTTGATAAAATGTTTCCTTTAACCCCTCAAAATACTCGTTTACGGCGACAATGACTTCATCATTTGATGGAAATCTTCGGCCACCTAACCATCTCTTAAGATTCGGGAATAAGTGGAAGTCGCACAGGGCCGGAGGTCCGGTTCTGAGGAATAGGGGGGCTGCGGTAACAATTCGCACCGCAATTCATGTTTGGCAACTACAACCCTTGACGATTGCACAGGTGCGTTGTCGTGATGGAATAATACTTTCTTTATGGCCAAACAAGGCCGTTTCTTTCGGATTTCTTCAATATTCCACCTCCACAGATGGGGTTGCCCAGCACTACAGGACAACCCCACCGACTTAGGGACAGTGCAATGAGGTGAGGTTCCCATCCTCGCCCCTTGCCCCGTGCGCAAATGCGCCACCTCCTGTTGCTCATAGGTCCCATCTTCTTATAAAAGGGGTACCGAGAGCGGATCTTCCTCCTGGTCTTTAAGCCCCCTCTTCTTATAAGGAGGGTGCAAAGATCCCCCTTGGTTCTATTGGCTTCGCCTGGATCCACCCCAGGATACTAAACCCCACTGCTACGACAAGGCTTGAACCATGGTGGGGACCATCTCTACTATCTTCCACAATTACAATAAAACTATTTTTACGGATTTTATTGCGGTTTATTAAATTATTTATATAGCCCGACGTTTCAGAAGCTTTACAGCAACCATGGTCACGGGTGGAATGGGATGACAGATGTCCTGATGTACCAAGCTTTTAAAAGCACCCGAAAATTATAATTTTAGTTGTTCCGATTAACGCAAACAGTACTCATTATATCTTGCAGTCTCGAGGTGTTATGTTTACTTTTTATTTGATTGTGTTCACCACTGGATCCCAAGCAGAGGGAAGAACCCAGCCATCTTCTCCATTGAAATTTGAATGTTTATTAATTTCAATGGTCTCACGGATCATCCTTGGAAGGAATCGGTGTTCCCTAGTGAGGATTTGCGATTTATCAAATCTAATGTAACGGCAGGGGCCAACTTCAGCATGCGCACAGACCGCAGATTTTGTAACACGTGTTTCATATCGGCTATATGTTCTTTAACGCGAGGTTTTATAGATCTTTTAGTTTGCCCTATATAGTAGAGTCCTCTGTCAAAATCAAGCTTGTACACTCCTGCACCTGCATCTTGCAGAGGGATGTGGCATTTCACTGATGGTAAGAACTGAGTAATCTTCTTTGGCAGCATAAAATAAGTTTTTATTAAAGCTCGCTTGAGAATATAGCCAATTTTATCAGTTACCCCTTTTAAGTATGGTAATATAGCAGATAAGCGCTCGACTGTGGCTGGTTTTACTCGGCTTCTATGGAGCAGACGAGGAACCCGAAGCTTGTTGTCTCGCAGAACTTGCTAGACATGTTGAAGTTCGGTATCCAGGTGTCGCTTGTCACAAATGCCTCTGAAACAAAGATTTACCCACGGTAGATGACTTTGTTGGATGGTGATGAGAATTGCCGTTTAGACACCAACAGTATGGGTATGTTTTCTATACACTGTATGACTGAATGTGTGGTTGGTATTACGGATGATCAAAACATCTAAGAAAGCTAAAGAATTATTTGCCTCTATCTCCATTGTAAATTGTATTTTGGAGTTTGTACTATTTAGATGGTTAAGGAATATGGTCACTTTGTCCTTAGGTAAAATTGTGAAAGTATCATCAAAATACCTCTTGTAGAACACTAGTGTTATAGGTGAAGTTCCAAGGGCAACCGCCTCAAAGTCCTTCATAAAGATATCTGCGACTACAGGGGATGCTGGCGAACCCAACGATACTCCATCTACTTATTTGTAGAATTGATAATTCTACATCATATAGCCTGACGTGAGCCAATGTTTTAATAGCTCAGCATATTCCAGTGGTAGGTTATTATCCTTCAGCTTTCCTGTTACTATTGATATGTACTCCTCTATTGGTAAGCACGTAACTAGGGATTGTTCATCAAAATTGATAATAATTTCCTTGCCTTAGAGATGTAGTTGTTGTATCTCTTCGACAAAGTGGTATGAATCCCTTGTAAATGCTTTACTGAGCCTACGAAGTGGTGAAAAGACTTTCGCCACATGTTGGGCCAAAAAAGCTTGGTACATCAGGACATCTGTCATCTCAGTACACCCGCGACCATGGTTGCTGTAAAGTTTAGTGGTGTGGATTTATTGTCGTTTAGGCTTATTGTTTTATAAAGTGGGGAGAATTGAGATTTTATGGAAAAAATAATGTCTTAAAGTCGTAACTTGTTTGTTGTGTTAATTTGTTATGTCGATTATACCTCGCCCTTAGTCTCCTTGTAAATAATTTGATGTTACTGACTGTACCCTAAATATTTGTAAGTTACGTTTTCGTCAAGTCGTTTAATAAGAAGGCCCGATTCTAAGGAGTAAATGTTGCTGCTACGTGCATCTTTTTTTAATTGAATTTATCTTACATTTATCAATTCCGAATTCCTTATTATTATATCATTTGTAACTTGTTCAGCTAAGCTAGTTAGGTCATATAGGTCATGCACCTTATCAGCATAGAGTTCTATATCGTCCAAGTAAAGTAAGTTGCTTAAAGTATGTTTTGACTCTAAATTATTGATCCTGAAATATAGGTGGTATCCTTTCAATGTTTAACAAGCTTGAGAGTAGATTTAATGCCAGGCAAAACCATAGAGGGCATAAAGTATCGCCCTGAAATATACCTCTTTGTATTTTAATTGGTTCTGTTTCTATAAATGAGGTAGGAGTGGTAAGTTTTAGTCGCGTTGTCCAAGCTTTCATAGTGTTTTCCTATAAATTTATTAATTTTGGGTGTATTTTGTATATTTCTAAGATCTGTATTAGCCATGAGTGGGGAACGGAGTCATATGCTTTTTTATAATCAATATACATGGAATATAAATCAGTCTTGGTTTTTTGGACACGTTTTAAAATTGCAGAATCTATGATTAATTGTTCTTTACAGCCTTGACTGAACTTACGGCTCCCCTTTTGTTGTTCAGCCAATATGCTATTTTCTTCGACGTACTTATGTATTAAATCAGAAATACAGGATGTCATAATTTTGTAGACTGTTTGTAAACAAGTTATGGGTCTGTATTTTGCTGGGTTGGTAAGGTCATTGTAATATTTTGGTATCATATATGTAGTTTCGGATGTAATATAGTGGGGTATTCTGCTAGGAAAACTTGTTCAAAAATGTATGGAGGTATCCATGAAAATGTGTAAATTTCTTGTACCAATAGTTATGTATATAGTCTGATCCTGGTGCCTTCCAATTGTGTAAATTATTTATTACATTTCTAAATATATCTATGGGAATGTGTTCAAAAAACATTTCCGATGTAGTTATATTTCTAGTCATGTCTGCTTTGATCCAATCAGCTTCAGTGTTATGTTTCACCGGCTTTTCCCATATTCCTGCCCAAAAGTTACGCAAATTAACAGGTTCTGGAGATTCATTTACATTTCGTATATTGTTACTGCTAATTTCCATGTTTCTTGAATAATGTTTTAAGTTTCTGTAAAATTGTTTTTCATTGTTGTTAAATTGGATATTTTGTTGTTTTCTAATCGTACATGTCTTGTATCTGTTAAGCCGTCCTGATATGAGTGGAAGTTTTTGTTTGAGTGTGTCTAATACATTTGTTATTTGTGTGTTTGTTTCTTCTTGTAGAGAGTGAATACTAAATTGTTGCATTATATTCATCACGTGGTTTTCAAGTCTTTTACTCCTGGCCCCATTTATAAACTGTGAGACCCTGCCTATTTTCATTCGTATGTCAGTTATTCGTTTTTCGAGACATTTTTGCCACTGCGGTATCCGGTTTTTATAAGTAACTCGAGTTTGCTGTCTTGGTTCCACTGATATTCTCGCTCCGTTGATTTTGGCAGCCGTCCATGCTGCACAATACAATATTGTTTGAAAATGGTTGAATTCAGTATCGATAGTAATGTAATCAGTGAGGATCACATTATTAATATATTGTACTATATTTGCTAACCTTTTAGATGATTTTTGTTTCGGAATGTACATTCGTCGGGTTGGGTCGGTATCTTTGAATTGTTGTAGTGTTTGCAAGAATATGTTGTCTATAGAGATATCTCTTATTGGCTGCTGAATATTGAGTTCACACGTTTCTGAGATATTCAAACGTTGTGAGAAAGGTGTTTCCAAATGAAGCCTCAAATGTTGATGATGTTGTGGTTCTTCATGTTGAGCATCTTGTTCAGTGTCTAGATTCACGTTTGAAATGTTTAAGGATAATCCGGCTATTCCTTGTTTAATTTGATTTAATTTACTGTCACTTATATATTTATTATTGATGATTGCTCTTCGTTGGTCCGTAATGCGTTGTTCACTAAGATATGAAAGATTAGGTTATATAGATTCTGTATATTATTATTTAGGTATGATCTGTTTAGGTATAATCTGTTTATAAAAGCTTCGTGCAAAGGTTTTCGGTAAGAAGATCTATTACTTCCTAATTGAGTAATTCTGTAGTAAGCTTCTATAATAAATTCGTTGTGTTCGTTCGTCCATTTCAATCGTGGTGGTATGTGTATTGTGATAACGGTTGCAGAAGAAGGGTTGTTTGGTAGATTGTTTAGTTCATCTTTCACTTCATTATAGATTTGATCTATTATATTTTGTGGTAATAATTTATTTGGAATTATAGCTCGTCCTTGATCGCTTACTCTTTGGCGGCTTACGTGCATATTTGGGAATTGTTCGATGAATTTCAAATGGAGCGGTTCTATGTATGCTTTGGTGTCAGTATCTGGTGATGTTAGAAATAAGTAAGTGCGTAGTATGAACATGTTCATTACAGCAGTCCATCGTCTACGCTTTTGGGGAGCCCTCGACGTGGGTGCTAGATCTATGTCAAGGTTGACATCTTGTACAGCATCGTCTCGGGTGATAACAGATGATGAAGAAGACGTTCGCCGCGTCATGTATGATGGATGAGATGAGAGTGAAGATAAAAATAATGATTGTTGATCGTCTTCAGATATCTTGGATATTCCATCGCCCCTTGCATTCGCTCGGAGATTATATCTCGTGGGCCGAATTGCTCTGGTTATTTGCGTTTGCAACGCGTGATTACATTTGGAGCAGTATTACACTGAATAGACGTATGCGCAATGATCGCATATAGCTCCGGTACCCGCCTGGGGTAGATGTTATAGGCTATACAAATCATGTGATTAGAGGTCTAGGTGTTCATGACCCGATTTCGTTGCATCCCCTAAGCCCCCTTACCACGGCAAGGTGGTCCCACATTATTATTATTATTATTATTATTATTATTATTATTATTATTGTTGTTATTATTGTTATTGTTATTATTATTATTATTATTTATTATTATAGTAATTGGCTATCAGCCCAAAAGATAATTCACTTTATTTATGTCATCTTCCGATCGCATATTATATATCTTCTTTCCTCGCTATTCTTCTTAACCAACATAGTAAAGTTCTGTTCCCATACATATTGAAAGCCTTTAGATTTCAGTTTGTATTTGACCATCCACTATAGTTGGCGTTTGTATTTTGGCAAAGCCTCATTAATAATAATTGGTTTGTCACTGCCATAATAGTTACTATTGGTTATACTTATTATTAGTTAGTTTTTGTTGTTTTTTGCTATCATCATACCGTTTTGCTAGTTTTTAGATCACATAGTAAAGGACCGTACTATTTAACATTTCTATCGTTGGCATTTTACTGTCCTACCCTCCGTGTATCTTTAATCTCGTTTGAATTTAAATTCAGTTTATTTGCTAATACCATTATTATAGACTTAATATCTTTATGCATTTCAATGTTTTTTTTTTTTCTCTTTTCCTTCACCTCTAATTCCTGCACCCTTTCTTCTGGCGCTCTATTACACTTCTCAAAGTATATATTTTTCTGTTCTAATTTTTTTTTGAGATTCTTCTTTGTACGTTATTAAAGTTTGATAAATTTCGGCGTAGAATTCCACATTAGTGAAGGGATCCCCCATTTTTTTTAGATAATATCTAACTTTTTATTTACTTTAGCTTAAATTCTTCTCAGGGGCTTAAAACCATTCCAGGGTCTTGAGATGGCTGCCATTGGCTATTCTTTCGGCATTCATCGCATAACGACGTTTGCATAAATTGTTTATTACTCACAAATAACTTTGCACCTAACTATATTATTACCTTTACTTAAAGACACGAAAAGTTTACATGTTTTACACTGGATCATTCTGATAAATTGCTCGTAAGAGTTTCTACCCTTTATGTTTTTCTACACTAGTGTTCCTACACTGCCGTACGCAGAGCGCGCGCGCACTCGAGTTTTATTTTATTTTTATTATTTTGTTGTATCCTATGTAAGTAACATATTACTATATAGCTGCCATGATTACTGAAAGTATTAGTAACTAAAACTATAAAGTAAAGGTATCGAACTGAGAAATAAATAATATTTAAATATGCCCCAATCCACATAAGTAGTGTAATTGAAAATCTGTACTCCTAATAACGATGATTTTGATGTATAATATAAAATTTATATTTAGTGTTTTGCTCCGTATAAATGCCCTTCGTCGGTATTCATCGCGGTTATTCAAAGGGTTCATTAAAATTCGCCCAACAATAAACGCTGGCCCTGGGGGACTTCGCCCGAGCCAGCTCAAACCGCAATTCAATCTGTTATTCGTTAATATTTCCCTTATTGTTCAATTCCGGTTTATTGTAATATGTATCCGGCGGTCCCGAATCTACGAATTTTGTAGACAGTTTTATCGTCACCCTATATCGGTCTTCTGCTGGTCATATGCTCATTTGAATGGACGCCGCGATGAGCAATAGTAGCCACAGAGATTTTTTTGGAAACTTCCATTATAGAAACCAGTTGATACGTCGAGAAAGGTTGAGTTGAATTGGAGCTGCGTGTGAACTGATGCCAATTCAGTCCTACTAAAGAAAGTCAGTTTCAGGTTTTCCATATTCGATGTATAGTCAATCGCCGTTAATCTTCTGTTATTCAGCTCTTAACCGAGTTTAATTTTAAAGCATTGAGTGGTAAACAAGCAATTGGAGCCATTTGGTGAATACCAATACCCATTAGGTTTCGTCATTATCATCATCACATTCCCCAAAAGAACATCGTAATACTCACAAGCTCACGGCGGCTATTACTTAACGACGGTGTTAAAAGCGATAGATACCTTCCCAGTTCTGCCGGAAGTTCCTCTTAAAAAATTATTGTAATATTTATCGACGAATCAGAACATAATGTGTTTTTAAATTTCTTAACACTTGCTATTCACAAAAATAATAGAATATGAACGTATCTACCCACTTAGAAAATTCCATCAGATTTGATTACACGTCGCAATAATACTTTGATGGCTTCGACATTATGTTCAATTAATTACCATATCGAATAGTACAACATGATACTGTGTTTGATGAATAATATATATACCCGTATTGTTTAGTATTCTCGCCTCTCTATGTACCCCACTAACTGATCCGGGAGGCCTTAGATATGTCCGTCATCTGTCCGATTATCTTAACTCGAAACTACCTGAATCACTAATACCGTGCAGGTTTCCTATTACGCCCCGTAATCTTTGAAGTGTATTGTAGATTCATATCGTTTACGGAGTTATAAAGGTTTTTATTTGATTAACACAACTTTAATGCGTCGATATTACGTATGTCTGTGAGTAATAAACTAAAGTATAATTTTCGTTCATTCCGAAAATAATTTGTAAGATGTATGATATTCATAAACAATATGAAAGTATTTTAAAGTGTAACAATAAAATTATAAATTTACATTTGCGTGAATGTTCAGAAATAATAATCTGATAATATAATCATAAAATGATACTATGTGATAGAAACGAATTTCTCCGAAAAAAATGTATGATGGACACTGAATGTAATGAAGCGGAAGATTTCTTCTTTACATATAACATTGCTGGATCTAATTTTGAATTAGAATATAGTAACAGATATTAAAGTTTTGTTATCCATTCGTTATATGTATATAAGGGATTTACAGTTGAATTTATAATTATTGTTTCAACAGATGTAAGACTGGCTTAATCTTTAGTTTAAATAAAGAAATAAAAAATGATACTTCAACCTCATTTTTAAGATTATTTGGAGATCACAATGGCACATCGCATCAATATTCGTAGTAAGTACAAAAAGTTCCTAGGCGTAATATTGAAAATAATATGTTAAATTAATAGCAAATTATCAAAATTTGCAAACAAAAATACCAATTACATAATTATAATTCTGTACCGGCATAAAATACGAATGTCAATTTATTTGTTTGTTTCCTTGTTTGTAAATACCTGAACGGCTATATCATCATCATCATTATCAGCCCTTATCGGTCCACTGCTGGACATGAGAATCTTTCAATGAACGCCAAGACAATCGATCTCCTGCAACTCGCATGCATCCCTGACCGGCTACTGCACGGAGATCATCTTCCCACCTGGTGAACGGTCGACCATCACTTCTTTTTCCTAAACGCGGCCTCCACTTCAGACCCTTACTGGCACATCTGCCATCTGTTCTTCTGAGTGTGTGACTTATTGTTGTGTGTTGTGTGAGCTGATACGTCGTGTGATATCGGATATCTTAGTTATCTGCCTTATTAATTCTTTACGAATTCCGTCGGACAGAGAAATACTCAACATAGGACGTGCAATAGCCCGTTGAACTACCGCATACTTGTGGACCAGTCCTAAAATAAAGGCCATGTTTCGGCCCCGTAGGTCATCACGGGAAGGACGCATTGGTTGAAGACTTTTAGCTTCAAGCTCTTCTGTATAGGCGACGTGAGAATGTGAAGAAGCTTCCGGTCGGCCGATAGAAAGATTCAGTCGGTTGGGCAGCATGCCCAATCCGACTGAATCTTTTACCTAATTGCAATAATTTCCCGAGGTATATATATTCGTCTACAACTTCGAGAATGGCACCATTGACGTTGACCGGCCTGGGGAGAACGTGTTAGTTGAACATGACTTTTTTCTTGTCCAAGTTCATCCTAAGGTCAATATGTCGGGAGGATTCATTGAGGCTGTGCAACATTTACTGCAAGCTCTCCAACGATTCGGCCAACATGACGATATCGTGGGCGAAAAGAAGATGTGAAAGGTACTTAATATTAATGCCGCATTCTGCCCAGTTTAAAGGCCTAAATACGCTCTCCAAAGCATTGTTGAACAGTTTCGGGGAAATGATATCACCCTGTCGCACTCCTCGATGCAATCGGATTGGCCTTGCTTGACCTCCCGGAATCAGAACGGACATAAAAGCAGCGTTATACAATGTTCTCAGTAATTCGACGTATTGCCAATTGACCTGACATCGCTGTAAAGCTTCCAGAGCAGCCCAAGTTTCAACAAGCCAAACACGTAGTCCACATAGGCAAGGCACAGCGGTTGATTGTATTCATTTGTCTTTTGTACAACTTGCCTTATGGTGAAAATGTAGTCTATGGTGCTAAATCCTCTGCAAAACCCAGCCAGCTCCGATGGCTGGAATTAGTCACGCTTTGTAATGAGGCGATTCGTCAAGACTCTGGAGAACGACTTATAAATATGGCATAGAAGTGAAATTGGTCTGTAATTTTGAAGAAGTGATTTGTCACCCTTCTTAATAACAAAACAGCATCACTTCCAAGATATGTCTTGAGAGGTATGCCCCGCTGGAGGATAACATTGAAAATCTTATTTTGTTAGTTACACAGGTTCGCGTCCTGCCCTAAGAAGCTCGACTGTAATTTCGTTCTTCCCCGGAAGCTTTTTAAGCTGCGCAAGAGCTAGAATAATCGCACTCAACCTGACGTCCGCCTGCCAAATGTCGTGTCAGGCTTGCACGCGGATCGTTGTTCAGGGTACCGGGGTGAGGAGCGTGCAGCGTATATAACTTGTTATAGAAAGCTTCGATCCCCGATAAGATCTCAGGTTTAGAAGAAACGGTAACCCCAGAATCAGTTTTTACCTTTGTCTGATTACTTATTCCAAACCTTCGACGCTCTATTCTGCTCAATCGCTTCGGTAACTCGTTGCGTATTTGAGCATCGAAGATCTTGGCGTATTAGTTTGCGGGTTTGCTTAGAAAGAAGCTTGACATCGGCAGACGTAACGTTTTCGTGTGCTTTGCGTTCTCTCATAAGTCCAAGCTTCTCATCTGAGAGTTTAGCTTTCCTGCTCGCATACTTACTCCTACAGTGTCCTTCACTCGCTCATCATGCAGCTCATGGCCTCGTGAATTTCCATTGTAGTTTCCGACGTATCTAGGGCATCGAACTTGTCTTTTAATTCCAGTTGGAATTCTACGGTACCTACCGTGGTTCGCCGGAAGTTTGGTCGGAGTGTTAACTGTACGGACACGCTCGCGCCCAAAGCCTAAGAGAGCATCTCACCAATCGGTGATTTCTTCCGGTTTTAAACCTGTTGATCATGGAGACATCCCTAAATATATATTCATTGTATTTGTATGACGAATTCAATTTTTAAATCCGTATACTATACAAATTATAATGCTGGGATGGGAGAGGCATATGTCCAGTAGTGAACGTCGTCCGGCTGATGATGAGGATGATACAAACTGTACCATCGAAAAAGGAGAATTAAGGAATAGAGAGTATTTGTATGTCTTGAAATGTACTGCAAATTTCGTCGTCCGTATAGAGATGGTCACCGTAGTCAAAATTCGGCTGAGAGAACATATTAATATTACAGCTATTTACAGCAAGATGGCGTTTCACGTCCGATGCATCGCGCTATCGTTTGTGTACCACCGCGCGGTCACCTAACGGAGCCTGTAGACTACACAGCGAAGAAATTATCTAAAATTCGGTACAAATTTTTGTAGTGGTGTCAATAATAAATAATTTATTGACTCGCATTTTAAATGTCAACTTACCATTACTTGCAATAGAGTTATGCGTCATTGATTCATAAGTTCTCAATGTAACTTAGTTGCTTTTAACAGGCACGATTTTTGAGTTGAAAAATTGTAAACTTATAATCTCATCTGTAAGATGACAACTCGCAAAGTAATATGCATATTTAGAGGCTGCTTATTTAAGTTTTATTTCTTCTATCTTATTATGTAAAGGAACTTACTAAAAGGCATCGATTCGGCTGGAATTCTACAGGTACCCACCAAAATTTTGTAATGGATTCCTGGATATTTTGAGAATACAGTTGGACTGGTGGGTGGCGCTACTGTCCATTTGTGTTAATTTTATGATATGATATTCCGCACAGGGCAACATCTTCTCTGGTAAGATAGTAACTCTCGTATATTATTACTAGGACATATAGTGCTGTTTAATTTTACCAATCTACAATGTATAATAATATTATAAAACATGGCATATGATTAATCATATGCCATGTTTTATAATATTATTGTTTATTACAAAGAATATGTTCCGTAACCACTGTACCGATAATGATGTAAAAAGTAGCGAAGTAAACCCTTGTAGCTACATAAATTATTGACAACTAGTTCTACTATTATTAACAACTACCTCTAAGGACGTCCTTGAACTTGAAATTAAGTAACATGTAACGATCACGATGCCGAAATTATAATTTATAATTAAAGTATTTTTGTAATTCAATTAATGTTTTATGATAAAATTAAAAAAGTGTTATATATAATCTCGAAGTTTCAGCTTGGGACACGTATCATGGTCACGGGTAGACAGAGACGACAGATATCATGACGTCACAAGTTGTTAGAAGTACCAGAAGATTTTTATAATTATTCAGTTGGCGGTGCTTATGTACATGGTACCCGTAAATATTCTGAATTCTCTGGTTTGTAAAATACTTAATAAACCGTCATAAAATCTGTTCAAATAGTTTTATTATAATGTGTAACATTCGCGTAAATCTAAGAAATAAATTAATATATGCCATATTTTGTGAAATATCCGTGTAAAGCCGGGACGGACTGCTAATACATAAAATATGTGTTGTAATTGTGTAACGTATAACCCACACACGTTGGGGATAAGCTGTTGGCTACCAATGGGGTCACAGGTGGCGAATAGTGAATGACCACTATATGATAGCTGCGAATATGTTGAATAAGCAGTCCCCGACCAAGTAGCAGCGAGGTAACAGGGCATTGGAGGACGGTCTGGGGCCAGACTTACTTAAGAAAGCCGCAAAACCCATTTGACGATCTTGTGATATGGCGAGAAACACCGACAACAAATAAGCGTACCTATAGCACTGGACAGGAGCGGTGCTAGTACTGGCATGGAGGCCGACGACACGCTGTCTGAAAAGAATCCAAAGAAGAGCTTTTTTGAATATCCTAGCCCAGAAAAACATTTAGCGTACTGTGGGACGGAAAACAAATTGGAAAACGCCGTTCAACTCGCCCTCGGGGGGATCAGCCTCACCAGTATGGAACTGTGCAATTGAACTAGGAAGGTCAGTCTGTATGATAAATCTCACGTCAAGGGATAGGTTCAACACGAAAAGTGACAGCCACCTGCAACCGACCTGGCCCTGCACGTATTGGCTTGCCTTCCCTGCAGACAACAAGTTTGTACAAATGGACGTAAGTATGGGCGGCAGGGGTCACTCTCGACAGTGAAAGGTTCCGTCCGTCCTAGGCCCATTCAGCAGTTACAGCCCGTAAAGCCGGGAAGCCCTGAGCCAATAAGATGCAGATCAACCTTCAATCATGGAGCGGTTCGAATCATCGATAGCCGGAGTCTTTCCAACTAGCTTCATACTTTTCACGCACGTAGAGATGTCAGTTCACTGTGCATAATCTACCGCATTTTTTACGGGGAGTGGTTTATGGAACTGTTCGGACTAATAACTGTAGCTGAATTTCACTACAGGGCTTCTCGTTAAAATTCAAAATTTCACCGGCACCATCTCGATGTTCCGAATTCCTCTACCGTGTGTATTAAGCGCAACTTTTTCCCACGCACTACTTTAAGGAACCGGCTACCCCGTTCGGTATTCCCGGACCGATACGACTTAGGAACCTTCAAGTTAGGATGAGTCCTTCGGTGTTGCGGATATCTATGATGGTGGTCGCTTACTTACAAGTAGCCCAACTATTCGTTTGCCCCCTATGCTGTAAAAGAAAACTCGGCCCTGATTGATTGTGTAGAGCGTAGGGAACACTAGCCGAAAGCTAGATAATTAGTGTAGTTATTTACCACACCTGCACATGCACAGAATATGAATATATCCACTAATAAAACGAAACTCTCTTTGATGAGGCTCACAACGTGGAATTGTCGGGCGATGAGGACAAGCCTTCCGAATAAAGGCGCAGTCTCTGCTGTCATACAAGAACTGCACAAACTGTAATAATTCATGCGGAACTTTTCCAATTGAAAATTGTTATAGTCGCCCTCTAAGAACTGCCAGATGAAGGTTCCATCCACGAGGCACATTACACCTTCTTCTAGAAAGTCAAGGAAGAAGACGTGACCCGTGCACACGGCGCAGTTTAATATTCGCAATGATTTATTGGCAGCAATTGAAAATTGGCGCCTTTTATGCGGATCTGAATAAGACCTGCATTAGGTTGCAGTAAGCTGGGAGGGCCTTTTTATTCTTTTAGATCGCATTGGTTGTCTACCAATTCTTCTTGACGTAGTGAAAGTTTCACTAAAATACGAGGAGTGCAATAGTACCGGACGACACAACCACATCTTGGTTTCATGTTGGAACATACCTCTGTTGTGGTGCAAACGTCTTCGCGATAATGTACTCGCTGAAAGGCTCTTCTACACAGATGACGCAGTATTTATAGCAGCAGCAGAGTGAGCTGCAGGATATTACTGACAGATTTACCCGAGCGTGTACTCTCTTCCCAAAGTGTATAAATGTTGTTAATTTTCGGGTGGATCAGGATTTGTTATTGAATAATCGAGTCCAATTTACTTGAGAGGTTCAATTTATTTGAACATATTTTTATATAGTACAAATACAACTTTTTCTATACATTTTCTTACAGATTTGTGGTGAACAATTCGGAGCATATTATAATTACAACTCGGAGCACGTTATGATTTAAACGCAATTCATTTTCGCTCTTATACAATATTTGAATACATTTCTTTTTGACATTGCGTATAGTGCCAGTACGAATCATAAATTACATGCCAGTACGAGTTCTTAATTCGAAATCAGGTTTGGAATGAGGTTAGTTATGTTGAGGTTTGCTGTCAGTTGATCAATTCTTAACAATAAATTTTCAAAAGACAGTGACGGCTCAAGGTTGTGCAGAAAATCCTACCATTACCTTGGATGGCCCGCCTATAACAGTAGGCTTTTTGTTACCTTGGCTTCAGCGTGTCAAAAAATCTCCCGCTGAAAGCAGAGATTTATTATATTGGCAGGGCCGTGACCATGTTTGGCAACGTCCGCAAAAGAGCCACTAAGACCAATATGATGGTCTTTCAGTTCTGCACCTTGAGCATACTTCTGCACGGAACTGAAACTTCAACGTTTGCAGAGCAGGAGAGACGGCTATACGCCCTCCACATGATCTGTCTTCGGAGCATTCAGAATATTTCTTGGCGAGATAGAGTAACCAATCACAGTGTGCTAGGAATTGCACAGCCGACTTTCAATGCCTTACTCGAATAGATACATCTGCGGAGGCTCGAGCATAAGCACCGAGTGGATAACGTTCGATTGCAGCTCAGCCATACAACGTGGCGAGAACACGCAGATAACCGTGATAGATGAAGGAACGCACAGATAGCCACTCCAACCCTTAACACCCACTTTACCTGTGGAATGTATGGACGTCCCTGCTGCTCTCGTATTGGCTTGTACAGCCATAAAAACAATGTCTTAAAGAAGCTGGAAAAAACATCTGTCATAGATTAAAAGGAGAATGATGACGTATAATAATACGTGTGGCATATCATCATAAGCGAGAAAAAGTTAATTAAATTATACCTATTATATAATGTAACACATTTATTGAACATAATTGTATAATGTAACACATTTATTAAACATAATTATATAATGTAACACATTTATTAAACATAATTGTATAATGTAACAAAATGTGAAGTTGAAATTTAATTTTAAAATGTGAATACGGCGAACATTTATAATTCTTCACTACTCACGTGCAAGCTCCGACAACGCCCTGGCGCTGTTCTCAATATCTACGAGATAGTACCACACCCAAAATTTACATACGAGTAATGTGCACATTTTATTGTAAGAGAAAAAAAATGTTATATCAAATAATTATTATAGATAATACACTTGTATTATTTAACCAAGTCAGTGTTATCAATTTCACGCTGTTTTTATGTGTATTTTATTTAATATTTTTTTACGGGGATAACCAAATATATTTATACCATGTGCGTAATTTGAATTTTTATTTTAACATTGAATAATTGCATAAGTTTCTTTTTTGGAATAAGCAATGTTGATTTCCCATTTTTTTTGTTTTAGGGGTTATTTGATTTATTACAATAAAACTAATTTTACGGATTTTATCGCGTTTTATTTAATTATTTATCTAGCCCGACGTTTCAGAAGCTTTACAGCAACCATGGTCTCGGGTGGACTGAGATGACAAATGTCCTGATGTAACAAGTTTTTAAAAGTACCCGAAGAATTATAATTCTATTTGTTTCGATTAACGCAAACAATACTTATTATATCTTGCTGTCCTGAGGTGTTTTGTTTATTTTTGATTTGATTATGTTCACCACTGGGTCCCAAGCAGAGAACCCAGCCATCTTCTCTATTTAAATTTGGATGTTACTTAATTTCAATAGCCTCACGGATCATCCTTGGCAGGAATCGGTGTTCCCTTGTGAGGATATGCGCTGTATATAATCTGATGTAATGGCAGGGGCCAACTTCAGCATGCTCACAGACCGCACATTTTGTAACACGTCGGTGTTTCATATCGGCTATATATTCTTTAGCTCGACTTTTTACAGTGTAGCTTGCATACTCCTGCAAAAGCATTTAAAAGGGATTCATAACAGTTCGTCGTAGAGATACAACAACAAAATTTCTATGACAATGAAATTATGGTCAGTTTTGTCGTACAGTTCCTATTTACATGCTTACCAATAGAGGAGTGTATATCAATAGTAACAGGATAGCTGAAGGATAATTACCTACCACAGGAATATGCTGAGCTATTAAAACATTGCATCACGTCTGGTTATATGATGTGGAATCATCAATTCTATAAACAAGTACACGGAGTAGCGATGGGTTCACCAGTATCCCCTGCAGTCGCAGAAACCTTTATTGAGGACTTTGAAGAGGTTGCCCTTCGAACTTCACCTATAACACCAAGTTTCTACAAGAGGTATGTTAATGACACTTTCTCAATTTTACCTAAGGATAAAATAACCATATTCCTTAACTATCTAAATAGTAGAAACCCTAAAGTACAATTTACAATGGAGTTAGATGCAAAAAAAAATATAGTTTTCATAGATGTTTTGATCATCCGTAATCCCAATAAAATATACTCATACTCATCGGTATCTAAACGGCAATTCTCATCACCATCCAGCACAGTTGTCTACCGTGGGTAAATCTTTGTTTCAGAGAGCTTGAGGCATATATGACAAGCAACACCTGAATACCAAACTTCAACACGTCAAGCAAGTTCTGCGAGACAAAAAGCTTCGGGTTCCCCATCTGCTCTACAGAGGCCGAGTGAAACCAGCCACTGTAGAGCGCTTACCTGCTATATTACCATACCTAAAAGGGGTGACTGATAAAATTGGCTATATTCTCAGGCGAACTGCATTAAAAACTTATTTTAAGCCGCCAAAGACGATTAGTCTGTTCTTACCATCAGTGAAATGCCATATCCCTATGCAAGATGCAGGAGTGTAGAAGCTTGATTTTGACCTTGGACTGTCCTATATAGGGTAAACTAAAAGATCTATAAAAAATTCGGATAGAAAAGTTTCTACGAGACAAACCAAATTATCATGGCGCTTAGATCAAGCTGGTCCCTCTAAAACTGAACATAAATCGTAAACTAGCGGATTAAGATCGGGACTAGATTAAGAGTAGTCTTCAGCTCTGATCAAATCCGGAACGTTTATTTTGACCATAATTGAGTGGATGGAGCTTCATGACCTGATCCCGAGTGTTGCTGGAAGGATAATAATTGGTTATTGAACATGGTGTTATTAGGGGCTTAACTACCTTCTCAAGAATGGTATCTGAAATGGTATCAAAACATCTGCGCAAGTATAATGCATTTGAGCAGATGTTTTGATACCTTTAGCACAAAAATATGGCTCAGTCTCTCCCTCAAAGCTTACACCCCACCAAATCAACACCGAAATCGGATAATGCCCACGTTGCACTCTGTCGACTAAATGGGAAGAAGCCTTAGAGCTTTGAGCATAAGTATGGTCATTTTGTCTGTTAAAAAGTTACTCAATTGTAAAAAAAAAATCTAATCCGTAAACAAAATATTTCTGTGACCTCCCTTTGCGAACCGTTTCAGCAATGGGCCACCAAGTACTGATAAATTACACGAAACTCAGCTGCAAAAATTATAAAACATTTATGTTATTTAGCAAAAATATCAAATGTAATAGCAGTATAAAACATACAATTTCTACTGTTATCTTATTGAATCACTTTTCAAATATAGAAATATATTTCGTTAAATTCTATCAACGTGATGCTGCCTGGGGGCATTGGACAAGATATTCGCATAAACTCAAATGCGGCCCATTCAAAAGGCGCTCTAAACGGAATGACACGATCCGTAAAATAGGATTTCATGCATGCGTTGCGTTGTGTGAAGAAATAACTACGGTTGACAACGCTCGACCTCTGCTGATAGTAAAGAAGAAAAAATGTCCCTTCTCGTGTCTTTGCTAGCGAAATGTATTTAAATGTAGCCAATAAAAATCAAGAATTAGACCACACATTTTTTTGGTTTAATTGTGACGTGATAACGTCATACAAATCGATGTCGCTGATTGCACGAAAAAGTATGACGTAGTAGTGTAGTTCCGAGTCATCGTCGAGCATAAGAACTCGTCTCTTCACTCCATCGTCCGATCCCATATAAATGACAGAACCATTATCAGTTAAGTTTATATCATCCGTAATCACAGTTTTTTTGCAGCAGGTACTACCCCGATCGCGGATAGTTCAAGTGTCGCCAATGACATGATGATTTTAATGTAGGGCAAACGAATAGGTGAAATTCAAAAAAGGTAAGCATCTGCAAAGCAAGAATTGTGCTCTTTTGCCCATCACTCACATGGGACAGACGGGCTTAGACCCGTCAGTTTATGATCCAACGGACACAAAACAGAAGTTAAATATAGCTATCACCTCGCGTCGATACGAAGCAGCGTGATAATGAGGCATGGGCTCTATCTCTTATTGAGTGTTCCTTTACGTACATTTAGCAGCGTCTTGTCTATACGACGCCCATCCCAACATCTGCACAACTACAGTTTATGTTTACGTTTTCCCTTCTTTTCCCCATCCTCACTTACCGGACTATAATAGTATTATAATATAAATATAATATAAATCCATTTTGGAGGGTAGAATGAGTGGAGGTCCTCTAAACGCATATGTATGACAATAATGCGATAAGAAAACAGTATTTTACTTATATAATATGGCGTTAAAATAAAAACCACTTTACGGATTCTATCGCGGTTTATTTACTTATTTGACTAGCCCAACGTTTCAGAAGGTTTATAGCAACCAAGGTCACGATCCCGACTATGCGTACCACTGGGTCCCAAGCAGAGGTAAGAAACCCAGTCATCTTCTCTATTGAAATTTGGATTTCTTAATTTCAATACGGATTATTTTTGGAAGAAATCGGTTTTCCCCAGTGACAATTTGCGATCTATCAAATCTAACGTAATGGCAGACCACAGATTTTGTAACACGTCGGTGTTTCATATCGGCTACACGTTCTTTAACTCGAGTTTTTATAGATCATTAAGTTGGCCCTATTTAAGAGAGTCCACAGTCCACAGTCACAATCAAGCTCGTACACTCCTGCTTGTTGCAGAGGGATACGGCATTACACTGACGGTAAGAACTAACTAACCTACGTTGCGGCTTAAAATAAGTTTTTATTGAAACTCGCTTGAGTATATAGCCAATTTTATCAGTCACCCCTTTGAAATATGGTAATAATGCAGGTAAGCGCTCGACAGTGGCTGGTTACACTCGGCTTCTGTAGAGCAGACGGGGAACCCGAAGGTTGCTGTCTCGCTGATCTTGTTTGACACGTTGAAGTTCGGTGTCCAGGTGTTGCTTGTCCCAGATGCCTCGTGCTCTCTGAAACAAAAATTAACCACAGTGTTGGATGATGATGAGAATTGCCGTTTAGATACCGATAAGTATGGGTATGCTTCCTGTACAGAATATGACTGAACGTGTTGTTGGGATTACGGATGATTAAAACAACTAAGAGAAATAAATAATTATTTGCCTGTAACTAATGAAATTGGCTGAGCCTTTTCCCTCTGCTTGGGATCCAGTGGTAAACATAATCAAATCAAAAGTAAGTATAACACCCTAAGACACAAGGATATAATAAGTACTGTTTGCGTTAATCGGAACAACTAAAATTATAATTTTTCGGGGACTTTCAAAAACTTATAACCACATCAGGACATCTGTCATCCCAGTCCACCCATGATAATGGTTGCTGTAAAGCTTCTGAAACGTTGAGCTAATTAAATAACTAAATAGACCGCGATAGAATCCGTAAGAGTAGTTTTATTGTAATGAGGAACGTTCGCGTAAACTTAAGACATCAATATTATGGCTTTGTTATTCATATAAAAATAAATCTGAAATGTACTACCGGTGTATGTTACCGACAACACAGGTTCTTACAGGCTCACCTCTGGACCAGGTAGACGCGTTGTTCATAAATATTGATTAAAACGGAGTTCCTTAGCGTGGCTCGCTGTAGTGAATCGAATGGTATTAAATTAATACCAGTCAAAGCAACTTAATATCACCGTTTCTTTTTATACTTTTTATAGTATAGGAGCTGAAACATCCGCAAAATAGTTCTGCGATTGCGTTGTTCTCCTTTCCTCCTCATTTTTAATGGACCATCTGCTACTTACAAACCCATTAAACTGTATCATTCATCATGTGAGCGAGAGGTACCTCCCCGTTCGTGCAGGCCCAATTATTCATCATCCACCCTTATACGTCTACTTTGAGCTAAAGTATTCAGTACGCAAAGATTATAAACCGGTCACTATACAGCGATGGACAACACGGTTAAAGCCATTGTATGAATGTAGTATTTATACTGCTTGGTTTGCTGACACTACAGCTTCCTATGCTGCGGAATTGGGCCGGCACATAATACCGCCATAAAGTGGCATCTTCAGTGTCACGTTTCGTGCGGTTTGTGAGTAGCCAGTGGCCCACGTGGGGGGTTAGGAGGGCAACGCATCGGCATATTAATTATGCGAATATTTATGGGCGTCGGTAGTCGTAAAAAGGCACAGATTGCACGTTACATAAAAAAATATATATATGCGAAAGTTTGAGCATATTTATTAAAGTATCACGCAAAAACTACTGAACCGTTTATGATGTGAGGGAATTCGGTCCAGATGTACGTATCATCTCGATCTTAATAATAAAGCCATTATTAAAACAAACTCAGAAATGCCAATTTTTTTACACAAATAATTCTATTTTATGCCAAAAATTCGCGACTAATAAGAATGGACTGGTTATAATTGTCCTTATTATATTCAACATTCGAGATTTTCAGTTATTTTTACGAAGGAAAGTCGCAAAAGCTGGAGGTAATTAAAAAGTTTGCAATTGTTTTGTTGAGCATATACCGTGAACAGATTCTATTCTACATACTCTATAGGTTTGGGCAAAGATATTCATGTTTTAACATCTATGCCCATCATAATAACTCACATAAATCTCGTGGTACTACATACATATTGTATATTTCTATAGTGTTGTTTTAGTACTCGAGTATCTTAAAAACTTGTGAAACATTAACCTCTAAAAGAGGTTTTACTAAACAATTTACAATTTATGATAATGGATTACCATAAACGGCAAATTGTATTTTTGTAGAGAGCATTGCACAGAGAATTACATGGAGGAGAAAGGTTATCCTCCGAGCAATCACCAACGTATATACCATTGTCTGCTTTGTCCCTAGTGGCACATTCTAGTGCCGTTTTGAATATTGCATTTGCTATTTCATGTACACAAGGCTGAAGTATAACAAGAATTCTTAGTATATATTTATATATGTAGATGTTTATCTAGGCTAAGCCCATAATGCTTATATTTCGAGCTTAATATATAATATATAGATAAGTGTAATAAATAATAACGAATCATTATTATTATTATGTTTACTATTATCTGGGCTATGGCTGCAGCATATATAATATGCTATACGTTCTCAAACGATATTTATATTATAATAACAAATTAATTCAATATAACAAGTTTAGTAAGAGTAAGTATCATTGCAGCAGCAGAATTGAACTGGCACCTCCGGAGAGGTACCTCTCGCATGCATGTACGCCTTAAAAGTGTACTTAAAAGCTATACCGTTACCTTTCCTGCGGTTTTTTTAGTAGCCATTGGGTGGTATGGGAAAACAATTAAAACCGCACTGATATTAATGAGCGTAGCTAGTCACCAAGTCACTCCAACTGCTCGTAACCGATGACAATAAACAAAGTTTTACTTACTACATACAATAGAGCTAGTAAATCACTGTTATTTACACTTTTAATAGTTACTATGAACTTTACACTTATTACCATTTAAACAAATTTTCAATTACCACCAATAAAGCTAGTAAATCACTATTCCTTACACTTTCAATAGTGACTAAGAACTTTACAGTTATTAACTTTTAAACAGATTCATGCTTATTAAATTGAACTTACTTTATGTGACAGAAAGCTCAATCGACTATATACAATAACTCCGTAGCATATTTTGAATCATATATAGACGATGCAGCTAACTTCTGGAATGGAAGCGAACACAGCAACTTATCAACTATTACGGGCTATCTCTCACAAACTTTCCAACTTGTATAACTGATGGAATGTGTACTTCTTAATGGTAATACGTTTTAGATGCTATTCCCATTATTTTGCATTTAGGATCAATTCTCACTCTATTTTCAACATAAAAAGTCGAGGGGCTCTGTGTGACAAAAACCATTAATTCAACAACGAAATTCCCAATAAATAGGTTTTATATTGTTTCATAAGGCATCATGTCTTTGAGCTGGCCTAGAAATTCTTTGTGTTATATGATGTGTAAAAAACGCGAAATACAGATGTGCCGAATATACACCAAACCCATATGTGTTACCTTCGATGTTTACGATACTCCCTGATCTATATACGATTATGTCTAGTACTTAATGTCTCATCCTCTCTTGCATTATTTCTTCCATCTTCTAGCAAATAATGATCTTCTTACGAGTATCAATAGTTCTTGTTAGCTAAGAAACTAATTCCGTAGCAGAAACTGCTCTTTTTTAGTTATTAACTTTCCTCTGTGACGAAGGGGCCAAACATTGAAGCACCTCGTCTCTTTTCCAGTGCTATGAGGTGAGTGCATTGTTCTCTTAATCTCAATACCTCGTTACTTTTTCCCATCTAGTCAACTCTCAATCAATTTGATGACTTCTAATCTTTTAGTGTTTATGAGGACCATAATAGAGGGAGAAAGGGAAACAGAGTAAGGAAGACTAAGAAGGACATACATCGATCAATTAAAGGAGAAGGGGCACGTCATGACGAAGGAACTTCAGAGCTCAGGAGGATAGCGGAGCACAGGCTCACGTACAAGAAAGGACTCCATCGAGAAGAACTCTGCTCTTAAATTTAAATGGAAACAGAGAGAGGAAGACTAAGAAGGACACACATCGAACAGTTAACGGAGAAGACGACATGTCGGAGGAACTTCGGAGCTCAGGAGGATAGCGGAGCACAGAGTCACCTACAAGGAAGGTCTCCATCGACAAGAAATCTTAAAGTAAAATGGAAACAAAGAGAGGAAGACCCGATCAGTTATAGGTGAAGGCGTACGTCATGAACTTCGGAACTCTCGGACTCCATCGGCAAGAACTTTCTCCTTAAAGTAAAACAGATATACTTTTTATTATTTCATGCGCAAACAAACAGTAACTTACAACGATATTTTCTCATTTATTGAGATTACATGTTTTCTCATTTAGAAATTTATAGTATTGCTCGCTTGTAACAAATAGAAAGAAAATATTATTGTCATAAAATAAAAATGTGCCCTTCTCTGGACAGTGTAGCAATCGCTTGCAATGGCTTTCATCGAGAGATGTAAGATACGGTGACGACTAAAATCTCTGACTTTAACTTTGACATGAGGACGCGAGAAAAAGACCAACAGCTCATTCCACCAGACCAGTTTACATGTTTTACAGCATGGGTCACAAAGGCAAACAGCTTATAATCATTAACATGGGAAATGTTATAGTTTGTACAAGTGTCTCGATAATAAGCTGCGTACGCAACCAAATTCAACTTCGCCGTGTTTTTTGTTCCTTAAAATTAAGTAAATTAAGTTTTATAGAACTGCAATATTCCCTTTGAAACCCAACAAGTCTATTCCATTTCATGACAGATCTGAATATTAATGGCGAACGCTCACGGATTTCAATGTTGCCAACATTGAACTCTTTATGAGTGATACGTCTTTGTGTTCGTACGTTTAATGCCACTAGGCATTTCATTTCAATTCATCCTATACTATAAATGTGACCATTGGTTTGTATTTCAAATCTTTCACGCGAAAACTCCATAAAGGATTTAAATTAAATTTGGTACCGACATGGAAGACAATATGATAAAAATTAAAACAATTATTTTGCTTTTCATAACGAAATTGACGTTCCTCTGTCATCGATCTTATTTATGCCTGTTATAACGCATATAAGTTCATTAGACGAGTCCCGTGCTTAACCCATGATAAGTATTGGATTCATAAAAGGCGATAATGACATTTGGTAAAATCGCTTCTGTAAAAGCCTCATAATTCGAATCGCGTTGAATAAAAACATACGCAATACGGAGCATAATAGGTTTAAATGAGACTCGGTACATAATTATGTAATGCAATTTGGGAATCGCATTTAAATTAACAAGCATTGACGGAATATAATAGAGCCATCGGGACTGACATTTAATATCGGAGTACTGTTTGCTTTGGGTATCCAACACTGATCTTAGTTGCGATTGTGAAGCAACTTAGATGAAGCTTTGCAACTAAGAGCACTCATTTAACTAATGAATTGTCCGACTATTGGTCTTGTTGCAAGCGCAGCTCTTTGTTCCGAGTTACGTATTAGCCACATAACTTACGTCAACTGTTAACTATTGCTGTAAATTTATTAAAAAACTTATTAATTAATGTAATGTCATTGGACGATTTTAGTTTTTACGGTGTCTTACACATTTTTCTAAATAGTTACATACATTGTTAGGCTATAATAGATTACAATCACTTCTTCAACGTCGTCACACGTCGAGAATAATTTTTTAAACAATTAAGTCGACCGATGAATTCAGTTTTACCAATTCGGGGTTACCCTGTCGTGAGAAAACCGACCAAACAAACTCAATAGTTTTTGAATTACCATTAGATATGACAGCGTATCATCTGGAGTTACAAATATATGTGGCTTACCGTCGATGACCAACGTCATTTGATTCGAACGCTCATTGGTCTTTTGTTCCATAGCATATGGCCTCGGCCTACAGCCTATGGCTTGATCTACCTGGAAAATGTTCCACTCGATGTCAGCGTGATACATCACGCGTAGAAAATGATGTCAATGATGACATTATCTTTTTCACGTCTAGACGGCCAAAATTTATGTAGAGCCTTATCGTGAGTAGTGTATTAACCGTAATTTCATTTAAAATTATCATTCGATAGACACTTTGCTCATATATTTCAAAATTGATAAAGCCTCAAAATTAATAAGCTAGCTGCAAATACATTTTTATGAATATCAATTCAAATACAAGGATTTATATATAATGAAAATAAATTCAAATTCAAGGATTTATAATAAAGAATATTAAAATTATATTTCGTATACTGTTTCGTATCTGATGGAAATATACCTTTTCAATAAACGCAAAGACGACTCCTTCTTGGCTATTCGGATGTAACTGTATACGGACCTCGATAATTACTTCGAAAATTATTATAAATGATATAACGACAATTGAGTGTAACATAATATATTGTATTTATATTCTAAATATCTAATCATTGTAACATAATTCCACTGTAACAACTGCCACACAGTAACAAGATAAGTATATGAAATAACAAAGTCATAACACATTTTAGGCATAAGCGAATGGGGCAGAGGCAACGTTATTAAGTTCAATTAACATGGCAACCTCGCCCCGTGTATGGGCAATTAAATAGAGCGATACCTTGTATCCATTAGTAAGTATCTCTACTGTTTACATCAATATACTATGTAATTATAATAGCGAAATGACCGCGCGATTTAGCTATGTTATTACATCCTGATACTCCTATGACAGTTTAAACTTGTACTAATTACGAATTTGTTGTAATATTACCTGTATATCGGGGATTAATACAATTGTCTTGTCGAAATCAATTATTTTTTACTGCACAAAATCATAAGAGCACCATCTTAGGCGTTGTGCCTTTCGCACTATACCGGCGTAATGCGAAGTTCCATGTTTTTAGACGGTCACTCACATGCAAATGCTTCTAATATAATAGGTCTCAGCTTGTATAATAAACATAATTGAATGAAAGGGTAACAAAACAGTTATTCAATGTGAATGTGAAAGGATGTAGGAAGGTACGAAGAAGGCCAAGACTGGCGCATCACGATCAGATTGATCGGGTACTGTCTGAAGGTGGCATCAAGGGTTTTCGTATGTAGAGAAAGAAGGTTTCGATGTAGAAGAGGCAAGACAATCCTTTGGAAGGATCGTGATTTGCCAGACCATTCTCTCCACCTACTTTTCATTAAGGAAGATTATATTTATGTTGTTGTATTATAGTATACCAAGGGTTTTAAGATTTAATTGTTTCTGGATTGGCGTGCAATACTAAATTCAAATATGTTTTATACGAAAGCCACGTAAATTTAATTTTAAATATCAGACGTTTTTGTATTTTTGACGCCGTGGATGTACAGAAAGAAAATTCGTTCAACTTTCGGACACGATTTACTACGTGAAAAACCACTGCACAAATAACACGAAACATCAACGACGCGACGTGTAAACCAAATTTAAAAAAGAAGGCGGTACAAAATTGTATGGGTTGTAACACTGGTCCTAAACCAGTAAAAATAAAGGATATATAATTTAAAGGTCAGTTTTGATAGTTAAAAGCCATATGAATTCCTCTTATTTTCAGCCATAAAATTATTGATTCAGAATCGATTCGATATTTTCCATATCCATAAAGATAATATTCGATCAATGATTCGGTTCATTCTAAATGCAAATTTGTTTCATTCCATATCTCTAAAATTGGCCGTTACGTGTTATGTCTGTATATTAGCCAAAAAATGGTTTAACGATAATCTTATAGCTGTTGTACTCAACTCATATCAGGATCATACCCTGGTAGTATTAGGACATCCCTTATCATATCTTTTAAGAGATATTCGGGAATATATTTTTCAAAAAGTGTATATTGCAATTGTTAATAGACCAACGCACAGTGACGTGCGACAGGCCACCCACCCTATTATAAAATTGTCAACGTGATATTGTAAAACTAGAGGTACATTTTACCTATAGGCGTGGATGTTATACAGTACGACACCACCTCTTACTAATATAAATATAAATCCATAAATCCACTACGACTGGGGAGGTACCTCTCCCTCACATCACATCCTCGTAAAGTGACAGCTGTTCAGACGACGTTCATGCGGTTTGTGTGTAGCCGGTGGCCTATTGGTTGGGAAGATGAAAAAAGGTTTCCCTCTTATGTTGGATGAAACGGGGCAAACTATAATTTAAAAAGCCCAGGTTTCTTGTCTGCACCTCTATAATATAAAAAAAAAATGTATCTTGCAAACTTCTTCATAAATATAAACGACACTGAAGGCAATATTGAAGATTGTAGTAGAGTTTTATCGGTTCACATGGGTGAAATAAGGCCATTATCAATATAATAATATACGTCGAGCTAAAATGAATGTTACAGGCCATCCGGGCGTTCGGGCAGGAATGCATTGCCACAGGTCATCGTTTTTATACTCCCTTTAATGTTATTTCCTCGTTTATGACACAATAAAGTCTACACAGGACACTACGCGTAATGAAATCTTCAGTTCAATACATTGTGGTGCTGTCTATTAATAGGTACGAAGCCATAATGGTTGCTAGCCGACCCGCCCACGTTGCTGAGCTATTGAGTAGTTTATGTTTTTAAATTTTATGTATTTGAAATAAAATATTGATATTTTGTTAAGTTGGATAGTTAAGGAATAAATATGCGAACGTTAGCCTAACCCCGTGCTAAGTGCCCTTACGACTTGTGTCACGGGAAATATGTTCAATTATTATTTTTTATAAATTTAAGAAATGTTATGGTAAACTATAACACGGGCTCCACCCCTTTCTTTCTATTTGAATCACTAATCTTCCTTCTCATCGTAGCAGATAAAAGTATACGATCTAAGAACCTGTTTTTGTTAATGCCAACACATACGAATGTATCTTTTTTTCTACAACTTCGCTTTGACCGTCACCCCTTTCTACAACGTAGATATAACATTCCATACACATTTTCAGAAAACCGTCAAATTAAAATGTTTATAACGACCTTAATTTGCAACATACATTTAGTCTAATAATAATAAGCCGATGAAAATCCTGGTTCAGTAATCATAATACCCATCTGAAATACTTACAATTAAGTCATAGAGAAAAATAATTTGCGATTTTACATTTAGCTCGGTACCGACAGATCACCAATTCCGTACAACTATAGCGGCGAACAAGCAAAGACTTACAAATGCTGACAATACGTACTCCGCTGCAAGTTGGAATTAAGTTATAACTTAATCCGAACTCCAAGCGAACACTAGTTGTAAATATTTCTATTGACTGTTATAAAATATTTAAAACTCTACGTCGTTACATTCAGGAAAGTTTAAGCTCGCAAGAGTAGCGTGTATCAGTAAAGTAGTGATATTGTGGAACACGTTTTCTCGCTCTTTGATCCTTCACTTGGACGGAACATTCAACATTAAGCTTTCACACGAGCGGCTCGAGCTACTTTATGTCAACTCTGCAGTACATATTAAGTAAACTACGCCTAAAATTACCATTAGAAATGGCTTTAGGATATTTTGATATATTTGTTATTTTAGTAAAGTATATTTTCCTATTACTAGCTGGAACTTCTTAAGTAGTTTATTTAAAAATCTGATTTTAAATCATGTTTAATTTAAAACAACTGAATTACCAAATCTAAAATTAGGGTGATAGTAACTGACTGTCAACTGTCCATAAAATACGGAGACATTTGGCATCGATATAGATTGCAATCTGAAACAACATAAGCATACTTTTTATCGTGAAAAAATTAATGCTTCAAAATTCCTCCTTGAAAAATCCTCCCGTATTTTAAGCGGGTGAAATCGAGAGCGAATACTATCACAAACACTGTATTAGTATAAGTAACACAGTGTTTGTGGTAGTATTAGCTCTCCAAGTACTGGAATTATTCATTACGATATAACTTAATCGTCCATTATCTCGTAATTGCCACGCTGAGCAATGCGTTCTCCCCGTGATGGCCTACGGGGCCGAAACATGGCCTCTTAATTTTGGACTGGTCCGCAAGTTTGAGGTAGCTCAACGGGTTATTGTGCGCGCTATGTTGGGTGTCTCTCTGTCCGACAGTGTACGTAACTTGGTCATTAGGCAGAAAACTAAAGTATCCGATATCTCGCGACGAATAGGCTCGCTGAAGTGGTAATGGGCTGGCCACACACTCAGAATAACGGATGGCAGATGGGCCAGTAAGATTCTGGAGTGAAGCCACGGATATAAGCTTCTTAATAACTAGCACACAAAATCTCATAATCTTCGATCGGACAAACACCACCCATACAGGCACAAGCACAAGGAGTCGACAAAACAGAATTATGAAATACCAACAACAAATAACATTGTCTTCGTATATAAGAGGACAAACGTACAGTCGGAAATTTGATAACAACCGACGCCAATAAACACCCGCATAGTCATGCAAATCGATTGGCCACCTATCTTCCTGTGCTCAAATAGGGTATAGATATATAAAATACTATCTAGATATAACACTGCTTAATCGATTTTTCAAACAAATGTACATAGATAATAAAAGATAGATAGGAATATATTTAGTCGCTACCGTCTATGAACAGTCCTCTCAATTCCCTAATACGAGCTTTAATATATTCAAACATATGGTAGAAATACTACGCAAAGTTTTTGGGCGGTTAACTTTTCTGGTCTCTTACCCGTACCGGGAATTAAATTTTAAACTTCTACAGACTAGCCTCATAAACTTGATGAGTGGAATTTATATTCACAGAATTTTAAGTTAGATTCTGTTATTTATTTTTAACGTCTAATCTGAAAGTAATGTGTATTAAAATATTGTCTTACACATTTTTGGTTCATTTTATAATTTCCTGTTTTGTGTTCCATCTATGTACAGTATTTCCGTATACCAGGATTATCCATAATAATATGAGAAATGCATCGGCCAAAAGTGTCTCGGTCTGTCTATCTGTCTGTAACGTCATCAAGGCGAACCCGGTAAACCGATGAAACTTAGTACGCATATAAATTATAATAGTTAAAGACCCAGAGCTCAAACATAGGGTATTACTTTTAAAGGAATTCGCAAATATCTCGACAGTCACGCCTGATGACATGATCATTTAACAATTTTACGCTGATGAAGTTGCATTGGTAGTGTATTGTATAATTGACTGGACATGTATTGGAACATATTTTTAGGTTTGAATGAATAAAGTTTCAGACAAAAGATTATTTTTATCCGACTTCATCAGAATGAAGAAAACAATATTTTGTCATAGAGTCACAACAGCAGTATGTATGTGGAGTACTATGTTCCCTTCTACAATCTACTTAGGCTTGATTATACCATATAGGGTTTCTTCATTTCGTTTTAGTAGAACGAATTACATAAGGCACATAAAAATATTTTTAAGGGGTCCGATTTTCCTATAATAAAAATTCCCATTAAAATGACGTCCATTGCTGGACATAGTCATCCCTAAAAAAGCGTCATAGGTCACATATTAGTTTATTCTAAAAAAAACTTTCTGATTCACGACAGAATTACCATAAAAGTATGGAAAACAATTTATTACAAAGTTATTGCAAAGAAATAATAGAATAATATGTGTTTAAAAGTTTATGTCATAACGTTACATACAAACAATATCATTTATTAAACAAGTGTGAGCGAGTTTGTGTTCGATCTCTTCTATTATATAAGCGATTCCTTTTATTGCACAAGTTCGCAACATTATTGATAGAGTAGTGAAACTTCTACGGACCAAAGCTGTAAGTATTATATTAATAAAAGTCTTCATATGTCTTCCATTTTCGATTCTATTTCTGCTTATTTGCATTATGTAATTACATTATTTTTGTTAAATTATCATTCGGTGCATGTGATATCAGTACTTTAACTCCACAATGGATCGCTGAATTCTGACAAGCACTAAGACCTTTAACACATATATCGTGATAAGACCATTCAGTGTAATAGTCAGTGACACTAACACCTATTTTCTTTTTAATATATTTTTTTCTCTCCGTCTATTGTAGGACGTAAGTGAACTGGCAGAACTTTTCGTTCGTAATTTGCCACTTTCTGCCGTAATTGAAAGATTTACATCATAACCATGACATGGTTTACAAATTTGACACATATATAGTAAACATCGTATTCAATATTTAGAATTTCACACTGAATATGAAATAAATATTTACAAAACCGGAAAAAATCACTTCAAATTTTAATCGTCTTGAAGAAAATGGTTTCGATGCATATCTTAGGTCTAAAGAATTTTCTCTTTTTAATATGAGCATCGATTCCAATTACAAAAGATCAAAGAATCGCCGCGCGGCCCACTTCGTCTTTGTTCAAACGAAAGATGAATTATTCAGAGAGCTGGAAACGTTTCAATTGGCCAGCTATAGAAAAACGAAAACGGTTCGTTGCTTTTTCCACTAAATTAAAAATTTTCTTTATTTTCTATCGCGAAACGCTTCTGTCCTTTATAATTGCTCGATACATAGCTAAACGAATATTTAACTTATTATTCGTCTTCGGCTTTCATATTTATATGAGTTGTATATGCATTGCACAATGTACATGTGCAAAGTTGACAATGTTCGAAATAAAATTAACTAAACCAAGTTTCTACATAAAATTGCCAACATTTGTACAAGTCACATTTACAATTAGGTACAACTACATAAAGTTAGAGCAGCTGTGAAATAACGTTTAATTACTACGAGAAGTACGAAATTAATATTCTAAAAAATTTGATTGCATTCAATTTTGCTCCGTAACCATTGCTCTGCATCGTAATCTTCAGCAATCTGTTATGGTTCATATGATACTCACCGACATTAGCTGTCACTTCGCGACAGTACGTGAGCGACATGGATATATAACCAGCCCAATCATACAGCAATGCAGCATCGCACTATCTCTTACTAAGATGTTACAGATGATGATGTTACAGATTACAATAAAAATACTTTTTTACCCGATGTATTTAATGAAACCCACGTTCCATCTGGATATCTGTCATCTCCGTCTACCGGTGCTGTAAAGCTTATAAAACGACGAAGTTCTTAAATTGTTCAATTAACCGTGATAAAATTTTAAAAATATTTTTATTGTAATAAATTGCAGTGAAATAAAGGTACAAGTCCGAAATTAATAATGAAACGTAAATCGATCTTTCAGCATAACCAATCGTCTCGTTGCAATCATGTCAGTAACCTTGTAAATTTTAATTTCATAACCGGAACACGAAAAATAGTGCTCGTATACAAACCCAGAAAGCACTACGTGTGTATTTTTTTTTGTGGAATTATAAAATTTTCAACATAAAATCTGAATGTACCTTGTAGACATTTCTATATCAATAAGTAGACGGAGACAACGAAACCGATGAGTACAGAAATGAACTAGCGAAAAAATTTCAAATAGCTATCTCAGAGTACAAATCCCATCGTGTAATATAAACTAGTTTCATTCGATTAGTCATTCTGTTTCAAGTTGAGTATTAGTATGTATGAGCTGATAACCATAGTAAAATGAAAAATCTATAATGAATTAAAAAATTAATCAACTTTATAAAACATTGATTCGCAAAGTTGGCGTAATAACTAAAAAGGTGTTAAGGCGCTGTAATTTTTGAAGTCTGGATTTATAGAGGCGACACCTGGCGGTCGTACTCCGTTGATTGAGAGAGCAGGCCGTACGCGAAATTATTAAAGCATAATTTATGTTCGCAATTTGTTCGCTACTTGAATTCGTTCCTTGCATCATTCATCACGGGTGCCAGGAGCGAAACGATTAATTTCGACAATCGTCAGTAGAAACCGCTGAGCTACCGAGTGGTTACACACGCTTATTATTTTTAACGGGTTGTGAGTATGTGTACGGTCAGCAAACAAGTTCTTAATAAAAGCATGAATTGATTCTTTTTTCCTACGGCATTACGGAGATAAGCATACATTTAGTGTCGAGTTACTGCGACACTGCTCAATATGGTTTCTTTCTTTGTATAGTACGAGTACATACTACCGCCCATGTACATACGCATTGTCATACAAATGCGTTGTCCTCTTCAATGGGGGCCAATCTTTTAAACAATGTATCATTTGTTATATAAATATTCTGTAGAAGTTATTACGTGTGATTGGGTCCACCAATTTTTAAATTAAGATTTTTTGTATGTTTGCTTAGTACAGAGGTCATTGTAAGTAAAATGAACTTTAACATTTTGTAATGTACAAGTCTATAGTTGCCGATTATTTCTCAGTTTTTAACTACTACGTTTCCGGATTGTATTTGGACTTGTCGGTACACCAGCCTCCACTGGTCAATCGTGATGAAATAATTGATCTTCTCACACAGGATGATTAAATCCAAATTACACTTAAAATTACATTATAATACATTGATACATTTTTGCGTCGAATTTAATTCGAAAAGAAAGAGAAGAGGAGAAATGTGTCTTAGCGAGCCTTTATAGAAGTCCGCTGTTGAAACCATACGCGGTACTACTGCTCGACTACCTCGAACAAGGCTAGAGTTTTCATATACTTGGGCCACAGCCATATGAATATAGCATTACTTCTGCTGTAATAATTTATCTTTCGATAAAAAATGCAACAATACAATAACCTATTAATTTTCGATTTGCTATTACATTTTAACGATACAAAGTTTTCGAACGTTACATTAACGACTGAATTTCTTGAGTTTATTAAGATTTGGTTGTAGATAGAGATAAGGTTCCGTGGTGGCGCGTCCGCTTCCTGGCGCCGTTTCCGCCGGCAGAGCCCCCTCGTTAATTTTATTTATGTGACGCCCCCTAATTCAATATTGATTTTAGATTGTTCTTTATTTAAATAGTAATATAAGTGTGAAAATATCTAGAACATTTGTAGCTAGCGGAGTGTGCAAAGTTTCTATCTGATGTATTAGTGTATTGCACTATTAATTCACTCTCTATTTTCTTGTGTAACAAATATTGTATGTGTAATTGTTACATAAACTCAATTGACTATCAAAAATTACTGTGACTTTTTGTTGTACAACCCGGGAGTCGCAGGATAATTGTTGACTTTTATTATTTTATTAGTACGGTGTTAGATAATAAATTATGGTGATATCTTTGAAATTTAATAAAAAAGAGAAGAAGTACTATGTTTCGTATAGTTTATGGGTAGGGTAGTCATCAAACCCCATCATGGTTCAATCCTTGTCGTGGCGCTGGGGCTTAGTTTCTTTGGGTGAACCCAGGTGAAGTCATCAAAAGGCTATATTTGCTCGATTGTCCCCTAACATTAAAAAAAATGTATTTTTTTAAAATAATTTATTAAATTAAAATGTTGAATAGTTACAGAATAAAGTGATAACAGATATGTATGATATAGTTACGAAACAAAATATTGCTCTTAAATAGTTTATCAAACCTTCAAGATTATTAAAATTTACATAAATAATATTATACATTACATCGTCGAAAATAGCATGAATCTATAACGAACAAATCATAAACGTATAAAAAATTCACAATTTACTAAAAAAAAATTCGGTTCCTAGAAATGAATCACAAGCTTCAATGAACGGCGTAAACGAGTCCAAAAGGGAGAGGTACTTTGCATTTGTATGTATTTTAATCCTTTTATACCAAATATTAAGTATTATGTATCGTAATCCAGTAATAAAACTACTTTAACGGATATTGTCGTGATTCTTTTTATAATCCCGACATTTTGAAAGTGCTAAACCAGTACTTTTTTGACAATACATTGTTTGACAAAAATTACAATGACTGCATAGTATTCGCGTCAGCTTAATAAACAATGCTTAATGGTTAACAATTAAGTTTACCAAAACCTTTAATAAATTTTACTACCATATCAATAAACCTCATCGTTGCCAAAATTAACATTTCCTAAATGGCGCCAGTCCTAAAAAATAATTCTCTAATGCATAAAATATAATCCACAAAAACTTCCATGATTATCAAATTAAGGGATATTAAATAAAATGTATTCTTTTCGTTAACACCTAATTCGTTTGAAAAGTCCAAGCCAAGTCAAGGTTCGATTAACACCCAAACTGCCGAAAATTTTCCAATCAGACCTTCTAAATTGGAAAACTTTTATATGCGATCAAACGTCCAGGTACCTATTTCTATCGCTGGTTACGAAGTTTTTATTCGGGTTTTTCTCTAGAAAAATTAAATTAACGTGAAGTGAAATTAAAACTGCAAATGAGAGATCGTTTCTACAACTTTTTTAAAAATAAAAAGTTTCTTCCATTGTTTTCTTTTTGCTAAAAAGGTAAAGGCATGCGCTTTTGGTATACGGCAAATAATTAAGTACAATAACGGAATAATATTACAATGTGTTATCAGTAGGTAGCAAATTGGTTTTTGGCCCGATACCGTGCGCGACCGCACGCCGTTTTCGCGGTCATTAGCAATTTTGGCAAAGCTTCATCAGCGCCCCTAACTTATGACTTTATGAGATTTCGGTGGGGCTAAATTGCTTTTCAAGACCCTGATGAAAATAATTAACATTTATATTTACATTATTAGGTAATGAAATTTTAAAAAATAAGGTGTTTATTATATGTATGACAAGCATCGTATTCTTCAAAGTAATAAATTAATTTGTTATATGATTTGAGTGTAAACAATATAGTGGCGTATAATGAATCTAATTTCGATGAGGCAAGTAGTAAGTATACTTAGTTTAATATATTTTAAAAATAGTTATGTATCAATATTATTTTAAAACATGTGCAGTTTGTCAGTCTCCATTAGTCAATGTAAACTGGCTGTGGCTCCTTGAAGAGGAAGAAGCACATACGCATCATAATTACACGTATTTTTATCGCCATCGGTAGTCATCAAGAGACTTTTGATGACTACTTATGACTGCTCTATTTATGAACTATTTTCATTTGCTTGATATATCACACAATATCAACTAATGAGCTACACCGGAGCACTTTGAATACATAATAAATGATTGCTTGTAAAGAATATAACTAGCTATCAGTATTCTAGTCTTAAACAGCTTTCATTAGACTACCTTTGTCTATAACGCTTATTAGTGTTCATTCGTGTTTCCACTGCTAATATAATTACGTTACATAATAAGGTGTTATTAAGGATTCTTTGTATAATCCAATTTGAAATATTAATAAGGACAATTCTTCATAATTAATTTTGATTCGGGATGTGAATGAAAATTATAACTATGTCGCAGACTGTATATCGAAATACAATTTATTAGGATCACTATGGATTTTTAATGAGTTCGACCACCACGGTTCGAGCCTTGTCATGGCGGTGGGGCTCAGTAGCCTAGGGTGAACCCAGACACCTTGTTGTTTATCTATTACTTAAACTTAAAAACTATGTTCGTATAGCAATAATTTATTACACTATTTTTTATTATTATTAATTTATTATAATATTATGCTAACAATGTGGGTGGTTTGTAATATTAGTAGTGTATAGAAATTTGTTAAAAGGTTGGTTAAATATCTTGCATGGATCTATTACGTCTCTATGCAAATTTCATAAAAATGCGTACATCGTCCAGAGTGTCAAATATTATCATACAAATTTACTTCCGCATTCGGAAGTAAATTTGTTTGATACACTAGTACCATGTTTCTTGCTACAGGTTTATATAAATGGCCATCTGCTAATTAACAAGAAAGTAAACCAGTAATTAATTTATTCTTAATGTCCTGGGCAGTTCTTATTCTAATAGTATATTGCGAGCTTTTTATTATATATTTATTTTCATAAAATCCTTCAAAATATGTTTATTTATAAAACCACAGTGTCTGGAATGCTCAACTGTTTATACATTATTAAGATAAGCACATTATTAAAATATGTATTGAAGTTGAAACTTATTGTTCGTTTGCAGATTATTTCGGAAATGTGTTTTTAGTTTCGGTTTGAACGTGGATATAATTCATATATACGGGATATTTGAGACTGGTTCTTTCGCCATACACTTTAGTACCTCTAGACAATTGTAACGTTTTCTTTGCTACTTGACGTGTTTGAATGTTGTGTGATATTTATACCAAAATATTTTTATTAAAGAATTGTTCTTTCAGAGGTATTTTTTCTTAACGTCAATTTTGAATGAAAAAGAAGTAACTTCGACTAATCCTATTTAGCTGCAATATAGTAAGGTTACAGACATTATTAAAAGGAATACTACAGTCATGTTTTAATGGTTAATTGCACCAATAATTAACCATGTTGTAGCGTCGTTGAAATAATTATTTAATAATTTGTTTACTGCATATACTGCAGTTGCGACTACGTTGAATCAAACTCTGTCATAATTAGAGTTGAAAAGAAACCACTTTCATTAAGTACAGTGTGTGAACTATTCATACTTTCCTCGTTCATAGCATTCAACAGATACGGGGCGGTCTGAAGCCGTTGCCTATTAGCGCTACCTTATAAAAACGCAAATTGAAAATTTAAATTACATTTTACATTGCGTAAGGGACTGTCAGACAGATGAATTCAGTGATTATTTTACCCATCAGACCATTTGCTTTCATATATTTTCCACGAAAAATAACAGTGCAACTCCATTTCAATTACACTACAGAACCCACGAAACCCGCAAAGTAAAGACAGGATCAAAAAACATTAAGCTTGTCTGATGATTAGGCAAAAATAACGAGTCCTTATTGTGTTACCTTTCAATTTGAGTCTTATATCCTTGAATTTAATCCACTCAAATGATTAACGTTTTGTTTTGTTTCATTCGAATATTTTTGTGATGTTTTTTGAGAGAAAATATCTATTTACTTATTAAGGGCAAAGGTATTTCTAACAAAATTACATTTTATAACATGAATACATAATTAATTTAGAATAAGCATTTTTACTTTTTTATAATATTGTAATATTTATTAATAACTAGCTGGTGCCCGCGACTTCGTTCGAGTACTTTCTACTACACCCATATTTACTTTTTAAGTTACTCGGGTCAGATTCATAAACTTCCGTTAATTTTTACACAGATAAACATAATCTGTCAAAATGTCAGTTGGTATTTTAAAAAAGAGTAACTTGATAGAACCGTAGTAAACTCATGAGGTACCGTTGTGGCAGATAGATGGACAAACGGACATGGGAACCCAAAGGACAGAAATAGTTTTGAAAATATTAATATCTAGGAACAGACACGATTTATACACACAGTTATAATCTTATTGTCTGTGTACGTACTAAGTACTACATGACAATCATAAAAATATCATAAATTCAAAGTTTTGTAGGTTTTTGTCAATTACAATACTCTCATAATATATAATTTATAATAACTGCACGCTACACGGGAATCAGAGTGATTTAGAGCTGTAATATTATAAATTCGGAATATAAGTGCTCTTCATTGTAGAGGGTGTACTTGAGAAAATTACGGAAAGGTGGTCTTATTCACTAGAGCTAACATTTACGAAGGTTCGAATATAAATTATAATCTCTATGATACTTGGGTAAGTCATATAAGAAACGTTGAGATGAAATGGGGGGGGGGGCTATAATTTGCGCAAAAACTATTTTTCATGTAGTAATTCATACTATATCAAAAATAGTATAGAATTATCGAAGAATATTAAATATTTCATTAGCCACATAGAAATTTGTAGTACCAAACTAAATACCTTCTGACGAATAACCATATCTAGGAATGAAATTTCTTTAATTATTCATGCACAAAGTTTTAACTGCGACGTGATTTTAAACCGACATTTGTAAGCTTTAGAGAGCTTTCCCTGGGTAGATTTAAATTGGCTCTCTGTGTCGTCTAATTCTTATTTACAATATTTTATAAACGGATCATATTTCTTTCATTGCTCAATGCATAACTTCTTTGAATCTTTTAAATTATTATTCTTTTATTTCTTTTTTGTGCGACTTTACTGTAAACATAATTTCATTTTAAAAGTACATAGAAATAATGAAAACTCATTACAAACCCCTATCACCAGGGTTTGCATAGTAAGTCGATTTTCATTTATATTCAACACAGTAGTAGAATTTTATCTATAAACAAATATTTTATTATTAAAATAAATCAGCGATGAAATAAATAAGTTGCGTAAGTTTTTAATAGTGTTATATCACTATTTAAATGTGTTTAGGGTATAACTATAACAGTCAAAATAAAGTGCTAGTGCACAAATGTTGCGCATACATAAGTGTACTTTGTAATTCCTAAAAAAAATTGTCATCTGACATATGTTATGAGTTTGCCAATATCATGATGCAGGCGGTGGCTCCACTAGTGTATGAATAGGAATACAAATTTGAATATGTGTGAGATACGTTAATAGTGGCGAGTGAGCCGTCAATTGGAGCCAAATTGTGCAAAGCAATCAAATTTCAATTAATTAACACCACATTGTCACCGTCGTACGTGGCTTATATGTGATGTTGTGTAGACGAATATTCACGTTGCTTTACTATATTAATAAACATC
>JAFELO010000503.1:495734-516696 GCA_017140195.1 Eumaeus atala
AATTTTATTTTCGGCGCCGTAAATATTACACATGGAGAAAGCTATGCTTGGTATTTATTTCTCTGCAATATGTGGCCAGAAATTCAGAAATCCGCAAGAGCAAGCTGAAGTGGCAATGGGCAGGCAACCGATAGCCGTTGGGAAAGAAAGGTACTCGAGTGGCAGCCCCGCACCGAAAGTCGGGGTGTGGTACGGCCGCCTACCTGGTGGACTGACGACGTTAAGGTAGCGGGGAGCCGATGGATGCAAGTCACTCGTGTCCATCCCCCGTGACGCTCTGTGGGGGAGGCCCATGTCCAGCAGTGGACGCCGTCCGGTTGATGGTGATGGTGATGGTGATGGTGATGATGATGAAATATTACATAAAACCATGACAACAAATGCGTTTTATGACAGGGCAACGTCTGGCAGGACAGCTGGTTGTTAATAATTTATGTCGTATGTATTATCATTTTCTTGAATGTTAAAGATCAGTATGTAGTCTATTTTCATCACAGAGAATATAAGATTTTAATGGTTAAAGAACCTCTAACAGAAGGGAAGGTCCGGTCATAATAATATCATATCAGTCTTCAAAAGGCCAAGTAACAGCATTTGTCCGACACATGTTCGTTATATTAAAGAGCTATAATTTAGTGCCGTAGATTTTCAGGTAGAAACAATAGTTTCTCCCCACCACAGTCCAAGCCTTGTCGTGACGTTGAGGCTCAGTAGCCCGGGGTGACTGGGTTCACCCCAGCCCATTGAACCAAGCCAATTGAACCGAGGGTGATGCCCTTTGTGCCCTTTTAACCTCACTTTACACCTCCTCCTAGTTTTTAAAAGTAGGTGATAGTAGGTGACGTTTTTGTACCCCTCTTATAAGAACAGGGGACAAAAGAGAAACTGGAGGAGGCGTTTTTTCGCACGGGGCATGGGATGAGGATGGAAACCTCGCCCCACTGCACTATCCCAAAGTTGGTGGGGCTGTCCTCTGGTGCGGCGCAACCCTTCTGTAGCTTAGGTCCCTCAGGGGACTGACTAGCCGTCGCCGTGCCCTGATGACTTGTTTTTCCGGGGCATCTCATCAAATAAGGCACTGATTGCACTCGCGGTGGTATTTGTGGGTTATCGACACTATCATGTGCCACGAGTCCCACACACCACAGAAGCCACACCCAGGGCCGGTGAAGGCGTTTCCCAGCGAGAAAAATAGCGAAATATATTGTTATAGTAATTGTGAGTTTGAGAAAGTAAAAACCTTTATTGTATTTATGCTCTTATTGATACTTACCAAATCAAGACACAATACACCCTTACTAGCTGCCGTGGCACGGATTTCTTAGTATAGCACGTGCCACAGTAGCTGCTCCCATAGAAAAAAATCCTGATGAAGAGGCTGTCTGCGAAGCGATTGATGGTATAACCCCTCAAAAATTAGATGTACTAGTAATCGCCAACGATCTAGACTCGAGCAGTATAAGAAAGTAAATCCTTTTCTTAAAAGTCAAACTATTGTGTTTGAAAGTTGAGGCTTCATTATAAATCGTGCCTTACACAAGTGAATAAATGATCGCGTGCCCCATTGCGTCTATCGTTTTGTTTAACAAAATTATTAAAATCTAATCTTACTAATTGTATCTTATTGAAATGTTAGCTTTCTACTATCATCTTCTCCATTTAATCTTCAACTGTACCAAATTTCAAATTTCTCCGTGAAATTCTTTGAAAAAATAGATGACATTTTTTTCTTCACGTATTAATGTATAGATTTACCACACAATAATATTACTTTATTTATAGAATGGGGGGGGGGAAGGAGCAATCAAAGCCTTTTTACGACTACCGATGCCTATGAACATCCACATAATTAATATGCCGATGCGTTGCCCTCCTTTCCCACCGCCAATGGGCCACCGCCTACTCACAGGCCACACGAAACATGACGCTGCAGATGATACTTTACGGTGGTATTATGTGAGCGAAAGGTACCTCCCCGGTCATGCCGGCCCAATCCCGTTGCATAGGAGGGTGTAGTGTCATGCATGGCACTACCCCCTCCTATGCAGCATGGCACTACCCATTCCTGATATATTATAGACTTGGAGACTGATTATTATATGAAGCTTTATTACTGTTTAGACATATATTTGGGTGACGTGTGCGGTTTATGCTCCTGCTACTTGTGGTAAGCCACAACATGTTGGCACGTCACACGAGCGATGTTGCTCATAAGATGTGAATTATAATTTTATTACCTTATTTCTTAATTTTGTTCTTACTAGTACAAGGTAGTAACAGCTGCCTTGCATTATAATCTAGCCGGCATTATTGGGCAGCTTATTTTCACTTCTTTAGCACCGGCTGAAAATCGATATTTCTCTGGCTGTATAAACCGTTGCGGACAAGGGCAGCGCATCGGCACAAAACGGTTGTGTCAGGATGGAGTTCATTAAAAAAAGAGGCCCTCTTTCTCGACGAAGCTTACCAGCATTTGCCCCCTGCCATTACGACTTTCGGCTCCGTGTGGTCCCAGACTCGATTCGACACCGTTTCGTACTCCCACTTTGGCATTAAAGTCCCCCATTGCAACATTAAAGTAAGTCTAACAGGTGTTATGTAAGGCCTTTGAGACATCCTCGTTGGTTGCCTCCACGTCGTCATCGGAATGTGTCGAGGCTGGTGCATAGACTTGTATCACTTTGAACCTGTACCTCTTAGTGAGATTATGATGCGATAAGTCACCTTACTCGACACACTAGAGATATCGACAATGTTGCCTACAACAGAGAGATATACACGAGGAATGCCACGACACCATTTGATGGACTGTCGCCTTGCTTGAAGTAGAATAGTAGTGTCTTCACCTTGTCTTCGGACTTCACATAACCCCAGAACGTGCCATCGGTTCTTTCCCAGTTCTTCCTACAGCTTATCCAAATGGTAATCTAGTAGAAGCGTTCGTTCGTTATACATAGCCAGGACAAGTCATATTCGATTAACATACAACTAGTCTATATACTATAAAGTATAGTATGCATGTATAATTATATATATATATATATATATATATATATATATATATATAATAGTAAACGTGATGAATTGAGTGTGCGTACAAATCTTCGTCATATATATGTAAACCCTTAACTTTAGAATTACTGAATCGAATGTGACAATAATTTAATTATTGCATTGTGGTAGGCACCAGGTTTTTACTTAGAAAAATATTTAAAAAATGGCACGTGTGATAATTTAAATAGGGCCGAAATACTCAATTTACATGTGCGCTAGTACATTACATGCAAAAATTACTGTTTTCGATTAGGAATATCGACACGTAACCATGACATTGAATGCTGCTATTATGACAGGAAAAAGTCTGTCGGTACGGCTAGCATGATATTATAATAATAGTGCATAGCATATATAATATTAATATTATAGAATAATAACGCTTACTTAAAATATTTAATAACACTGAAAATTATGTTCCACCAAGATGTTATTCAGATATTCTCATATTGTTTTATTGTGTCAAGGGTTATTTGATCTCGTAATCTCTAGAAACTACGAACAGTATCGGGCGATTGGATTCGAAACAAAGCTAACGAACCGGTGAATCGTGTAAACAGGGGCAAGACGACCGTCTTGTTTACCTAAAGAGCCTTTGCTTCATTAGGATCCAACTTACTGACAACAAATTAATCCCCTTTGCTTATATTGTTTCATGTCTGAGAGCTACTCATGTACCTTACCCTTTTTTTGTATTGCAGAGGAAATAAGCAGTCTGATAATTGGATGGACAAACGAGAAATCGGAGCCTTTCACGACTACCGACGCCCATTAACATCCACATAATTACTATGCCGATGCGTTACCCGCAATCGCAATGAACCGCACGAAACGCGACACCGAAGATGTCACTTTACGGCGGCATTATGTGAGCGAGAGGTACCTTCCCGGTCATGCCGGCCTAATTCCGTCACTACGTACGTACTAAAACGTGTGACGCCTTCCTTCTAATCTTATAGTATGGCAGGCCGTTTTGAGATGACCGGAGAGAAATTAGGCGCAGGACCAACGGCTAACGAAATTTCCGGAAATTCACATATAAATCCGCATGACAATAATGCAGATTTCTATGGGAGTCTGTCGTCAAAACTTTCGGACTGCTCCATTGCCCCCTTAAACTATAAAAACACGAATATTATAAATGCGAAACTAAGTATGTCTATCTGTCTGTAACGTTACCACGGCCAAACCCATTACACTAGATTTGCCCTCAAGTTGGGATAATAATGAACACTACCAACGTTCTCCGCTTCTCTCAGCGGACAAAGTCGCGGGTTAAATGTTTATTTTATTTCCATACAAGCGGAACATATTTTTTTAATACACACACTTTGCGTGGAATAGGGATTCTATCTTCTTACCGGGATAACAAAACCAAAGACAATTACAACAGTTCACTTCCTATGAAATAGACTTAGTACAATAAATAATTTAAATACGTTCAACTCTTGGCATCAATAGCACAAACGGCGAGGCCCTCTAGTATTCAATGCGAAGCTTATAAAGAAAATCAATGAACAAACTGGCTCAATAAACAAACAGCTAAACGGAACACAATGCATCGCTACGAGAAACTTCTCCATTGTATATACAAATTAATTGCTTTCAATAATAAATAATACCTAACTAACTAATACAGGACTTCTTTTATCCTTTATTAGCTCGCTATCTAAGATTTTAGTTCTGACAATGTTAACGCAACTTTCTAATAATCACCGGTATCGGTATACGTTCAGAAACTAACCGGTTTTGACTGATTCATTAATTCAGTCAGAACGTTGCTAATTTTCATCATCAACGGAGCCAACTAGTGAAGTGGAATTATTTAATTTCGTTTGATAATACTGTACTGTCAAACAAAAGGTTTATATATATCTTTTATTCTATCTGCGGAAATCGTTAACCAAATAGAAAGTTTGCAAGAAAATCACTCCCTGAAATTCTCCACGGTTTTATGCGTACAAACTAGATTAAAAAATGTTAAAGTAACGTTTTCGGCACGATTGCATAATACAATCGTCGTCATCATCATCAGCCGGTCGACGTCCACTTCTCGACATAGTACTAGTACTATGGCTGGTCATAACACAGTATAGGTCTCAAAATAGATGTATGCGAGTTGCAAGGAGATCGGTCGCCTTGGCGTCCTATGTCAAGCAGGGGACCGACAAGAGCTGATAATGATGATGGTCATGGGCGTTTTCAGCATACAAAACCGTGGAATTCAAAAGTACTTACTTACTTTAACTTACTTACTTTTGAATTCCACGGTTTTGTATGCTGAAAACGCCCATGACCATCATTATCAGCTCTTGTCGGTCCCCTGCTTGACATAGGACGCCAAGGCGACCGATCTCCTTGCTACTCGCATACATCCATACACAAAACTGATAAATAAATAATTACAATCCAAGAACACATAGAACTAGTTAATTATTTTTCAATCGGAGCCTTTCGATGACTACCAACACCTAAAGGCATTATTATCATGCAGATGCACTGCCCACCTTTTCCCTTGCCCTACAATGGGCCTTATAGAATTGTTATAAAACGTATACCGTGTCATTGTTTAGATACTTATTTACACGAGTTCGTCTGAACATTTCCAGTGCTCGATCTAATTGCTTGTCGAAATTTGCAAATTAATTTAAAATACGTGAGCGCCGACTGAAACAGTCTTGTTTGTAGTACCTGCAATAAATTGCAATTAGGAGAGCTGCTGTTGCGTCTTGTTATCGAGTTAGCAGCCTTCAAGCATCTCGTAGGACCACTCCAATATAACGGATCACGAATAAATTAATAGCCCTTTTAAATGCAATATTGTTTAATTTAATACAACTATGCATCTCTATGATATCTATATTGCAATCTATAAATTATAGATGTTTTTTTAAGGACTAGAATTTCAAAATAGAAATATATTGATACTTCAATGTTACTTGCTATATTTTCAATTGAAATTGAACAAAACCCACTTTTGTATTATGTTTAAGCAGTTGCTGGCCTGTAAAGTATGTGAAATTCATAAACTTAAAACAATTACGTGATAACAATTATGTTTAACTTATGTCATATATTCGTGCTGCAATACTAACATTCTTTTTACACATTTCGTAATTATAATTATATCGCTGTGTTAGTACAAACTACGAAGTAAGTTTGTCGTTTGTATGTTTAATGACGATTCACATGGTCACAAGCCGACAGACCGCAGATTTAACCCGGTCGAAATGTCTAGCAAGGTATTTACAAAATCTTAGTGAGTACCTTGTAATAAATATTTTAAATATTGCGTCAAAACCCGTTAGATAACTACAAAATGTATAACAAACGTGAAAGTCTCACACAGATATTACATGTTCTTAGATTAACAAAAAAAATTTCAGTAAATGTTACATTGATCTGTAATCCTAATCTAATAACACAAATTGTTTATATTATAAGTTTTTATCAAGTTTAACATTATTTCATTTCACGGGGAATAAATTGTACAAGTATTATTGATTTTTCAGGATATACCGTGAAGGTGGTTGGAAAAATGAGTAAGTTTACGAGGATTAAAACTTTAAAATAAATGGTTCGTACTTGGTTATGTATTAAATGATTATGCCATACAACTGGAATAATATTTACAAAATATTGTCACTAAACTTTTTTACTGTGTAGATATGTTTACGGTAAAAAAGTGTTTACAAATAAAATAAATAGCAAATTTTCATCGTAAATCTGTCAGCAAAACAATTCTTACCCTTTCATGAGCTATAGAACAATACGAAGAACCGAGGCAACGGAAAAAGTATAATAAATATAAGATTCATTTATGTTCTTTCAACGGAGACCCTTGAGGTTCAACTAAACCGCCTTCAGTAGGACAATACAAGAAAAATCTTTCCGACAAAAATTAATGGTTCAAATTTTTAAATTAAAACCATCAGCCCTTCTATTGAACACGATCTGCGTTATAGATTTTTGTCTGCTTTGATCTTTGCCAATTCCTTTGGCTTACTGAGATTCAAGTTTCTCTACAACCTCAATTCATTACCACTATAAAGAGATTCTTGAACTAAGAACGCTTCATTATAAAGCGAAAGTGCTCACCTGAAATAACATAGACGGATCATCAAAAAAAATTGTCCCTCACTTTGAATTCTTTAATATAATATCAACCCATATTAGTCTTAGCTATAAATATTATCGAGTGTTTGCGTGATGCTTTGAAATAGCTGGTTGACGCAAACATTTTTAACAAATTTTGAGATTCACAATCAGTCCTATGTTATTCTTCTATTTCACATTGTGACAGATTGACAGGGACAATATTTTATCCCTGCAAGTGTATCTGATTGTAAATATTTAAAGCTAGCTGTACAACAATAAGGCAAATGAAACAAAAATCAAGATAATACTTCTAATTAGTCAGCGAAAGAAATTATATTGTTCATCAAAGCAATTAAGGAATATCAATAATATATATTTTGGTTTATACAAGGAAATATATGCATAGTCAAACACAAGCCTATTAATATATAGACTTATATATTATACCGATTAAAATATAGTTTAACAATAATGTTGGCATTTTTATATCTATTGGACAGCAGTAATTAGGAATTTCTTGCTCGTTCAACTTTAGATCCATATCACGCACAACACGAAAGTATATACCAACCTAAATAAAATTTAAATCCATTCAATATTTAAAATTTTAAAAATCCTTTTCAATTACAAAGGAGGAAAATTTGTTTATCTTGTCAACAGGCAGGAGAATATAACGGCTGAAGTAAACAAAATATTAGCGAACATATTTTAAGCACGCGCGTAATAAAATTCTCCGCTCTCGGGGTTTAGCCGCGCCGCGCACGTAACAGATGAAGGAACAAATCCGCTGTTAATTACCCATTCGTCTGTAATCTTTTAATTAACTGAATGCAAACTTGTTAGCGATGCTGACAGTATCCTTGACGTGTGAGCTTTGAGTGTGACTTGTGTTTACTTATATTAATTTCAACTTCGCTATGTTCATATATGATTAGCATATTGAATGTCATTTCATTAAATTTCATTGCGTGTGATATTCTACTTTACGTTTCTGTTACCTCAGAGAACTGAAGTGTGTACGTTCAGTAGTACCTGAGATATAGAAATACAGATTTAAGACTACCTTCTTCTATTGCTGAGGGGTCTCGTAGAAGTGGCATTCGATTTTGCAAGTTAGGTAACAGCGTTGAAACCAATTCCTTATCTAGCTCACTCAAGGGTCGATGGTTTCGTTTAAATAATAGAGGAGAGACGAGGATCGGATCCGTTTGTTGACTATTGACAACCATATAGGTTTCCATCCATTATACCTATCTCCCCAATGGGCCACCGGCTACAAACAAGTTGCTCCATTTGCGTCAGCGTAACCATTAGTTTTGACGCGGTATCATGTGAGCAAAGGGTACCTTCCTTGTTGTGTCCGCCCCGTGCACAACATGACTATTTCTAGTAGTATAGACATATGGCATAATTTATTGACTAGACATCACATCATTCTGCCTACGAAATGCCGGGTAAAGGCTGGTGATTAATATGAAATTATTATTGCTAATTAGCTAACAGTAGAGATTTAAAGCCTGCTATTATCGCAAATTAAACGCGAGCATACAAGTAAAGTACTTGTCATCCCGCAAGCTCCTGCTATAATGCAGGAGTAGACAGGCGGACACATAAAGAGAATGGCCGTGTCACGAGCAGCGTCAGGTGTGCTTAACAGATTTGTGCGATAGTCTGTGCGGCCTCTGCCCATTGTGTACGCCGTGTAAATGCATAATTGACATGAGCTTAGACCACAGGGACGGCTGATCCGCAGTGCAACGATATCGATGGACGATAGCGCTGGATTCAATTCATTTTAAATGTGTACAGTAATATACAGGTGCTGCAAAGCCTATTTACTAAACTGGGGACCGCATCAATAACACGAGGGGTTTTTGTACTACCGTGTCGTCGTGAGTGAAGTGTACCTCGTGGTGATAAGAACTACGTTTAGAGTGAGTTGTTGGGATTACGTTAAAGCATAAAGGTGTATCAGGATATATAAAGACATTCCATGGAATATCCTTATATAAGATCTTTATACAATATCCTTATATATTCAATAAAATAAAAATATCCTTCTATTAAATCGGATTAAAGGATACTTAAACACGATTACACACTATGGGCGTCTGGATTCTCTTACTCGTTTCCAATAAAAAAAAAAACCTGTAACTGATTGCTGAAATCCAATATGTTGCAATCAATGTCTACAGATACGTCGCAGACTAAAAATAAATTTGAGCCGTGGCGGGATGCACTGCATGTGGAAGTGATACACTGCATCTAGTTTGTATAGAAAACACAAATAAATATTCTCTTAAAAAGTGAATGTAGTGTTTCAAATCTAAGTAGATCCTACATACGAATAATATTGTTTCTCTGTAAAAATGGTATTAAATATTTTTTAATTATAATAAATTGAGTTATATTATAATTTTATTAATATTATCTACCATAAATGGCATGTGCCTAATTAAATTTATACATAAATTACAAATAACAATTTTCAATGTTTTGATTCGAACAGGCGTATACGGTCTTATTTAAATATTTTTTTACAAAGTAAAGTATTCTAAGAAAATTTATAATTATACATAAATAGTAGAGAAAAGGCGCCAAATTATATTTTTCTATAGTATACAAGTCGTACCTGCTCGTTTGTTAGGGTCAAAGCTTTTTGTTGTCTACCGATGCCCATGAACACTCATATAATTGTAATTCAAATATGCAACCCTCCATCTCTCTTTCCCTTCAATGGGTCTCCTACCCTACCCGCAAACTTTACGAAACATGGTACTTCTTCTCTCCCTTTCTTAAATTTCGGAGATATAATTAATTTATATATATTTCATATTTCTAATAAATAAATTATTAATCTCTATCTAATAGCAGCATGTGCTGTAATGTCTTTTAGTAGGTAACTTAGCACAAAAAAAGGATTATTATTTATTTATTTTATTTACTTATTAATACGGATAATTGTCCACATTTGTCACTTTAGTAAAGTGAACAATTATCCTGCAACTCCCGGGTTGTAAAAAGAAAGTCACAGATAGTATTGATAGTCAATAGAGTGTGTTGATATCGTTCCGCCATTTACAACTTAATATTATAAATTTAATATAATGATTACCTTCTGAAACATCGGACTAGATAAATAATTAAATAAACCGCGATAAAATCCGTAAAAGTAGTTTCATTGTAACAATAATTAGCATTAAAATCACCGAGAGTGCCATCAGTGGGGATCGGGTCCACCACTGGTGAGGTACACCGGAACTACAAATTAGAAGCGTACCTCGATGACTAGTTAGTCTCTTAAAGGACCGGTACAACCGCTCTGTGGAGGTGGTGTTGTTACACCACAGGAGAATCCCGCCAACTTTTTGACCGCACAATGGGTCTCGCTTCAATTGGCTTCTCCTATGATGTTCGGGCTTACCCCAGGCTACTCAGCCGCACCGCCAGGGCAGAGGCAGTTTCTATGTTCCTATAATAGTGTAAACTGACCAGCTTGCGTTGGACTACACTCAAAGTCCAACATATGCGACCAAATTTGAATGGTTACGATTTAAAAAAAATGCCATAGAAGTTAATAATAGTCCAACGTGACCTTTAACATAAACCTGTCGTGCTTGGGATCTGGAGCAGATGCTGCACCTTATTTAAAGTGTTATAATATGTTCATCATATCAATTTCCCTTCCCACACAAATGTGCTTTAACGTTATATTCAAAAGTGAGAAAAACTTTAAATCAGAAACTTCAACTGAAAATATGTTTTCATCGCGTCAATTGAAAAAAGAATCATTGGGGGTATTATACTGAGTGATTCAGTATTGAGGTGTGGATTTGCAACCCTCCCATCGCCAGCCAGATGAGGTGACGTCTCTCCCCTGGATTATTGTCTTCATTCCGTTTCGAGCTAGCTTTATGGCGATTTACTTTGACACCCTGACAAGTTATGTGATGCTTTAACTTACTCTACACAGATTATGTTTAACTGACTTCAAAAATAATGTAATTTTAAGACTCAATTTATCTCTTTATTCTGTTGTCGTGGAGTTGCATCACTTTTAGTGTGGCGAAGCGTCATATATCATGATTGGCCTGGGTTAAAATTTGGAATATATCCACAAATATTATCTATAAGAACTCCTACGGCACCGTCCACAGCGTAGCGCATGCCCTTGCTGAAGTAAACAATTTCTTATTATCAGGTTCACCCGTGACCATGGTTGCTGTAAAGCTTCTGAAACGTCGGGCTACATAAATAATGTAATAAACCGCAATAGAATCCGTAAAAATAATTTTATTGTAATGACTAACATTCGCGTAAACTTAAGACATCAATAAATAATTTCTTTAAGATTACAACTAATAAATGAACAAGAAAACATTTGCTAATATTAAAATATTGTTTATTTAGCGTATCGACGTAGGTACCGCAGGTGCTTTTTTGCAGTAAAAGATTGAATAAAAATATAGGTACTATAAAATTTATGGCATTCTTGTTGGGATTCAACATTTATTTGTGGGGGTAAGTCATAAGACTTAAATAAAATAGGGACGGCTTTGCGCCAAAATACATAAATATTTAATAACACTATGTTAATAGTATTTAATATATTTTATTTAATGAATTAATAGTATTTAATAACACTATGTTAATGGTATATTTCCTGGGTAATTTTGTGACCACAATTAAACACGAATACACCTAATAGCTATTGATAACGGAGTCATATTTTCAATGGTAACATATAGGAATAAATAAGTATATGAGATAATTATCCTACCCGTTTAAAGTGCTACCAACTTCTTCCCAAAATGCCTCCAATTTCTCCAATGGTTTTTTCTCGTCGTGTTTTAAAAGCACATGAGCTAACAACACTAAGACAAATTAAAATCCTTATTTAATCGTATTTTCCGCGTGCTCAACAAAAGTATACAGATGAGTTACACGAAAAAAGGAAGACTATAACACTGTATTAGTAATTTGTTAAAGTTTAGTACAATTTATGGTAATGAAACTAAAAGGATGCACTTAACTCTGCAGTAAGGTGTTAGAAGCTGCTTTAAAGTTACAACCCTTAAGCGCTTTCTTGAGTTGGAGCAAAAAAAGCTTCGGACTTTTAAAAACAGGAAGCTAACAGTTGAGAGAAGTTAAGTGGGAAGTTAGCACGCTAAGTTTTATTTCTATTTTATTTATGAACAGTTTGGCGGCTACCGATGTAAGAAATATATACTTTAACACACAACTTCTCTACTCATGGGGAGACTAAAAGTCCGGTTAAATGCTATATTAGTTTAAGTATTTGCCGTGGGCGTCCGAGAAACTTTAGCTGTAGGTTTATTTAACAGTGATTGTGGGTTTTTTTATCAATGATACCTTACACATTATAATTATTTTTAAGAACTACTTAAATATATGGGTCCCATTGTCTGTACTGTCTTGGTTTTTTCTTTGTTATAATTTTGCTTTGTACTGCAATTATGGGACCGGTATCTTTTTATGTCACCCTGCTGTGTTTTGTAGTCCGTGTAATATTCGGATGGCCCTAGGATCCAAATAGGTTAAACGACGGTAACAGTCCCACATATTTGGTGGCTCGTAGATGCAGGCAGTTCCTGGTATGTAAGTGAGTAATTGTTTGCTTTTTGTAAAATAAAAAATTCGAATCAATATAACCCTATATACGAGAGTGGATCTAAAAGTTCCAAGCCCGACCAAGAAAATGAAAGAAAAGTGAATCTAAATTTATTTTTATTTTTCAACATAATCTCCATCTAGTTCAACACACTTCTTCCACCTGACCTGCAACTTGACTATCCCCACGACAAAAAAAGATTCCGGAAGGTCGGCGAAATAATCGTTTACTGCGACTATCACCTCATCTTTGATCGAAAGTTTCGAGCCACCCACATGTTTTTTTAAATTTGGAAATAAATGATAATCCGAGGGGGCTAAATCTGGCGAATAAGGTGCAAATTCGTAGCCACAATCATGGATTAGAGACATTATTTCAAGTGTGAACACGTGCATTGTCTTGATGAAACAAAACTTTCTTACGCAACATGCCCGGCCTTTTTTCTTTTATTTCTTCCTGGGGTCTTCGTAAAAGGTTACAATAATAACTAGAATTTATAGTTTGACCTTTCGGTAAATAATCTACAAAAATAATGCCCTTCGCATCCCAAAAAACAGAAGCCATGACTTTGCTACTTGACAAAACGACTTTAGCCTTTTTCGGTGTAGGAGAGTCTGATCTTTTCCACTGTTTGGATTGTTGCTTTGATTTAGAGGTATGGTGGTGAACCCAGCTTTCATCCATAGTAACAAATCTAGACAAAACGTCCTCGGGATCAGTCTCAAAAAGTTCCAAACAGTCTCGCGAAATTGTGTATCGAACTCTTTTTTGTTCAGCTGAAAGCAACCTCGGGACCCAACGAGCAGAAACCTTATAGAACCCCGACTCTTCCGTTGTTATGTGCTGCACCCGGCCATAACTAATGTTTGTTATCTCAGCTATCTTACCAATGGTCAAACTTCGGTCACCCAGTATGAGATCACAAATTTTATCGATTTTTCTTTCGTGGTAGAGGATGTAGGCCTTCCACTCCTAGGATCATCTTTAATGCTCTCACGACCGCGCTTAAACTCAGCTTCCCACTTCTTGACACTGGAATACGATGGAGCAGACTTCCCCAAAGTGCTCACCATATCTTGATAGATGTCTTTTGGTGACAGGCCTTTTTTTATTGAGGTACTTAATGACTGCACGGTGTTTAATTTTCTCCATTATTGAACATTGCGTTAGATTACTTCAAACAAATAATCACAGAAAATTTATATTGTGCAGTATCGGAATGAAACTGCGCACAATAAATCAATGGGACACATACTAACAAATGACGGTAGATTTAAAAAGATGTCATAGCTCCATGTAGGTTAGGCTACGAACTTTTAGAACCAACCTAGTACTTCTACTCAAGGATACAAGTTGCTCGTAATCGATGGCGCCCTATGAGGTAGGCATATGTCCAGCAGAGTTTGTCGTCCGACTGATGATGGTGAAGGTATTTCTACTCTATGCATTGTACGTTACCAATAATATGTCATAGAATAAGATGGAAATGGTCGAGAACATATAGCATAATGGGGCAAACGAGGAGCTGAAACCTCTTGATGACTACCGACGCTCGTAAGCATCCACATAGTTATTATGACGACGTATCTAGATATTAAATATGAGCAACAGCTACCTCTCCGATCATATTAGCCTGATTTACCTGCAATGCAGCATGGAGCAACCTCTTACCAAAGTTAACAGCTATAATACTAACACTATATGTTACATAAACGCTGTTTATCTATTTCATCACAAAAAAACAGCTCCATTTTGAACAGACGCCAAAAAATACAATCACGTTTCAAATTTATGCAAACTACAATCAATTTTGGTACGATAATAAGGAGAGAAATTGAAAATTGAACAAATTTTATCGGTTCTTTAAACTTTCCTAAACGACTATTAAGAGTATGGCGAGCACGTTTTATCGGAAAACGCAAAAGTGATGATAATGGCGGCTCATAAAGTGCCGGGCGGTTGCGATAGATTTCGCCAGTTACCAACTTTCCGGCACCCATTATGTGGGCTGCGAAATGCCTGCGAACTGTCAATTACATGTTTGGTAATGCGTGTTTTGGAACTTATACCTTATGTTTATGTGCTTACCTTAACCAAAATCTTCATTGCCATAGTCAATTTAAAAAGTAAGTTTGCAAGTTTATTTCTGTGAAAGGGCTGTCAAAAGTCTTCGTAAACGGCGTCTCTCCATACAAGAGAACAATCAATATAGAAGATACAAAACAAGTACCTGTGTGAGGGAAGTGACTTATGGCACTCGCACCTCTATGCCTACCACGTAAGGGATCTGGGGTGAAGATGCTCCGTGTTGCTGTTGTCAAGTTAATAATGTTTTATAATCTCATATGTACATAATGTGGGTAGCCATTAGATAAGCATTATTATCGTTGTTTTTATGTAATTATCTGATATCTATTAGAAATAGTGTCCTGACCGGTCGCTCGCACATGTTCCACTCCTATGCAACTGAAGTGGGCCGACAATTAGGGAGGCATTGCTCTCCCGCCAGACTACCTCTTGTTTACCTTATTTCGCGTGATTGTTGACTTTCTGATGGCCCACTGGAAGGGGAAGAGTGAAGGAAAACAACACATTTGCAATTATGCAGATGTATCGTTTCGTGTGGTTGTTGAGTATCTGTAGGCCCATAGGCGGGGAGGAACAAAGGAGGGCAATGCACCTGCACGACAATAAATATGAAAAAGAAAGAAGAATATGTCTGATTTATCCCCGAATACAATAAAAAAGTGCCAATGCAATAAGGATTTCTACAAAATGACAAACTTATCATAATGTTTTTATGCCGGGGGCCCTATCTAATTATGCTGATGTTCTGGGTGGCGTTAGTCGTTAAAATGTTCCGACTGCTCGTTTGGCCCCCTATAATAAAAATACTATTGTTGTTTTTTTTCCTCGTTCAACCGGTGACCACAAGCTAAAGGAAGACAATAGCACACAATACTATAACACATATAGGAATTTACAGTTTCTAATAACAGTTGGCAGTGCTACGCCCCGTGCCTCAGAGAGCACGTTAAGCCCTCGGTCCTGCACCTGATTTCTCTCCGGTCGTGTCGCATTGCCGTTTCATTGGAAGTGAATAATGAGGGAACACGGAGTGTATTTGCGCACACACTTGTGCATTATATGTCCCGCGCAGTTGGTTATACATAGTTGGCAGCGTTTCGTGCGGTTTATGAGTAGCCGGTAGACCATTAGAGGGAAGAGGGAAGGAGGGCAACGTGTCGGCATGACAAGAATAATGCAGACAACTGCATAGGCATAGGCATCATTGTATATAAAAAAAACTTGTATTTATGTTAACAATATTTTTTTAGATGTAATGTCTCTATAGAGAAATGGCCGCTGTGATTGAAATTCTGTCATGTCGAGATTACTTATATCTTATTATTAAAATTCTCGAGATGTTGGTTACCTTACTCCTCCGAAACGGCTTTACCGATTTTTATCAAGTTTTATAAGCATATTCAGTAAGTCTGAGAATCGGCTACTATCTATTTTTCGGTATGAAAAATGTAAGATAAATGTTAAGATTTGTTAATCCAACCCGGCTAAACAACATTTGCCGCGTCAGCCAGTAAACTCTATAGGGTCTTTTACCAAGAAGCAGAAAATATGGGTATACGAAGGGTTGTATTAATGCAAAGCAAGTATAGTTCTAGCGGCTTACATAAATTTCCGATTCAAGCGATGTAAAGAACAATCCGTCCGCTTTGAATCTGTAAACGTATTAGCATTGAATTTGAATAGAACAAACAAAGGGATTCAAGACAGTGCTTTCGTAGGCGATTGTAAATACAGCGTATCGTAAAACTCTCCAGTTGAGATTAACTTTTATTTTTGCTTTAGACGTCGTATGTGTTTTGATAAGGCAATGTTACTCTATTGGTTAGGCTTGCCAACGTCATCAGCAATAAAATTGTCAGCGATAAAATTGAAATTTTTTAATTTCTTAAATAAAAGGGATAGAAAGATGACGTAGAAAACGTTAATTCTTTTTATACATTGTAAAAATACCAGTACACACAGCCAGCGTCTCAAAACCGTCCTCAATAAAATTGACAAGTTATGGACTTTGTAAAAACAAATTAACATCCCGCGCGTAAGTTTGACTTTGCATAAACGTATGTTTATTTTTAATTACGGATGCATCAGAATGACATTTTACTATGAAATCCTATATCTCATATTTTTATAAATCTCCGTTTTTTTATAAAATAAAACATAGTATCATATCTATGACAGCATTAATTTACTAATATCAATAAAACAATGCAGTTAAGACAAATAATCTGTAATAAAATATTTTAACTATTTATTTATTTTTTATAATAAAAATAAATATAATAAAATATTAAGTTAACAAAATGAAATAAAACAATATAAAAATATATTCCTGTAATAATAATTGTATCCCAAAGTTCTACTCGTGTACATATATTGATTTATACTTCCTTGTGCGAAATTATATCCGTTCTTTTGTTTTCGCGTGAAAGATACAACATACGAAAATTCACTTCCATATATATTATAAAACACAGTCTCCGAAAGCAGATTGGATTTTCACCAATATAATTTGGGTAGAGCGGTTCCCGGGAAAAGTTGTATATATTCAATTTAGGTAGCAAATCCTACCTGTGTTATTCTGAAGCTAAACCGGGGCAGATCGCTAGTTTATAATGGTACTTTAGAAAGTAGCGCGACTGATATTTATAATTTTTGATGTAGTACATAAGCACTACCTGAGTAGTTGATCAATACTCGTAACGAGTAAATTATACAATAGGAGAGTATCTCACTTAAAAAATAATTACGTAATATTTGATGAACATTAGTTCATTAGAAGCAAGACTTTTTGATGACAACTCCAGATGTATGCTTGTTTGAAAACTATCGATCGACCACCTCGTGTGTTTATCACGTTCAATTATGCTTGAATAGGCAATCTTTATTTATAAACTCTTTAAAAACTGTCTCTGAAACTTGCCGGTCCTCGAAGGAGGCAGTGTTACTCCCATATTAAAAAAAAATCGCAACAAACGTTCACGCCTATTGGCTTTTATTTATAAACACAAATATAAGATAGTAGTTTTGTTATAAATTGAATTTTTCGGTTTGATCTCTATTCAAAGTCCGCGGACACGTACCAGAGACGCTTTTTTTATCTTCGCTTTTCTTAGTAACTATCGATAGAAATTAGAAATATTATTAATCGCTACTGATAAACAATGTTTGTTAAACAAATCTTGCCATATTAACACGTGGTTGACAACATGACATTTAACAGAAATAAAATACAGTGTATACAACGGAAAAATAATCGAATGCTATATTATTGCATATACAAAGTAACTTGAAAATATTGGATGTTGTTTCAATCGCTTAACTGGAGAAAACATTGGTCACTAAATTCCACAGAGCCACCTAAAGAATACGGGACCGTAGGCAAATCTCACAACGTGTATTGATAAATCCTCACAATCGTTCTGGCTTTGCGAATTGCGCTTCCCATTGCAAGTTGTGCCTTCTATTGCATTCCCTTTCACGAGATTACAATTTTCAAACGCACTGTTAAGTCGAGAAAACATAGCAAATTGTTTACCTTGTTTAGAAAGTAGTTTTCAAATGCATTACAGTTGATTATGCCGGCATGCCATACCTCCCCCTCGCATGATAACGCCGCATGGTGACAGCTACGCTATCGCGTTTCGTACGGTTTATGAGTAGCCGGTAGACCATTAGTGGGAGGTGGAAAGGAGGGCAACGTATCGGCATGACAGGAATAATGTAGACAACTGCATAGGCATGGGCATCATTATATATAAAAAAACTTGTATTTATGTTAACAATATTTTTTAGATATAAATGGAATGCTTATTTGCATAACTTTTATTGTACCTATATCTAGACGTTGCTCACTACACTTTATTAACGAGTCCCATAGAATCCCATAAAATAAATTGCTACTGTTAAATATATAAATAAAAAAATTTTTTTTAGTAATATTTTAAAATAATTAAATTAAAACACAATCAAATGAATGTATTGACATTTATTTTTATTTGAATGTTCTCAAAATTAGAACTTTTGTGGTGAAAACGAAAAATATCATTTTCAAGCAAGTGTTGAATCGAGCAAAATGAAGCTCGCCTAATAAATAAGATTCATTCCCTTAGTCTTTAAAACGGTAATTACAACCGTTATAAAGTGCTTAATTGAGATATTGAAGTCACGTACTCCATTTGGCGAAGACGTAAAGCTTCCTAATGTCGGGAGAACTGTCCAACTCAAACCATTCGGCCTTCACAAACTACTCTCACGCCCTCCGTCTTATAAGCGGTGTGGAAATTATTCTTTTGGAAGATAAACGAGACCTTTACTTGTATTTGAAAGTTTTTTGGTTGTTTTTTTTTTTGCCTTATTGATTCAGGAAGAGGCAGTGCCATGCATAGTGGGGAGGTACCTCGCGCTCATATATTACCGCCGTAAAGTAAAATATTCAGTATCGCGTTTCGTGCAGTTTGTGAGTAGCCGATGGGTCTTTGGGAGTGGGAGGGAGAAGGAGGGCAACGCATCGGCACAGTAATTATGTGGATGTTCATGGGCGTCGGTAGTTGTATAAAAGTTTCTCGTTTGCCCCCCTATTGTATAAAAAAACATAAATATTTTGATAATACTGTATCTGTTGAAGCGTGTTAAATAATGTATACAATAAGAAAGAAGCTTTCTTTGTCGATATTAAGAGCCTTTCTAATTTTTCTGGATTAGGTTTATGGACTTCTTCAGTAGGTTCAATTTCATGTCGTTGTTGATCTTAGGCGTTGCTTGAGAGATAAAATGTGAATGAGATTAAAAAAGAATCGGGCCCGAGACAAACAGTTTGCATGTATTAAATCTATTCTCCAATCCAAACTGCTAATAAAAAAATATCTACGAAAAAAAAAAGTCTAATAATACTTCTCACACCTCAGATTGGAAATTTGCATGACATGGTAGTAAGTAAGTGAATCATACGATTAAATTAAGTACGCTTCATTTACACTGTTTTTAATATATTATTCATCCAAAACATTAAAGAAATCATTAAATAACTGCAGGTGAATGTTTACAATTTGGTACCAAGAAATGTTCCTTCAATAATTCAACTATGTATTTAATTTGCGAATGGTAGGATGCATGGAATAATCGCAGAATTGTTGAGATTTGCGGAGGTCGACTCTCTCACTTCAGGCATCAAGTTATCATGGCTCGCATACTTGTGGTACTGGCCAACGATGGACTGTGATCCAGTCTTGGCTGCCAGAACTATGCTACATATTTCTCTAGTAATTACAATTTCAAGATACTCTAAGTTAGGATGTCATATTATACTATTAGTAATGATCCGCTGGTTTGCAGGTGAGCTGAATATGTACGTTAGCGTACGCTCAAATAATGCAAGCGTATAGTAACAACTCACTTAAGTGTGCGGGGAGCCACCTTCCACTGGGTGCAAGAGGACCTATGAACTATGGTGTTATTAATTTTTGAAAATGCTTACATATTTATAGACACTGTGCCAGACTCAAATATTATACATCTCCATTATGTCTCGTAAAATGCACCAGAGAGATGCATCATGAGAGAGTAATCTCATATGAGAGAGAGTCAGTCATATGTTGTTAGATGGTTTTGAAATGACCACTTAGATGAGCGCCAGCTAAATTAAAATTTTCAGTGAAACATGAGAAAAATACTGTATAAAAATTCAACTCAGTTTCGTTTCGTTTTGTTTGTTGTAGATAAAAGCATGTATATAGCGAATAATAAGTTAGCACAAAGAGCATAATATAATGAAGCGTTGCGGTAGAGGTACACAACAGACTAATTGGGTACTATGAGTGTGACTAGGTGCGATACCTGCACTATGTGACCGACCGGTGTTTGCATCGTTTTGACGCCTTTGACAATATTACCTGAAACGCGAGAAACACCACACGAAATATTATTATTATATTTCGTGTGTTGTCAATGACATTGCAAGTGTAGTCGTTCCTAGACAATACCGTTTCGTTTGCTGTACTAATGTACGGTGTATGTTACACTATTTGCGAGTTTAATTAATTAAAGTTCTACGTACACTTTCTAGTTTAAGTTATGTAACATGGAAGGGTAAGT
>JAFELO010000503.1:525287-542798 GCA_017140195.1 Eumaeus atala
ACTGGGCAGAATGCGGCATAAGTATTGCGAGTACCTCTCACATCTTCGTTTCGCCGACAATATCGTTATGTTGACCGAATCGTTGGAGAGCTTGCAAGAAATGTTGCAAATACCTAAATGAATTCTCCCGACGTGTTGGCTTTAGGATGAACTTAGGCAAGACAAAGGTCATATTCAACGAACACGTTCTCCCTAGGCCGGCCAACGTCAATGGTACTATTCTCAGAGTTGTAGATGAATACGTTTACCTCGGGCGACTATTGCAATTTAGGTAGACATAACTTCTAGAAGGAAGCCTATAGAAGGATTCAGTTGGGCTGGGCAGCATTCCGGAAGCGTCGTCACATTGTCACGTCGCATATACCGCAGAGTTTGAAGACGAAAGTCTTCAACCTATACATTCACCCCGTGATGACCTACGAAGCCGAAACATGGCCTCCTAATTTCAAGACTGGTCCGCAAGTTTGCGGTAAAAACGAAGTGTTAGTCGACCGTTCACCAGGTGGAAAGACGGTCTCCATGCAGTAGCCGGTCTGGAATGGATGCGAGTAGCAGGAGATCGGTCGTCTTGGCGTTCATTGAGAGAGGCCTATATCCAGCATTGGACCGATAAGGGAAGAGGAGGATGAGGAAATAATGCCGATCTCAATGCGGACGTTGAAATTGTCAAAGGGTCTCGATTGCTACTTTACCCTATACTATAAAAAACATAAATTTATAAAGATAAAAGAATCATTTGTTTTAATTTTAATTCAGGTCTACGAGCAAAATAGTGTCGAGCTAAGTGTAGCCGTGTGTGCATATGATTTTGTGACATCACAAAGACCGATATCAAAGAAACGTAGCGTACGTTTTTTTAAAATATACTGCATTTCACATGTCCACGAGTAAAGCCTTTTCTTGTTTTGGTAAACCGAAACCCGTAGCTTTGTAACCGTAGCTTTGTAAAACAGAATTGTAGAAGGAAACCAGAGTGCTACTTTACTTTTAATGAGCCACTTTTTATTTGGTATGTTAATTTGGTGCACTCACAAGGGGAGCATAAGAATTAACGGAATATCCAGAGGAAAATATTTCTGCTACTATATTCACAAGTGCACCTTATATTAAACTACATTTTTTGACGTAAATTAATTTTGAAGTCGTTGCACAATCATTATCAGACGTGTAATACTGAACGTTCTAATATGGATAAAAGACATCTTATGATCGATGATACTTCATCTTCCTTAATTTTGCATGCATAATGTGGTAATTAGAAGCTCACGGATCTAGTAGTGCATGTTTTTACACATCTGCTGCTGTAGGAAAGTAATGATTTGCATGTGTATGCAATCTTCAGCATTCTCTGCAATATAAAATACTTTAGGTTAGGATATCTCGTGGGATGCGACATACGTATTAGTCTCTTTTTCCAACCTGAACCTATGCTGCGGAAACAAAGAGAAGCCCAATACAAAACAAGGGCAAAATCTAGAAACTGGGGCTGAACTACCACAGCCAGAGTTAAACTCCGTTCCCTGGCTCCCTGGTATATATGCTTCCGTGGCCGTTAGACGCCGTTGCGGGCATGAATGACCCCGCTAATCAGGGCTCGGTTTTCGCTAAAGGTCGTGCGTTCGACGATAGCAGAGGATGTGCTCAAGAGCATATATAGCTCTATAGCCTCTGCGACGAAGTCGTATTAGTCTGAATATCCTCACATATATGAACAAGGTAACAACAACATATATGAAACAACGTATCAAACGAGCGCTGTCTTTTTATATTTAGTCGATTTTCTCAAAAACTCAATAAAGGATTTTTATGCGGTTCTTTTCAATCGAGCGATTCTAAAAGGAGATTTTATTGTATAATATGGACCCTCTTATTCACGGGTGAAGCCGGGGTGGATCACTGATATATATAATATTATAATTTTACAGAGTTCCAATTCGTTACACAAGTGGAATTTTTATATTTAATTCCACTTCTAATGACTCTGTAACCAACTTCAATGTGTTAACAATCTGAGCTCATCATAAACATACATTTTTGTTATGGGCTTATGTATAACTATGTAAATGTGTACACCAGAGCTACACATAATTATATAAAATCATACTCAAAGTGAATTCATAAAATACACCGCAAAATGAAGCGAGTGGCACAAATATTGTCAGACGTCGTCAACCGCCCGCTCCGCAATAAGTCAATTTGTCATGTCACAACTTCAGTATCGTAGAGTTTAAATAACAGGATTGTGTTAAGTTTTTTTATGATTTGGGTGGCTTGGAGCTTTTCCGCAATTCCTACAGATAAACTAGTAGAACTCTAAGGAGTTACTCTTTTCCGCGAATGGGAAACGTAAAAAGCGATAGTTGCGTCGCGTTTCGTGCTATTTCTGAATAGCGGGTAACTCATTGGGGCTCGTCTGTATTTGTGTATGTTAATTGGCATCACCAAATGGCTCGTTTTTATACAATATTGCACACACAAGAATTTCACAAAAAATGCATTTTAATAGTAATAGCTAAAGACGCTTAGCAACAGCATTTTTAAGAAATAATGCCATTGCTATTATTTAATATTAAGAGCATGCTCTCGCAATTCGCGACAACATGCCCAATGTTGCCTTGTATAATACAAGAGAAAGATACACTAATCGGTTTCAACTCAGAAATGGTAATTTACAAACATATGCTATATAAACCAATAAAGGAAATTGCGAAAAAGTACTATCCAATTGCTGAACTAATACTATCTTCATAATCATGATGAGGCAAGAAAATAGCAATTTGTACGCCCATAAAAATAATTGAGTTCAAACTGCGTTGAGGCAGTAAAAAGCGTGAAAGGAGGCCCAATAACCTTTAGCAGAGACGTGGGAACATGGCAGCTGTTAACTAGTGAAAAATAGAGAAGGGTGGTTAAGTATCCACACAACACAGCAACGAGTCTAATTTAACGCTGTATTTTATTTTTGTTTGTATATTTTCGATCGACTGGCGCGGTGGCAACACAGCGGAAATGCTGCACACGGCACGAAAGAAGTTTAAGGTTTTATAGATTATACCATGGCCTATTAAATCTTTTAGTTACTGGCAATAATTTAGCTAAATTAATTCATTAAATAAGCCGCGAAAACACTTTTATTATAATGTGTAACGTTCGCGTAAATCTAAGACGAGAGATCATGGAGATTTATGTATTCTGTACAATGCGTATAATACAGATCAAAATATGTAAAAAAAAAATTATAGTTCCCTTGTCTGGTACGCGTCCTTGCGATACTTACACAGAACTAGGATAAGGTGGCGTGATAAGTCCACATATGTTATATTTTTCGGACACAAAATGGCAACTTGGAAATGAGTTACAACCGAGGTCTTCAAACATATATTGAAACGCTAAAGGGGACTTTAGTTACCCGAATAAAGTGTATTATTAACACTGTTTTTCGTTTCTATTTTATATTGAAACATACATACATACATTATATTGTAACACACAAACATACATACTTTAAATATTATTATGGGTAATGGCTGTCATCACAATAAGGTTTAGATTGGCATAAAAAAACTCCTTGTCTCTCTTGTTGCCTCATTCCCTTTGGTCAAAGAAAATGAACCGGTAAATAAGAAGAAGATTGAAAAGGGTACAAACAGAAAATTTTGTAAAAGCTTTAATTTGTAATACTTTTATTTTTTTACAGAATAGGGGGGCAAACGAGAAAACCGGGGCCTTTTTACGACTACCGACGCTCACCTCCCCCCCAATGGGGCCACCGGCTACTCACAGACCGCACGGAACGCGACACTGAATATGTCACTTATAGTATATACTCGCACTAAATGTTATATTTATTATTATTCTTTTATAATTATAAATTCTTATATATTTATTATTTATACCTGATATATGATATACATAATATGAATTTTTAGATTTATTTTATTACAGGATAGCAAAATAAATTTTGATACATTCGTTCATTACTGTGATTCTGTCTCATTCCACAAGTAAGTTTTAATAAACGCGATAAAATGAGTTAAATAGTAATAGTAATGAATAACATTCGCGATAATAAACGAAAACAATACTTAGATTTTTATCCATTAATGGGAGATACGTCTGGCTCAACATACATGATTAACTGATTCAAGTCACCACTGCGCTGGACTGTCATCAAACAGAGAACACCACAAATATGTAAAAAAGCCAGCTTTTTCGGAATCGAGCTTTTAAGGAACTTAAGTTGTATCGAAAATATAATGTGTGGCATAGCATAGAGTTCGCTACGAAATTCCTTTAAAACTGAACGGTTATAGGATTCATGGAGATGGCGAGATCATGAAATTTTGCTGATGTATTCATCCGAAAAATTTCTGGCTATACAATGATATTCAAATTTTACTCTTTCTACGTCTATGTAGAGGGAAATTTAAATTGTTCTGTAAGTTGTTTAACGGGAGTTAAATTGAAGGTGAACTTTACATGAAACACTAGCACCGCCACGCTGTTTATCTCATGAAAGCTTGGAGTCTTTTGTACAATATTCAACCCCCATTTCACATGTTTCGGTGTGAAATTAATATTCTTTTTGCAAAACATGGCAAATTTTAGGTCGTGCGTATAGTAGAGACATATGTTGAGACTAGCAGGGCCCCACGATTTAACCTGCGACAGTTTCAATTCTATCAAACAAACCTTCAAGTCCCAATTCACCTCCTTATACATTCTCACTTAGCGGGTCATAAAATCTTCTAAATCCATTCTTATCTTGATCAGTCCTATTAGTATTGGCTCTGATCAATCAGACAGGGCATATTACTTTACGTACAAATATCTTATGTACATAAAGCTGTATTATTTTTTGTGTTACATATATTAAATTTTATTACACTTATTAACCTACTCAGTAGATATTTGTATCATAGCTGGTAAAGAAAGATGCATACCTATATACAATAGCTCTAAGCTGGTTCTAATAATGATGAGTATTTGCTGCATTTTGTTATCGTTGATCTTTTTGATGAAAAATTACTTTTTCTTTTCTCTCACTGGATCGTGTGTACTGTCCTGCACCTTGGTCTAAGACAGCAATTTCATCCCGGTTCATCTCTTCCCATCTGCGGGAAAAGAGGGGGGTCTGTCCCCCTATCGTCTCCCTAAACCTGAAGACAAAAAAGTCTTCGTAGTCAGTCGAACTGTTGAGGCTGGACTAGCGCCGCCAACCAGTATTAGGTCCCTCCGAAAAAAAAAATCTAAGACAGCAAAAAAAATATCTGAGAATTCAGCTCAATGGGAATAAATACTCACTTACTATAAAATGACTCGGCTGCTGGTCTTCCCCTCGGAGTAAAAAAAACGACTAAACAAAGAGCTCCGTTAATATATTTCTACATAAAATCTTTTTACAGGCTTTTTATAATGTTATTTAAAAAATAGCTTTATAAATCCTTATTTTAGAAATAGCATACTAGAAAATAAAGACCTAGCATTAAGGGCATCTTAACAACACGCTGGGGAACCAAGTTGCTGTGAGTTATGGTGGCATTTTCTCCTCCCTTATGAGGAAATACGATAGTTTTCACGCAGCAATGGTGGAAGGTTTAAACAATGATTGCTCAAGTTATGTTCGGTAACAAAATTTATAAAATCAACAACGGGCGTATAATAATTTGGTTATGCTTTAAGTGTATTTTATATACAGTTGTTATATAGTATCTTCATCTTATGTTTATAACAAAATCCCCAAAAGCTCTGTCTGTGATCGATTTTTCTCAATATCTATGGAACCGATTTTCGTGTGGTTCTCGTCCTAGAATGGAGCGATTCGCGTGAAAGTTCTTTTTAATTTGGCCCCTGTTATTCACGAGTGAAGCCGGGGTGGACGGCTAGTAATATATTATAATATTACATATATTTTACGTTTATATTATATATATTACATTTTTCATTGCCACAAATTATTATTAATAACTATTATTTTAAATTATGTACATGTATGTTATTAGGTATTTAAAAAATTTTAATATATTATGTCATAATTTTTTGATTATTTAGAATCAAGACCTACTCATAAAACTCTTCAACAATTTTGAGGCGAATAATATGCGTGGGTACTCTTGTTAAATTTATTTTAAAATGTTAAAACACAACAGCTTTATAATTTATAGTATTAGGGGCCAAACGTGTAGACGGGAACCTTTTGATGATTTCATGATTTCAGACGCCCATATACATCCACATAAGTATAATGTAGACGCTTTGCCATCCTCTTCTTCCTTCCAATGGGCCACCGGCTTCTCGCTAGCTGCATGAAACACGACAGTGTAGCTGTACTTCTGTTTAAGGCGATGTCATAAGAGAGAGTGGTACCTTTTTTTTCGGCGGGATCTAATACTGATTGGCGATAGTCCAGCCTCAATAGTTCGACTGACTACGAAGACTTTTTTGTCTTCAAGTTTAGGGAGGCGATAGGGGGACAGACCCCCCTCTTTTCCCGAGAGAGTGGTACCTCTCCGTTCGTGCCAGTGAGGCGTACTACTACCTCTTACCAGGCTGTTGCAACGGGACATATCTATATTACCACAAAAATTTACAACGCCAGCAAGTTTATATCTATTTTAATCTTGCAATTGATTGAAAATGTAGAATTGAAGTCGAGAATTATGAAGCAGATATTGAATCTTAAGAGCCAAGCATAAGGAAACTTGTGGCGTACTCGATCAGTACTCCCGTATCGCTAAGCTCGTCATGGAACAAAGCAATTACCGGCAGCACATCGACTATCTACTGCAATATCGAGACGGGCATTGCCGGACCATGATCTAATATTCATCATTGCTAGACGTGCCTGTCTACATGGCAAAGCATAATGCGTAATTAGATACGGCAAATGTTCACTCGGCCCGCGCTTGCCGCATGCATAATGCACGAATACAAATTGAATGTGCAGTTAGTTGCGTGGATTATACCTCGATGCAAGTGCCCGACTCCATACGTTCCTCCTCTCTTTAAATTTTCATTGTCACTATACAGTATCTCTTTGTTTTTTCAAGTTTGAGTTTATAATGTCCTAAATATTAAACTTCACAAAGACTTATGGTAGAAAATGAATATTTTCTTCTATGAAGCTATATATTTTCGAAATACAGCTACATCTATATTGAAGCAGTACTAATTACTTATAAAGATAAATAAGTACTAAACAAGAGTAAGTAAGTAAAAAGAAATTTAAAAAATTTGATACAAGCAATATTTAACAACTTCCGATATACTGGTCATATTAATATTCGTCAAGTTTATTTCGAGACTTGACTATAAACTCAACAGTAAATGAAACCAAGCCTAGTCCTTGTGACAAATATTGTCACGATAATGAAGCCTGTATCTATACGATAAGATGGCTCCGCCGTATCTGAACCAGACCAGCTACTGAAGTAAAATCATCATAAAATACATACGAGAAAAGAATTAATATACACTAAAGAACACTTGAATAAATAAATTCACTTTGTATACTGTTTCCACAAATATTTATTTTTCAATTTTAATTTATTTATTTTAGTCACACGTGAATTTCCTTCAAGATGTGAGAATAGAAGAAGAGAAATAGTGAGTCAACTATGTCATTAAATAATTATTCCTCCAATGTTGTCATTATTTTAAACAGACTTTTTACAGGCTGTGAGATAAAGTTGCCCATTATTGTTGCTTAAAAGTTGGCTCGGCTTTTAATATAAAATTTAATCAAAAATGAAGGTATCGAGTTTTTCTGTGAAAATAAAGTAGCCCACATAAGGATCGATTAGGCGGCAGTATAAAAATTCAATAATATGTAAATGACTTTACTCAGTATATAAGCGAAAACTTTAAAGGAAGCTCAGGGCAAATTGACTGAAGAGCTTAAACGATGCAATGTAGCCTTAGCGTTTGACTTACTTCACGAACATGCTTTTCCACCTTCTTAGTAGAAATACTTATAATATTATCTCATCTGTGTTTATACATTTTACAGTTAGATACGTATTTTTAGGAAAAATACGTTTGACATTATTTTTTTATTTCTTGATAAAATTTTGGCGGGTTTTTTATCCAAATTATATTTTTCTGGAGGATTGACGACTACTGTCGGCAATGCTACTTCATTAGCCTTAAAAGTTCATCGGACTTTTAAAAAAATACATACATATATTTTTGGTATGATATGGTACCATACAAAAATATATGTTTAACAATTATAAAATATTTTACTCAAACTCAATGGTCCTGACAATTAATGTGTTTATTTAGGAAAGAAATTACATTTCAAAGTAATTATAGAGGTATAAATGTAACTTTTCCGCTTATATTAACGGAAAGAAGCATTTTTTTCAGTTACCGTATTATTTTATATCATCATCATCATCATTCCTTGTCGTTCCACTGCTGGACATAGGCCTCTCTCAATGAACGCTAAAACGACCGATCTCCTGCTATTTTTATACATAAAATCTATTTGGGCATTTCAGAAGCAAGAAACGTCACAATATTTTAGTAAGTGTTAGTGCCACGCTGCATTGCAGCTGAGTTGTGCAATTGGACAACATACAAATATCTTCTCTCGCTGAGCCCAGATTACATAGTATTATGTCAATAAGAACAAAGACGATGAGAAACTACTAAAATGTTACTCCAACGATATGCATCAAAGTTGTTATGAAGCACAAACTGTCACATCATAAACGGTGCCAAACCGCACGAAACGTGACAACATAATCACTTTACGCCAACACATTTTAAACGCAAAACATTTCTGACATTAATAAATTAAGACAGCATTTAACAATTTAAAGAATTAAACATTTTTGCGAACAGCTGGAAGCCACAAAAACGCGATTTACTCACTTTAATGCGTAAGGCTTTTATGTCAATGTTTTAAAATACCATGGTATGACCATAATAATAGCTTTCGAACTATTTGCCTATAGAATAGTTCGTCTGCTTACTGCATCGATTCTGTGTAAAACATTTTCAGTAGTAAGCAGTGTTTTGCATCAGGAGTTTTCCATGTTGCAACCTTAAGTGCATCAAGTGGATTGATTACAACTGCATGGGACATATTATCCTCGTGTTCCTTTTTACAAATTGAAAGTTACTAGGATTAGTTATACTAAATAATTCTGAAATTAATAAAAATATCAGCGTCATATTCAGCCACTTTTATCAATACACACTTTTAGGAAATTCTCAGCACTTGTTAAATTCCATTTTACCCATATAAAATCTTCAAAAATCTTGTTTGATTTACCAATCAGCCACGCCGAAAACACTCAAAAGTTTTTGTTGCACCATTGCGTAATATTTAAATTTAATGTTATTATTGAAAAACATCCTGACGAATTTTAAAACTTCAGCAAGCTCTTAGGAATAGATCGCTTACATCATCTCGCCTCTGGCGCTAAAGTTATTTAACAATTTTTTTTTTTTCACATGAAATCTAGGAACAGGCCACGATAATATTAGTTCAATTAACTATTGCAAATACTCTCACATCATGACGCATCTCTACCATCTGTGGGGGAAAATGTGGTCGCTCCCTATTTAGAAACCTACTCTCGTCTCTCGGTGAGCATATACCGATGTTGTTGTTGCACAGCATAAGTGTCAGGTCCGAAAAAAAGAGCGAACTAAGATAATTCATACTGTGGTCAACAAGGCATAAACAAATGGACCAAAGTGGGCTTAACTGATACAATGTATGAGTGAGATTATTGTCACCAGGTCCGAGATTACCGGAGCTCCGGGTAAATGTGAGTTATGATACGCCTTACTTCCGTTCAATCTACGTGGCGTCTATGAGAAAATACTGCCGTTACGATGCAAGCAGGATACTAAGAAGAATATTACTGGAAGGTATGTTCTATAACATTATGTTGTGAAACGTTGTGTTTTTATAGTATAGCAAATGAGTAATCGGAGCCTTTTTATGACTATTGACGCTGAAGCGTTGCCCTCTTTTCCTTCCCCACCCCAATGGGCCACCGGCTACTTACAAGCCGCACGAAATGCGACACCGGAGATGTCACGGTATGCCAGCCCAATTCACCGGCAAAGAAGCATGGTATTACTACAACATATAATTAGGGGGGGCGAACGAGCAATCGCAGCCTTATTACGACTACTTATATAGATAATACTTACACTTCAATGTCATCGGTTTATATTCTATTTATACTTATAAACTGGAGTATAACTTGTACACTATTCAATATATTTTATATAAGCATAAAAACATTCGTATTACTTATTTAATTTAACAGGAAACATATAGCTTTTTTTTCCTGTTATATTAAATAAGTAATACATGAACTAATACATATGTACAGTTCACAATATTAAGTACACTACATAACACCGCCGTAAAGTGACACCTTCAGTGTCGCGTTACGTGCGGTTTGTGAGTGGCTGGTGGCCCATTCGGGCGGGAGAGGAAAGGAGGACAACACATCAGCGTAGTAACTATGCTGATATTCATGGGCGTAGAAAGTCATTGACAGGCTCCGATTGCTCGTCTGTCCCCCTGTACTTTAAAAAAATGTACAAAGAAGCGGTATACTATAAGGCTATCCTGGCCTCAGCCATGACCTGAAACATGAGGATAAAGTGAATGTGGTAGAAAATAGAGTGGAAATATGACCCTTAATTATATCCATATGTATTATTATTCCTGCGCGTGTACACCAGTGAATTAATATATAGATAATACAATTTAGTATTCTCATTCGTCATTCGATTTTTAAAAAAATATTACAAAAATGTTCAAACCTGTTTAATATCAATAATGGTTACTAGGTAATTACTACGACAGTAAATAGCAATGACTAAATAGGTTATGACCTAAGATATTAATGCTAACAATAACATAGCGTCATTTGTTACTGTGGAACTTTCCACGCTTCGCGAATTAAATATATGAAGAAGTAAAATTACTACGTAGCCAAACCAACCGTCAAGTCGTCAAACAGCTTTAGCGTCAATATTTCTTTTTTTTAATTAGAATTTAATATTTACGAAACATTTTAATGCGATGGTTATAATAATAATCCCTGTGCCAGGTACCTTAAGGACTTGTGTTACAGGTACTAGACAACGATAGTTATCGTATATATAGGAAGATGTAGTGCTATGCTGCATGGGAGGAGGTAGTGTCATGCACAATACATGAAATTACATCCTTCTATGCAGTAGAATTGAGCCAGCACGACACTTACCCACCTCTTGGTATACGGAGCGAATCATGGGAGATGCACGGGGGTATGTCCACCAGCTCTGTACCCCAACGTGCAATTCTTGACTCCCTACACATTATTTAACTGCCCTCTCGTTATTTTACTCTCCCCTTCTGGGGCCCGATACCAAAAAGATAGAAGTTGTCATCGGCCTCGTCAATCCTGACTATCTCGATGCAGCTATGTCGTTATCTATCCTTCCTCTTCGCGTGCAATGTACGCGCAAATGTATTCAATTGCCCAAAAACTCTGTTCCGTATCGACCAATCGCCTAAAACTCTGTTCCGTTGCGACCAAGTCTAACATGATGTTTCGCTCATTGTACATGTCACATTCCCACAGTACATGGTCTCTGGTTTCAGCTTCATGACTGCAAGGACATGATGGTAGGTCACATAACGCCATCCTGAGCAGGTGACCTCTAAAGCACCCGTGCCCTATTAGTATCTATGAAATAACCTACTGAGGTTCCGCCCATTGATATACCAGACGCGTTGTAACTTCTGGAAAAAAGCAGTACAACTCCCTCCCGTCGGCATACGCGGCCCAGCGTGACTGCCAATTGGACATGACGTCGTACGCGATAGCGCTTTTCTTTCTCTAACACTCCTTGCCCTTGAGACCCACGCACTCCTCCTGCACGCGTCCTGCTCGAAGAACCTCCAGATCGGCAGGCAGAACGCTGGCCAATACTGGTAGCGCCGCACTACTGCATGACTTGTAGGCGTTCGTCGTAAAATTAAAGCTGGTCTTTGGGTGCGTAATAATTCACTACACAACATACCAGTGAGAGCGTCGAAACCAAAGCGCTGCAGCATATGTCAGGATTGCAACATAGGTTCCGTGGTACACGAACCTAAGTGCCCGGTACTTCACATTCCACTAGAAGGTAGGGCCGGCACGACAGCGGAAGTACCTCTCGCTCACATAATACCGGCGTAAAGTGACATCTTCAGTATCGCGTTTCATGCGGCTTGTGAATAGCCAATGACCCATTGGGGGCCGGGGGAAGGAGGGCAACGCTTCGCCATAGTAATGTGGATGTTCATGTGCGTCGGTAGTAGGTAACAAGAATATATAAATGCTGTGTGGGTCGGCCTAAGAATATCCCCAAGGTGAAGACACCATAGCTCTGCTATCGGGTCACCTATTGAAAATCAGGGAAGGCGTCACTCCATCAAAAGGCCTCGTGGGATTCCTCGCGAATAGGTCCCTCGTAGGCAACATCGTCGAAATATCTAGTATGTCGAGGAGGGTGGCGTATTTCACACTGAAACGCACAATGAAGTACAGCCTCAAAGTGATACAAGTATACGCACCAACCTCGACACATTCAGATGACGACGTGAAGGCAACTTATTAGGATCTCTCAAAGGCCTCCAAAAAAATTCCAAATGGAATTAAAAAACCGGTTCGATGCCCTACATGCGTCGGAAACTACAATGGTAATTGACGTTGCCATGAGTGGCGTGATTGGTTGGATGCGCGACGTGGATGAAGGATACTATAGGAGTAACCATACGAGCTGGAAAGCTAAACTCTCAGATGAGACGCTTGAATTTATGAGGGAACGCACACGAGAACGGTACGTCTGCCGATGTCAAGCTTCTTTCTAAGCAAATCCACAAACTAACACGCCGGGACCTTCACAGCTCAAATACACAACGGGTTACCGAAGCCAATGAGCAGAATAGAGGTGGAAGGTTTTTGTGGAGTAGCTTGTAAGAAGTCATCTGATAAAGGTCAGGACTGATTCTGGGCTTACCATTTCTTCGAAGCCTGGGATCTTATCTGAGATCGAAGCCTTCTATAGTAAGTTATATACGTCGCACGCTTCTCACCCCGATACCCTAAACAACGATCCGCGTGCAAGCCTGACACGACATTTGTCAGGCGACCTTCCGGACGTCAGCTAGAGTGATATTAGTCTAGTTATTGCGCAGTTTAAAGGGGGAAAGGCTCCGGGAAAGGACGGAATTAGAGTCGAGCTTCTTAGGACAGGAGGTGAGTCTGTGTTACGAGAGCTAAAAAAGGTTTTTAATTTCGTCTTTCAGCGGGGCATACCTCTCAAGGCATGGCTTGGAAATGATGTTGTTTTGTTTTTTAAGAAGAGAGAGAGAGATACAAGACAATTATTTAAAATTACAGATCAATTGGCCTTCTTGGCCATGTTCACAAGTTGTTCTCTGTCGAAACCTGTTTTGGAAGCTTTGCAGCGATGTGAGGTCTCTTTTCTTGTGGTTTTTGAGGGATGAGGTAGAAGCGGGCGATGTAAAATGCAGATGCAGGGCTCCTATATGTGACCCTTGCCGACCGCGATTTCAATAATGAATTGAGAGAGTGGCTTGGGTATGGAAGAAAGTGTTTTTTGTATAGTATAGGGGTACAGATGAGCAATCGGAGCACTTCTACGACTACCCCCGCTCATGAACATCAGCATAATTACTTTCCCAATGCGTTGCCCTCCTTTTCTTCTCCCCCCTCAAATGGGTCACCGACTACACACACAAACTACACGAAACGCGACACCGTACATGTCACTTTACGGCGGTACGAAGTGAGCTAGACGTACCTCCCCGGTCGTGCCGGACCATTTCCTGCGCAATATAGCATAGCACTGTACGGTGTCGGTGTAAAGAAGTGCATGCTCTGTTGGGCATGTAGAAAGATTGGCACGTGAAAAGCTAGTAAATCAGATACACAATGCAAATGTGGAAGAATGTAGGTAGCGGGGAAGACCAACACGCCATGATGAGATTTATCTGGTACTCTCTGAAGGGAAGACAAGAGTCTTCGGAATCAGTGTATACGTATGAAGAGAGTAATTAATGTGGAAGAGGCAAGGCAGGTATAAATCATGATGAATGGCACTTCGTTCTCTCAGCTCCCTTAGCCTATTTGGAAGCTGGCGTGAAAATGTGTTGTTGTTGCGTGGCTCCGAATGCTCGTTGGCTGTATTGAATCCGTAATATCAATAAAAATCCGTGCACACAGAATTGAAATACAATATTCCAGATCACAGCTGTTGCCGTAAAAAATATCGACGACGAATAATCTAATGAAGTAATCGGATAACTCAGCGATAAGAACTCTTAGATCTGCGAGGTGAAAGAGTTCATGCAATTCCATTTGGCTTCAGGGCGGCTGCTCTTTATTGCACGGAACTTAATTCTGAACGAACTTTGAATTGGAAAATAATTTCCGAGCGTTGCGTTACTTCAATTACATTTTAATTTACAAAGTTTAAGCGTTTTGGAGATTGTTGATGATTTCTTTGCATTCGTTTATTGTTTATATATTATGTAAAGGCATTAGACCAAGATCGAAATCGATGAAATAATATGTAGGGCAGTTTTGTTCATTGATCCATGAATAATCACAATTTCCGGGCAGTGATTATTTAATTCCACGCTATGCTACACTACCAATGGCGTCTTCTTACGTTTTGACGTTTATTTAGCATTAACATATTTAACACATATTGTAATTTTTTTTAAATAGAATTGGCCGGTGGCTCATTAGGGGATGATAGGAGAGCAACGACTGTGCGTAATGATTATGCGACTGTGCACGGGCGTCATTAGTCATTAAAGAGCTCCAATCTTTCGTTTGCATTATGCTAAAAAAAACTTTTTTTTTAAAATAATTTAATTAGAAATACTAACCTATTTTTGATGAATTTTGTGTGTGTTCTTGTGTTTCTCACTATTGAATCTTCGAGGCTACATTGAAAATGGAGAATATCCATTGTATCGTGATTATACATTATACATACGATTATACATCTCGTGAGTTGCAGCATGCCATGAGATACAGTCCCATGCTAAGTTTATCGACTAGATCGGAGTGCTGCCTCCAGCTAATATATATTAACTAAAATGCACGCCGTAAAATGCAATTATGCTATCGCATTTCATGCAGTATTTTTTTTTATTCGTACCTTGGAGGTAGAAGAATAAAAGGAGGGTATCTAAATGAATAATTGTTATTCAGATATGTATCGGTGCCGTTGGTTACCAAAAGGCACGCTTGACTTTCTATTTGTCTATTTTCATCAATACCTTAGCAGGACGACACAGGGAGCGACAGGACGTAATAGAATTTATCCAACAATAAAGCGCCTGCTCTAAAACCTAACTTGTTACTGGAACTACCGTAAATGAAGTAAATTCGAAACGAATATTGTCAGGTAGCGTTAGTTTTAATAAGGGGTAGTGCATTGCTGCTTTGTAGTGGAAATGGGCCGGCACGTCTGGCGAGTCTCACTCACTTGATATCGCCGTAAAGTGACGTTTACGTCGCATTGCGTGCGGTTTGTGAGTAGCTGATGGCCCATTGGGGGAGGAGGTGAAAAGGACAACAACGCATTGGAATAGTAATCATTGCTGAAGTTCATGGGCATCGGTAGTCGTAGAAGGGTCCCGATTTCTCGTTTTCCCCTCTATACTATAAAAAAGTGTCATGTTGTATTGATTGCGAATGTTATGTTAGGGGAGGTACCTCTTTCATACGATACCGCTCCAGAGTGTGTATTGTTGACTTGTAATTTTCCCGTGGCACATTGGGTGGAGAGGGGCAACTCATCTGTTTGACAGTTCTCTGGTCACCTGTGAGCATTGCTACTCATCAAGAATAAGCTATAAATATCAACCACATTTTAGTAATAGAGAACAATGGAAATAATGAAATTAAGAATCCATTGTGAAAAAGAGTGGGCTTTCAAATTTCGAATGCTTTGTGACTCACACCGACGCTTGCCAAAGTTTCATTACCTGGGTGTTGTCAAAGTAATATTTTTAGGTGCTCCAGTGTAGAAAACATAACATAATGAGTATGACATTTGATTTCCCTGCACACCTCGTTAGTGCAATTTAATGCGCCGCCTGTAGCGATGCTCGTTTTATTATGCTAACGGGCGAACGCTGTAATATTTCGAGTACGTCACCGGTGGTGACATGTTGCATATTTAAACAAAGGCGTCGCGCCGTGAGATTCGCGTAAAATTGTCGCACCATTAAGCTGCGTCACTTGGAATAAAAGTGCCCCCCCCCCCTTGTATCAAGAAACACGTCTTTAATAATTTAGTGATATTTAACACGGCCGCTTGAGTAACTGTTCGCTAGGATTAAATCTTTCCTATTTCAAACTTGTGCACCTTGTACTTAATATAAAATGTTTGCAAACTTACGATTGCATACTATTTTTAATTTTTTAAGTTTACGCATATGTTACTCATGACAATAAAACCATTTTTACGGTTTTCATTGGGGTTTATTTAATCATTTAAATGACCACGTGACAATATGATTACTGTGAAGATTCTGAAATGTCGTGGTAGTTAAATAATTGAATAATCCGCAATAAAATCCGTTAAGTGGTTCTATTGTATTATTTTGTTAACTGTTGTCTATGCAACAGATATTTTAAAATTACTGGTGACTGAACCAGACTTCACTTTGTTATAAATGGTATAATTTGTGTATTACATGATTTTAAGCATAGTGTGGGTATCGTTGTAGGAGAGGCTCTAGCAGATGCGCTGACGAGAAAAGGAGACGCTGATGCGGAAGTGGGGTTAAGTACTCGCGGCCTATGGCGTGCATACAACCAACGCCACATCCCGGTCCTAGAACGATGGATGCGCCAAAAATGCAAACCCAACTGCATGACAGGTGCCACCGCGCAAGATGCTTCGCTACGTAACTGTGACGGATCCGCTGGTAGATAGGGGCGCGCTGCTAACAGCAGACACAACAGGTGTACTCCAGATGGAAATTGTAACGCCACGACATGGCAGCCGAACTGGGAGCGACGGAGCGGTCGCTCTCGGGCATCCTTAATACTCGAAAGTGACAGGTTCTATGCTCAGCCACGGACATGAGGTCACGCGAATCCCGGTAGTGCCCCATCGGAGGGAGGAAGGGCCATACGTCTGCATTACAATTATTACGATGTCTGTGGGAATAGATGTCATCGCGACGGAACTCTAAGTTCCATTCCCATCACCTTGATGTCCGTAAATCCACAACATTGCTGTTTGAACGCCACTTTTTAGCACATATAAGTGTACTGTGGAACCAGCTGCGTCCCTCGGTATTTCCGATCCGATAAGACTTGGAGATCTTCAAGGAAAGAGCATACCTATTCCTTAAAAGCCGGCAACAGATCTGCAAGACGCTCAGTCTTGCAAATGTCTAGGGGCGGCGGTAGTTACTACCCGCCTGCTCGTTTGCACCCTATCGTATAAAAA
>JAFELO010000503.1:542922-560135 GCA_017140195.1 Eumaeus atala
ATAATATTTGAGTGGATTGAAAAGCAATCACTTGGATGGAACATCGAATATTTCACAAACCCAATAAAACTGACCATAAAAATCTGTTTGTGAGAAAACTTTAACCCCTAAGGGTCTATGAAAGTGAAGTCATCATCGAGAGAAAAGATCGCGCCTTGCGACAACGGCTGGCTTTGACAGTCCGGACACATAGCGCTGAACGATTTACATGTTACGTGACATTTTTGCAAATACCTCATTGACTCGACTCCGATAGACTGAGACATTGTGGAAGATATTGTTCTTCAAGCGTTACTGTTTAAGGCGCTAGGGTGAAAACGATGTTTTTATAACACTATCAATTCTAACAAACGTTTTTCGCTTTTTGTTTCATTTTTTATATAGATTTGATGACTTGTATAGGTTAGTTATACAAGAACGCAATCCTACTCAAACTTACTGAGTTTGATGCCTAATTTGAGTATCTGATTACATTTTCTTTGTATCTGTTTTTTCAACTCCCTGCTAAAATTGTCAATTTTCAAAAATGGGATGTTTTTTTTTTTTGTTTCAACCGGCGTAAGGGAACACTTTTTACGGAGTGGACTAATTTTGATATTGTCAACGTACATTTATACTCTTAAGTAACTCTTTTGGAACAAGAATTCTCTGATAGCTCTAAGGCCAAATGGAGGATGATTGCTTCATCACTTAATGGCACTCAATGAGACTCAATGAATTTTGTCTACATCTCTCATCTGTAAAAATGAAATGAATTTTAGTGATAGTAGTGTGCCCTTTTTACCACATCAATGGGATTCAGCTGGTTACTAACGAAAATTACTAAAAAAAGGGGGTCATGTTATATTTCTTTAGTAAAAACTTACCTATTATTTGATTACCAGCTCACGCTAATTTGGACTGCGGTAAATTAATAAAAGTTTGAAACAATATTGTAAGCAGCAATGAAAAAGACAAGATCACTTACTAATCTTATAGTACATTAACACGGAAGTAACCCTTTTGAAAACTTGCTGACGACTTCAATTCATCAACTTTCGAAAATTCGCGAACCAACACACGGCCACTTTTATACCCTTAACGGGTATTATAAATATTACAAACGTTTTCATTTACTTTGGTAAAATGTCTCTTAGGCTCCGCACGGCTTTAAATTTGAAACAAAGATTCATCGTATAAAGCAAATTTAAGCACATGTCTGCTTGGGTAAAGATATACCCATTTATACCGAACTTTACTCAATCAGACATGTGCTTAATAAAGCGATAAAGCACAAACAGTGAATGTTATGTTTAAGTATACTTTTTTCGCTTATTTTCCTTGTTTAATTAAGAATACAAGAAATTATGAAATATTTAAAGAAATATTTTTATTAAAAAGTCTATACTTTTATTAATAAAATACACTTATTTATATCCTAATGTATTAATTATCAACTTTCTTAAAAAGTAAGACATTTACATAGCTCCTCACATTCATTTACAAATATACAGATGTACGATTTTTTATTGAACTGTCGCAAAGCATTTGTATATAAACATATTTTTTTGCAATGTCAACTTAGCACAGGCAAAAAAGGAGAAACTGGGATCGCTCCTTTGTATTGTATGTAATATTTTTTAATGGTAGAAAGTTAGCGTAGGGTTGTTCATACTTGTTAAACATAACAGCTGTGCTATTTTTCAAAGAATTTTCCATTAAAAGACGTAATTTAAAGAAGCTGGTAGCTTTTTGTCTTTACTAGATCAATGCTAATTTAAAATATTATTTCATTCTTTGACTAGACTTGTTAATCCATCGATTTGGTAACAATTATTCATGATTAAATTCTATTGAACAGAGATATATTTTGTAACAAAATATAAAATACACAGACATGATACTACTATTATTAACATAATTAGCAATTCCGAATCGAATAGAAATATAACATTTATATATGGACCGCTGGCCTCAAGTGTAAATTAAACAAAACGAATTCTGAGGAACTGTACCTAAGATAACATCGATACTATCCGTTATCTCTTTCATTTTCCATGTCTTCATTTCATTTTTTTGGCTGTTCTGTTATCAAATCTTTATCATATGGATACAAATAATATCGTGCTCCACCATTCATATCTCTTTGGTGTGCAGATGTCTATGCGTATTACTTTATCATCAGGAGACCCGAATCCTGATTACTCGTATATACAAGGAACAAGACCTAGTCAGTTTTTTTACCGATGCCCTCTATCGTATGTTGTAATGGGATATTCACAAATATTTTCCTTTTAGGCCTCTGCCGATGGCTAACTATGCTGACATATGGCTACCCCTAACGCTACCGGTATTTTAGGACTGTAAACACAAAAAGAGGGAAAGTTATATAACGAACGATGTTGCCACCACTTGACAGTAACGTTGCGCCAAGGGTACCGAAGAAGGGCGATCTATATATAATTTACATCAGGCGCAATATTAGTCGGATCTTTACCATCACTGCATTGACACTGATGTGGTCCTGCAGAAGCCATGGCTGCCTTAACACCTAAGTTATCTTGCAGATGCCATCCCAGCATTGATACCTACATCTAGCAATTGAAATATCTGCATCAATATCTAAGTTATCTTGGAGATGCCATCAAAGCATTGATACCTACATCTAGCAAATGAAATATCTGCATCAATATCTAAGTTATCTTGCAGATGTCTTCCCAGCATTGATACCTACATCTAGCAAATGAAATATCTGCATCAATATCTAAGTTATCTTGCAGATGCCATCCCAGCATTGATACCTACATCTAGCAAATGAAATATCTGCATCAATATCTAAGTTATCATGCAGATGCCATTCCAGCATTGATACCTACATCTAGCAAATGAAATATCTGCATCAATATCTAAGTTATCTTGCAGATGTCTTCGCTTGATATAACCAGTATTGATGACGTCGACGACAACTGCTGATGCAGTGATGTCAGGCTCCAACAAAACTAGTGTAAGAAAGAATGAGTTGTGGGAGAATGAATATCGTCTACTAGCTATTACCAATGGCAACGTCAGCGTGGAATGGTTACACGAGTCATGGCATGATTTTCATGCAGAACAAATTGAAGTCTTCTGCGGGTATATTTAAAAAAAAATGTAGCCTTTGTTTGAAGCCGTGTTTTTAAATTTGATATTATCACAGAAGGACAATTAGTCACGTACACACCTGTTATGTAAAGCATGGATTAGCACTGCTGTATGCTGTGTAGATCTTTGAGTCCTATACTTATATTGAAGGCAATTGGTATTTTAGTATTCCATTTGGATTAGCCCATTGGACCAGGAGGGGAGGAAAACACACTTGCATAACACTTATGTGGATACTTATAGGCGGTAACGTCAAAGGAGGCCAATTGTTTGTTTGTTCCCCTATAATATAAAAAATTTGAGGTTTAATCCTCTCGCATTTGCAAGAATTATGCTGTGGCTACTTTGCATGCATTCTCATTTTGTGTGGCATCTCAACGCCACTTGGATGAAAATGATAACTGGATCTGTTTATCCTTATATAGTGCTGCAGATGAAGCAGATATCAGTCTACAGTTGTTTTGCCGCCAGGTGCCCCATCGCATCTATCCGAGGAGTTCATTACGAGAAGGGGATGATGTATAGTTTACCTACAGTAAAAGTGTTCCAATGGTCTTAAAGTAATATTCATGATTCGCTGGAACTCCACGTTAAGCGGCAGATAATGTCAGTAAACAAATCTTCCTAGGCCCAGGTATGGGAGTAACATTTACACATGTAAATATGACTCCTATAAAAAGAAGTCCTCTGTCGAAGATCCGTCGTCCTCGTTTTCCAATGTTTCCCATTATGCCAACGCCTCTAATAAACAAATTTAAATTCACACTCAGGCTCAAGGAATTTAAAGTCTAATGACCTCTGTTGAGGGGATGGATAATACGAAGAATGTAAAATTGAAGAGCACTAGTCATATTTGAGTGTCGAATAGACTAAAATAAATCATGAAGCACATGTCGACTGGAACAAACTTTTGACTTTCAGAACTCTCCCAAGCCCCTGGTTTTAGTAAATAAAACTGGATAAATTTTGCCACCGCTTTTCGCGTCCCACATTCGTTTTACGTATTTTCATAAACTGTACCAAACGCAATTGCCTAGCCGTTAACTCACACCGATCGGTACTATGGAGCTCTATCGGTCGAATAGGGGTCCATCCTGCTGGCCCAATTTGGCTACAATGTAACAATAGCACTGATTATGAGACTTATTTTTCAACGTACGGTTGACACGACACTATCATGAACATATATATAGTATTAGCAGTTGTGTGTAATTTTAAAATGCGTGACCTTCATCGCCGTTCGTGATCTCTTAGTTACCGATGGCTTATTTTCCCTATGGCATGTTGCATTCTTGTTTCATCGACTTACAAATGTTACGTATGTTAGTTCTAGCGTCCAGACTTCCTACACGGACGAAACTGGGGATTTACAAGACATATATCCGGTCACGCCTCACTTACGCCGCCCCCGCATGGTACGCGCTAACCCCCCAGGCCCAGCGTTCAGATGTTCTGTTGCAAGCCCAACAGAACATCTCCCTACGGGTCATCACGGGAGCCGGTCGCTACGTCCGTAACGACGTGATCGCGCGTGACTTGCGGATAGAGTCGCTGGATGAGTTTGTGGTTCGATTGTGGAGCGCTACGTTTAATAGGGCAGCCAATGGACCGCATGCTCATCTACGCGACCTGGCCCCGCTGCACGCGCGACCACCCGACGGGATGTCATACCCGCGTGAACTCACCCCCCGTGATCCACCAAGCGGACTAGGGTCTACGTATACGGCAATCCAGACGAGGATCTCACATGCATATGCATAACACACCCACAGCACTACTCATCAACTTTCATAACGCATAGGCCCTAAATATTTTCGTGGTAGAGGATGTAGGCCTTCCACTCCTAGGATCATCTTCAATGCTCTCACGACCGCGCTTAAACTCAGCTAACCACTTCTTGACATTGGAATACGATGGAGCAGACTCCCCCAAAGTGCGCACCATATCTTGATGGATGTCTTTTGGTGATAGGCTTTTTTTATTGAGGTACTTAATGACTGCACGGTGTTCAAATTTCTACATTATTGAAAATTGCGTCAGATTGCTTCAAACAAATAATCACAGAAAATTTATATTGTGCAGTATCGGAATGAAACTGCGCACAATAAATCAATATGACACATACTAACAAATGACGGTAGATTTAAAAAGATGTCATAGCGCCATGTAGGTTAGGCCACGAACTTTTATATCCACCCTAGTATTTCTTTAATAATAATATGTGTGTGTATACATATGCACACTAGTTAGAAGTGATACTGATATAACAAGATAAAATCTAATGATAAATACAAAAACTCATTTTTTTATGACGCATTATAATTTTTTTTTTTGAAAAAAATCGTCTGCATCGTAAAAATTTACTGTCATCATTTTTCCCTCACGCGCAGTAAGAAGCATCTGCATAACCAATATCCATGATGATGATAATTAAGAAGCGTCAAATGTCGTTGAATATCATAGATTTCTCGTTTTCCGTCTTATGCTTCTTAACTGAAGTTCACCACATATAATAAGTCAACTGACAGAGAGGAGACGCGCGATGATGTGACACACAAACAGGCCGGTGGCACTTGAATAATCTCATCGAAACGAAACAATAACCTCACACACCGCACGAAACGCGATTGCCTAGCTAGCACTTTACAACGATATGGTGTGATTTATTATCATAGCGGTAACGGACTTCAATAGTTCAACTGTCTGGCTATGAAGATTCATGTGAGACGGAATATTGACATACAGACAAACATAATCCTAATACGATCTGCTATTTAGCAATAATATACAACAAATGATTTCTACAAATTTTTAATTATTTAATAATAGAACGAAAAGTGACTTAGGAACAACAAGAATATAAAATATTTTTCACTTTAAAGTATTAAATACCTAAGGGCATACATCGCCCATCTACAGTGCGCTGAAAACCAGTAGAACATCCACCATCAAAGTTTGCCCTTCCACCTTCTTCGGTGGTTGTGCGGTTTGTTGAAACGACAGCTGTAGTTGTCGTGGTTGCAGACGTTGTTGTCTCTTCTGTAGTGGGTACAGCTTGTGTAGTGGATGCCGCGTGCGTATTGGGTGCAACTTGCGTAGAGGGTACAACTTGTGTAGTGAATGCCGCCTGCGTAGCGGGTGTAGGTTGTCCCGCTACATCATTAGAAGGGGTTGGTTGATTACTGTCTTGGTTAGATCCATCCAAATCTAAAACACTAACTATTTTCTCCACAGGACTTGTTATTACACCGAGACCTTCTTGTAGCCATCCACCATGAGTACTTTTTATAAAACAGAGTAATAGTGTACAAGATAAAATAAAATATACGAACTTCATCTTGTCGATATGTGCCTCACGTCAAGTCTTAAACAAATGTGCGAAATGCAATTGAGATACAAGTTGTCTCACATCACCCGTTGGCCTCGAGAGATAAATGATTTCTAATTCTAAGAAGTTGCATGCTAGTACACTGATATTATAATACGTTTTATACTAATCAATAATCACGAGTTTGTCTAGCTTTTAGGAATGTATACGTCTTTTTTTTTTCTTTATATATTTCCTTCAGAATTATACATTCCCTATCCCTTTTTTCGTTTCAGGTTCAGGTTTCTCAATGCCTTTTCTGAAGGTTATAGTTATCAAGTTTATTTTACGTGAGTAGCTTTGTTTCGATAAGTGAAAACAATCATAAGACAAACCAGCCCTGATTTGAATAGGACTAGCCATAATGTAATACGGCGATTTGTACAATATAACTACGAAATATACCCAGTATTGCCATAAATATTGTGACAAGGAAAAAAATGTTTTTCATTGCAAATAACATTTATAACTTTTACAGTGTGTTAGTTTAGTACACGACTATAAAGTAATTAATAATTTAAAAACTTACTCGTAGCTGCAATGCAGACCTTTATCAATAGCCAGTTGTCAATAGTAGCAAGCACTCTTTCAATGGGGAAATTATCATGGCATTTAGGGCAAACTATGCTCTCTCGAACTGACCATAAACCTCAATCCAGTGGATTAAGATCTAGACTAGACGATGGCCAGTCTCCAGCTATGATGAAGTCCGATACGTTCACTTATAATCAAGACTGCGCGGACCGAGCTTTATGGCCCTGCGCCTAGTCTTGCTGAAAGGACTTGCTTATTGAACATGGCATTATCAACGGACATACCTACCTATTACATTCGTAGGAATGGTGCCTTGGTGTACTTGTGCCGATATTTCCTTCAATATATATACTATACACTAGTATGTGAACTTACGAGCAATTGAAGCATTTAAATCTTTTTCGCAAAAATATTCCTCAGTCACTCCTTCATAGCTATGAAAAAGCGTTTGACTCTGTCAAAGCCTAGGCTGTTCTGAAAGTTTTACAGCGATGTCAGGTCGATTGGCGATACGTCGAATTACTGAGAGCCTTGTATGACGCTGCTTTTATGCCCGCTTTGATTCCGGGAGGTCAAACAAGGCCAATTCAATTGCATCGAGGAGTGAGGGGTATGTCATTTCCCCGAAACTGTTATATAACTGTATAATGCATTGAAGGACGTCTTTAATACTTTAAACTGGGCAGAATACGGCATAAATATTAACGGCGAGTACCTCTCACATCTACGTTTCGCCGACGATATCATTGTGTTGACCGAATCGTTGGAGAGCTTGCAGGAAACATTGCACAGCCTAAATGAATCCTCCCGACGTAATTGGTCTTAGGATGAACTTGGACAAGAAAAAGGACATGTTCAACGAACACGTTCTTCCAAGGCTGGTCAACGTCGGTGGTGCTATTCTCGATGTCGTAGACGAATACGTCTACCTCGAGCAACTATAGCAATTAGGTAGACATAACTTCGAGAATTAAGCCGATAGAAGGATTCAGTTGGTTTGGGCAACATTCCGAAAGCTTTCCGGAATTAGTGCAATTAAAATACATGTCTCGAATTCTAGCTGTTTCGACCCATAACTTTTGGCTTTATGTTTATTAATCGACCAGTCAGGAGTAAGCCCATGATTTTTAGATATAGAGATAGATAGGCGTACTTAGAATCCAACAAAGTTTCAATACTTCAATTCAATACTAAAATTAGCACTACTCACATTGCAAAACATTAGATTATAGAGGGACGAGAGCGGATTTTAATGTTGCACTACCAAATATAGTTGTTTGTCAAATTCAGTTGTTGCAAAATAAACAACAAATAATTCCTATTCATTTTATAATATTTATTTATATTAAATAAAATCCGACGATCTCCGTGCAGTAACCGGTCCGAGATGGATGCGAGTAGCAGGAGATTGGTCATCTTGGCGTTCCTTGGGAAACGCCTATGTCCAGCAGTGAACCGATAAGAGCTGATAATGAAATAAAATTTGCCAATGTAACATAATTATCACTGCAAAGTTGTAAAAATCTATGGGCAAACATCGTTTATTTGCCTATAGATAGTATATAAAATTTTTGATTGTTGGATTCGTTTGAACTTTTTTAATTTTGCCAAAAGTGAGCCACTACGACTAGTGTCTATATTTAAACACAATCTCTACACAACTGGTACAATTTCTGCAACAGAATTTTGAGCACTATTGGTTTTGATTGACGATTCATATCTTATTAGTCTTGTTCAAAGTATCCCGTTACATAAGGTTCATTTTTATAACATTGTATTTTTTTATTACATTTTTAAACACTTGAATGTTAAACTTATCGAATGTTAAAAGTACCGTTATAAACAAGAATCCAATAAAATTTCGAAGAAAACCTACGTATACCTAAAGTAGTGTACTACTACCGTCTCGAATGCATTTCAACTGCATTTGCTTAAAACTTGTAAATATTAAGCGAAAACTCTAGCCAATTAAGCAGGCGGCTGTATTGCCTCGATGGAACTTTCTCGAGAGTTGTGCTTGTGCTAGTTGTTCCGCGAATAGAAACGAGAGCTTATTGCCTTTTGATTAATACAACTAAAAGCTACTTATGAAAAAAATAATAATTTACGTAAGATACTTATTTCACGTCGACCATTGTACTATTCAAGACAAAAAGAATTTTTCAATTCGGGCTAGTAGTTCTTGATTCTAGCGCGTTCAAACAATCAAACAGTTCAGCTTTGTATTGTTAGCATAAATTTTTATCCTCATTGCGTTGTTTCTAAACAATTCGCAGGTTAGTTACTATCAATGCCATGGTATTACCAAGGTCAACGGAAGTAAATTTAAGACTAGCTAGTGGTCGCAATTTGCTCGTAGACTTTGTGGAATAGTTAGCGTAGATCTTACGGCCTGGCTCTTAGTATTCGGCATCAGATATTGTAGACCCTTGAATCCTATGCCAACAAAAAAATCATTAAGCTCAACATGATTTCCCACAGCACAAACACGTTTGAAAAATCATTGAGTTCCCATTAGTGTCTTCGCATAACCCAGTAACAATTTTTAGGAAATATATTTCATGCGTGCATTACAAATCATTGTGTATGTACTTACAATTAAAATAGAGGAGGAGCTAGTGTCATGCTACGGAATTGGGCCTGCACGACCGGGGAGGTACCTCTCGCTTACATAATACCGCCGTAGAGTGACATCTTCATTGTCGTGCTTCGTGCGGTTTGTGTGTAGCCGCTGGCCCATGGGGAGGAAGGAGGTCAACGCATTGACATATTAGTTATGTGGATGTTCATAAGAGTCGGTAGTCGTAAAAAAGGCTCCAATTGCTCTTTGCCCCCCAATTCTATAACAAAAAAATACTGAATATACAAATCTGTATGACATGATGTTAAGAACATGTCGACTCGTCCATAGAAAAAAGTGTTGTGTGATCATAGGCCAAAAACACGTTTAATTGCATATCGAGATAAGGAATATAAACTCTACAAAAAGGGTTTTTAGAATTTTTGTATCTAATATAGAATCGAATATCGTTCAATATGATTTAGGTTCCACCATACAGCGCGCCATGTGTACACGAGACGGAGAAGCGGGGAACGCGGCAGCTGCGAGTGGCGCCGCGCCGCGTTCTATCGTCAGTCGGGCCGCAGTTTGATGGAGAGTGGCTGTTTTTTGTTATGCACTTAATTTTGATTGCTTTTAAACTAAAAATATTTGCATGTCGTATTTTACACGATAAGAAATATATTTAAAGATGTCACGTTCACGTAAAATGTTGGATATGCTTAAAAATGATGCATTAGTGGTTAAACCCGTCTCGAATTTTCATACTTGCAGGATCCGCCTGTTAATAAAAATATACTTAATGATGTATCTAATGGATGATTAACTTTACACGCTTTCATCTAGTTGGAAGTCTTATCTAGGCGGACACTAAAGAAGTTATAAGCATCCGATGTTATTATAGGACTTTTTTTCGGAATATGTTATACGATTTGGTGGTTCTATGTTAAGATGGGAAGTTATTACAGGAAAAACACAGTTACTTGGAACGTTATTCAATTGTAAATACATTTAAATTTAAATATTTCTTAGTTAAAAGCTAGTTATGTTAGCCTCACCCATCCCTACTATAAGAATTAATGCTTAGACAGCACCTATTTCATTCGCAGGAATATCATGTAGCGTGGAAACCAGGAGTGTTTTCACATTATGAACGGATTTACATGCTATAGATTGAAGCATTCAATTAGAGCATCTAACTCTGTGCGGTTGTCTCATTAAAATAAGTTTTAGTTTAAATAACAATTTAAAATCCAAATCTTTTGAATTGTTTAATTAAGTTTAAGTTTAAATAAAGTTTTAAATTTTTAAAAAGTTATTTCTCGCTCCCGGAAACTTGTCTGGCGCAGCCGGTAGGATTTTTCCCGAAAATTGTGCCGTTTCGTCGCGTTTTCGTCATAAAATTCTGATAATTTCGCCATCGAGACGCGAACATAGGGAGTAATCCCAAAGGACCTACCAAATAAATAAGACAAGCCGTGGAGAAGAAAATGAATGCAGCAGCCGGTTGGTGAGTACAACTTTTCACCTTCCTTACCTGCTCGTTATTTCAGGAATAGAACCTCTTCCGTTATAACGTTATCTGGTTTAAGTTTAAGTGTTAAAAAGTATATAAGTACAAAGTTTATCAGTGATTTAAAGAAATATTAAAAGGGAATATTTTATAACAATAATTAGTAAATAATATTAATGACATAGACATACAGAATTTATATAATTAAGTCTCTTAGATCTTAAATATAATATAAAAATATAAATAAAACTGTTACTGTTAAAATATAAAAGGTTTAATTAATATTAATATAGTAATTAAATTTTTATATACACTTTAAAAAGTTGTATATCATATTTTAAGAATTTTATTTATTCGCATTTTATTATATTTAAAAAAATGGAACAAGTTACCCTTATTCCCAGTGAATTTATAAAATTTATCCCGTTATTTGGTGGAGATAAAAGACAATTAAATCTATATATAAGAAAATGCGAGTATATAATTGATAAATTTAAGGGAAGTGATGCGCAAAATGTATATGTTATGAGTAGGTTAGTAGACAATGCAGCTGCACTGACAAGCGAGCGTGAGGATATTGTTTCATAGTCGGACTTCAAGAATCTGCTAATTCAGCATTTTGGGGATCCGCGTAACGAGGAGTGTATTGCAATTGAATTAGAAAGCTTAAAGATTAAAAATCACGAAAGTTATTTAGAATTTTGTAACAGGAGCCGATCAGTCCGTTCGACTTTAATATCAAAAGTGAACAGGATCAGTAATGAACAAATAAAACAAAGTAAAATTATAATTTATAACAATATGGCTCTAAATGTTTTACTATATAATTTACCGGAGTACATGGTTCGAATAGTGCGCTTAAAAACGCCCGACACTTTAGAACAGGCGCTAAGTATAGTTTTAGAGGAAGTTAATTTTCAGGATCAGTAAACCGCGAAAAATAAATTATATACATCAAATAACACACATACAAATTCGCTAATCTTTTCAAATTTTAAAAATAATTTTAATTTACCTATACAACAAAATAAAAATTTTAAATTTGGTATGCCACAAATTAATCAAGCCCTACAATATCATCAGCCATTAGCTATGCAAAATAAACAAATGCCCTTTGGATATAAACCTAATTTTAATACCAACCCACAATTTGGTTATGGGCCTAGTGTTAATAATAACCAGCCAAGAATGATACCACAACAATTTGGCAATCAGGCACCAAACCAGCTTGGTTATAAATCACCCCCACAATTTGGATATAGACCACCCCAACAGTTTAATAATCAACCATTAAACCAGTTTGGCTACAAACCACCTCAAGAATTTGGTTATAAACCACAACATAATTTTGCTTATAGGCCTACACAGCCACAAAATACCGATGTTTCAATGCGAACAGCTCCGCGTCCAAAAATCAACCGATTACATGAATTAAATGTAAACGACGAACCGTCTCCATATTCTGATTATAATGAACCCCATAATTATTATAATGATTTTTATCCATATGCTGATAGTCATAACTATAACGAGGATTATGTTGCTCAGCCAACGGATAGCGATGAGTCCCCTGAAATAGACCATGTGCCGTCCCAACAGACTGACAATGAAAGTAATGTCGAAAATTTTCACATAATAGCCTCAAGCTGCCTAAAGAAATAATAGAAATTAATTGTGATCATAATTTAAAATTACCACATATTTATATACCAGAAATAGATTCCAAATTTATGATCGACACCGTAGTACACGGTCATTTATACGACCTGATAAAGCACATAATTATTTTGAGCAATATATATACTATGAACCCTTTAAAGTGATTAGTACCCACGCATCTAGCCGACATAGTGAAGTCATGCAAATACCATTATTACCAATATTTAATTCCAATAGCTATCATAAATTTTACGTATATAATGTCGATTCAAAATGTGAAGGTTTAATTGGCAATGATTTGTTAAAGCAATTAGACGCTATAATCGTTTTAAAAAATAAAATTCTAAAAATTAAAAACACTGAGATTCCTATTATATATAACGAGGCGCATTATAAAATTCAACTGCCACCCAGATCCGAATTACGAGTTAGCTTACCGACAACGCAACATTCAGGCGATGCCATTTTAAACTATCTCGAATTCTGTAAAGGTGTGCGAATGCCCAGTGCGATAGTTACATTCGTCAATGGCTATGCAAAAACAGTAATCCAAAATACTTTAAATGAAGAAATGACTTTAACAATTAAATCCCCTTTTGAAGTTAAGATGTATGAAAAAATAGAATGCGAGGTTAATGTCATGAAAAGTATGAATGAATTAAGCAAGGATAGACTATTAGAACAGAATTTAAATAAATTAAGACTAGAACACATGAACAATGAGGAAAGAAATTGTATTTACAACTTGTGTAGGGAATATAAAGATATTTTCTACTGTGAGCAATTACCATTATCATTCACAAATGAAGTTAAGCATTATATTCGTACAAAGAATGAAGATCCTATCTTTATTAAGCCATATAGACAGGGCCCAGTGAAGTCTGAAGAAATAAAAAGACAAGTGGAAAAACTTTTAGGTGATAATGTCATACAAGAATCATTTTCCCTTGGAGTGCCCCTGTACATCTTGTCCCAAAAAAAATGGATGCATCAGGAGAGCCTAAATATAGAATGGTTATAGACTACCGACGCCTCAACGAGATCACAGTAGATGATAAATATCCATTACCACACATAACTGATCTTTTTGACAAGTTAGGCAAAAGTACTTACTTCACTACTTTAGATTTAGCAAGCGGCTACCACCAAATCTAGATAAACGATTCAGATCGTCAAAAGACCACTTTTAGCACACAATCATGTCACTTTGAATTTCTAAGAATGCCGTTTGGCTTGAAGACTGCCCCGGCGACATTCCAAAGAATCATGGATAATGTTTTGAGAGGACTACAAGGTATTCACTGCATGGTATATTTAGATGACATTATAATATACTGAGCGAGCCTAAATGAGCATATTAATAGCCTAAAGTCAGTTTTTGATAGGTTACGTAAAACAAACTTAAAAGTCCAATTAGATAAGTCAGAATTTCTCCGAAAAGAAGTTCTATATCTGGGTCACACTATAACAAAAGATGGCCTTAAGCCAAATAATGATAAAATTAAAGCAGTATTAGACTATCCAGTACCTAAAACTATAACAGAAATCAAAAGCTTTCTCGGACTCATAAGTTATTACCGAAGATTCATAAAAAATTTTGCTAAAATAACTCAACCATTAACTTCCTGCCTAAAAAAGCGTAACAAAATTATAATCGATGACAATTTTATAGAAGCCTTTCAAAAATGTAAAGAGCTGTTAGTAAATGCACCACTATTACAATACCCTGACTTCAATAAGCCTTTTATATTAACGACAGATGCCTCTAATGTGGCAATAGGAGCAGTACTCTCACAGGGATCTTTAGGTAATGATCATCCGATTGCTTATGCCAGTAGAACTATCAGCGACACCGAATCACGGTACAGCACAATAGAACGCGAAATATTAGCAATAGTGTGGGCTGTTAAACACTTCAAACCCTATCTATTTGGGAAAAAATTCACAATATATACTGACCATCGTCCACTAGCTTGGCTATACTCTATCAAAGAACCAAACAGTAAATTGACTAGATGGCGCTTACGCTTACAGGAATATGACTTCGAAGTTATTTACAAAAAAGGAAAACAAAATACTAATGCAGATGCTTTGTCCCGTATAAAATTAAGTACTATAGAGTCTGACGATAAGGAATCATTAGTAGTTCACGTTGATAAAAAAGATGAACAATTACAAAAGTATTTATCGGAAGTAACTGATGAAATTTCGATATTAGCCGAAAACAAATGCTCTGATGATGATAGTAAGACAATAACTATTTCTGATTCATCTGCCACTGTCTCAGTGAGCCCCAACGATTTGGAATTTGAAGAACAGTATCCTATTCCCTCAGTATCTAGCAGCACAGAAACCATACATTCAAACATACATTTTGACACTGCAGGAATCCCAATATTACACGAAGCAATTGACACAAAACCAAATCAAATATTAGTATTCTCGTGGTTCAAAAATGAAATCCAAGTAAAGGACCTGTCAAGGCTAAAATATGGAATTTTAGAAGTGTTCTTGCAGTTAAATAATAAAGGTTTAATTAGAGATTTTCTTAAGGAATACATAAGACCTAAAATAAAATACTTCATTTACTTTGAAGAGAAACAGCATAGGATAGACTTCGCAAATACAATTATTTCTCTATTTAAAAAGGACATCATTAATATATTAGAATGTACAAAGTACAAAGAGTAATATACATAGAAGATGAAAAAGAACAAAGAGCTGTAATTTTAAAGTATCACGAAGGGAAAACATGTCATCGTGGCATTAAGGAAACCATGGCTAGAATTAGGCGAGTTTACTATTGGGAAAATCTACAAGATACAATATCTGGTGTAATTGATTCATGTAAACTCTGTAAGAAAATGAAGTACGATAGAAAGCCATTAAAACCGTTATTACAGCTTACACAGACTCAAGAGGCACCCTTTCAGGAAATATTCATAGATTTATTTAATATAGAAGGTAAATATTATTTAACGTTAGTAGCCGCGTTCAGTGAATTGGGGCAAGCAGTTAGTATTAGTAACCGTTCAACCCCTGAAGTAGTTCGTGCATTGATAAAGTATTTTTCATTTTACGGTATTCCCAAAAAGATTTCATGCGACCCGGGTACAGAATTTAATAATATGCTTATGCGGGAATTAACAGATATGTACAAAATTGAATTACACATAACCACTCCTAATAACCCCAACTCAACAGGAATTATAGAAAGATATCATTCCACCCTTCTTGAAATTTATAGACTAGCAAAATACGAACAAAAGTTCACAGATGCAGCATCCGTTATGACGTATTCAATATTGGCCTATAATAATACGATTCATAGTGTAACGGGAGTTACACCATTTGAAGTCATCTTTGGTCATACAGACTCCAATAATATATTTAACGTTAACTTCGAAAAATCTTATATGCAACAACTACTTAAAGATCACGCAAAACGAACCAAATATTTATACCGGTATATTTCAAACAAAATGATAGAGTCTAAGGAAAAGGAAAGAAATAGAAAAGGCGGTGACAATAGTTTTGAGGTTAACGAGGATATTATTTTCGCTAAAGCAGTAAATACGGGTCAAAGTAAAGATAAGCCCTTATATCAGAAGGCTCATGTGTGTGGTCCTTTAAAACGAAATATAGTTCCCATTAAAATGGCAATAGAAGGAGTAATGTCCACATTAAAAATATAAGGCGCCCTCCACAGGTGATGCATGCTAATCCTGCTTGCGGTGAAAGACAGCCAGGCTCTTCAACTGCAAAAGATTGAAGGTAACCCAGGGTTATTACCCGTAAGAAAAGGCTCCTCCTATAGGCAGGAAAATAAATGGGTTATTATTAAAATATTAAATTTTGTAAGCATTTTTAAAGATCTAGAATATAATATAAATAGTTATAAGGAATTTGTTAAACTAATTAATGTAAGTAAGCCGTATCATAATGAATTTAGTAATATTAAAACCCAAGTCGAATATATTAAAGATTCCACCATAAAAAAATTTATGCAAATTATACCCTCGCAACTATTTAAACGTGGATTATTAAACCCCTTTGGATCTGTTATAAAATCTATAACCGGTAATCTAGATAACGATGATGCACTCCGATACGACAATCTCATTCAAAATTTATATAATAAACAAAACCATTTACAAAATAAAATAACATTAATAACCAAAATCATGGATTATCATTTTAACAGTACAGAAGTACTTTATAACAACTCCCTGATTCAAAATGAACGTTTAAGACGCATAGAACTGATGATAAGAGATATTAGTACGAAAGAAAATAGTTCCATTTACTCCACTTATACATTAAGTATGTTCACTACATTTATTAATAGCTTTCGAACGATATACATAGCATTAAGTGAAATAGAAACTGCTCTAGCTCTAAGTAAAATGTCTGTGTTACATCAAAGTATTATAAACTCTACAGAATTGTTTCAGACTCTT
>JAFELO010000505.1:0-39894 GCA_017140195.1 Eumaeus atala
TAGTGGTAATGTTATGGAGCGTATGCTCATCAGATATAGTGGTAATGTTATGTTACGTAGGTATCTGTATCAAGTGAGGCAGACGGAGCACCACGGTCGTGCCGGCCCGATTCCGTTGTCGAGGAGGCTGTAGTGTCATGCATGCATGTCCTATGGCACTATCTCTTACTAAATTTCATGCAAACCAACGAACAATGAAATGGTTCCTCTCTATAACATTAATATACAAAACTTAAATTTAGTTGGAAAACAAAAACCCGACCCACTCGGGTGCTCCAGCTTTGAACCCCGCCATCAAAGAGTTTTCCTTACTTAACTCGATTTTCCTACTGCTCGTAAGTGCGAAGGAAAACATCGCGAGGAAACCCGGATTCGTGTATTCGAATACGACCTAATAGGATTGGGCCCGATTTCCCTTTTTCGGTTTCCAGAGGTCAGATGGCAGTCGCTCAGGAACCCCCTCGTGAAATTCCCTAGACCATGCAGCCGGCCGTGATATAATCTGATCAGAGCAGCACAGCATGTGCTATTCTCCGAGCAGCCGTTCAAAGCTTGTATCCGATTGTACGTGGCCCATTGTAGTGGGGGAAGAAAGGAGGACAACGCATCTACATAGCAATTTTCTCCCCTTATAATATAAAAAGACTAAAATAAGTATTATCGCTAACATCAGAGTCCGACACTCTTTCGTGACGGTGTGCGTGCGCATCGTAAAAATTTACTCTCATCACTTTTCGATAATGCGCGAAAAGAAGTAAAACTTAAAAAAATACATAGGTGGCGTGATATCGACAACTATGGCCTGTTTAGTTTTCTGTGCCCGAACGGGTGGAAGAAATAACGTGTAACAATGGAGACGGATGTCTGCAGTCAGACTCCACCATCCGACTGCTTGTTTGTCTAATTACACTGTAAAAAATACTTTGGTTCCAAATTTGCGGCAGCAGTAACAGTATCGGTAAGGCAAGAACTAAATGAGAATTTACGAGGTACAATATAAATATCTTCTGAAAAATCAGTTTCTAAACCATGGTTTTTATCTCACTTGTGGATGGCCTATAGCGAGACACTTTTCGTTTTAGTTATCCCATTAACATTTCACATTGTAACTAAACAATAATAGGGAAAGTACCTCTCGCTCACTTGATACCGGCGTAAAGTGACGAAGTCCCTGACGCGTTTCGGGCGGTTTGTGGATAGCCGATGAAAAGATAAGAGGGCAAGGCATCTGCGTGGCAATCATGCGAATATCCATGAGCGTGGGCAGTCATCATAAGCCTCCGATTGCTCGTTTGCCCTCTTATAATATAAAAAACAGTACTTTTATTGTAGTGTGTCCTGTAGAGTGTGGAAGTAGAAGAAATTGACAGGTCATTTTGGGCCCCGGTTAGGAGCAGTTAAACAGTTAACCAGCTGCCTCCCTCGGTACTTCCGAGCCGATACGACTTATACCTGTTCAAGAAAAGAATCTCCTAGTCTTGCAAATGTCTATGCGCGGCGGCACTCACTAGCCACCTGCTGGTCTGCCCCCTATCTCATAAAGAAAAACTTTTGTCCGTATGCGTATGTCTATCAAGCTTTACCTCCGTAACGAAAGTATCAAGCTAAAATGTCGAATACTAATGCTCTTGAAATATAGAAAAAACTTACTTTAAGTCAAGACAGAAGAGATCGCTGATCCGATATCTAGTCCCCATGGGGTAATTCCCGTTGATTTAGAGTCGCCAGACTTGGCAGGAAACCATTACAAACTTATATTTATAGTCAACTTCATATAAAATGAGTGCAGGCAGGATTTTTTTTTAAATTAATAATAATAAATTTAATCCTGGTCGCGGCTCACGATGCTTTTCGGGCGCGAAACGATCCCCTCCCTGCAGAGGGAGGTGCGAGGAGGCCAGCCTCCTCTGATGCCAAACAATAAACGAGCCCAATTATCGTTATCCACGCCACCGCAATTTAAACGGCATCGTGCACGCGCCCTCCCACTGGTGAGGGGATGGGGCACCGCTTCGCCCTTTTCAGTCCCAAAAATAAACACCATACACACAACACCATACATACAAAAGAGGGGGGTCTATTCCCCCTATCGTCTCCCTGACCTGAAAGGTGCATGAAGACACAAAAGTCTTCGCTAGGCCGAAGAACTGTTGAGGCGGGAGCAAGAGCGCCACCAACCATCAATAGGTCCATTCGAAAGAAAAAAAAAAGTTTTTACTGAGAAGTAGGGCCATGCTGTATTGTAGCGGCTATTGCGCCGGGGAGGTACCTCTCACACACACTTTTTATAACATGAGAGGGCAAACGAGCAATCAGAGCCTTCTAATGACTACCGACGCTCATGGACGTTCGCATGATTGTTACGCAGAGGAGTTGCCCTCCTATCATCCCCCCCTCCTAATGAGCCACCGGCTACTCACAAACCGCATAAAACGTGACAGCGACGTTGTCATTTTACGCTGGTACCAAGTGAGCGAGAGGTACTAACCCGGGCGTGCCGGCCCAACTCCGTTGCATAGGAGGATGTAGTGTCATGTCACCTCCTCCTATGGAGCATGGCACTACCTCCTCCTAAAGATAAAGCCTTACACAATGATAACGCCGTACAGTGACAGCTTTGCGTGTGGTTTGTAAGTAGCCGGTGGCCCGTTGGGGGAAGGAGGGATACGATAAGAAATATACACATTTTCGTAACTGTTAAGCTTGTACCTCCCGTTGGTACGGAACCCTCAGCGAGGACGACTGGCTCTTACGTCAATTTCTTTAATCTTCAACATAATTTATGTGAATTTATACAATAGCCTTAGAGTTATGCCTTGTTTACGATAAAAGAAAAGGCATTATGTTGATATATTTATGTATAACATATTACAAGACATATATAAATATATTAATATATTGTAATATAAGGTGTTTCATTCCAGTAAGATGATATCTTTATTAATTCAGTTGCTCAAGATGTAGTTCCGCGATGCGTTGCAGCCGGATTGGGCCAAATCGACGGGGTTCGCCCTCACATTAAGCCGTAGCTATGCTGTCACGTTTCGTACGGTCCGGAAGGGAATTTGGAAGTAAAAGTGTGAAAGGGTCACATCTATTTTCGACAAATTAAAATGGTCGATGGGTACTACTTATTTGATGAAAGGATAACATATATTCACTGCTATTAGTAATCTATGTACTGGTAGAACTCCTCTACTATTCACTAAAGGATTTTTTTAAATTAGAACGGTGACGTTTCCTAGGTAAAAAGAATATAATGTGTGGCACATTGTAGCTATGATTGATGACCATAGACCCAGATGACTTTAGAAGAAGAATGAAGTTGAAAATTAAGTGAAATAATAAACAAAACAATAATAGTAATCACCCTTCCAAGTGCTTATATTCTCTCAGTGTTTTTTTATTGAACGTGCGCTTTACTCTGTGTTACTCTGTGCACTATTGCTTGATCGCACAAAACCCAATCGCATGTAGACATGTAGACGCAGGTCATCAGATCATCAGCAGATAACTTTTAATGACTTATTCATGGTTCAACTCAGTCGTCTCGCTTCGTGCGACGCTGCACGCTGCACGCTGCACGCTACAGTGCATCCGCGGAAACATGTGTTATTGCGATATTAACAGGGCCGGATTAAGGACATAACTGAAGTAGCAATTGCTACGGGCCCCTCACTTAAAGGTGCCCTGCTATAATACAAAGTCTACATTGTCTTTTTTTAGTAACGTGGTGAAACACATTTAGTTACGTACCATGATCAGTCCTGGGTGGGGATCAGATGGTCAAGCAGCACAGAGTATTACCACTGCTGACAAATTTTGGCACAGTGTAATGGGAAGAGTTTGGTAGACCCCACTATGAATAAAAGTCTACATAACCTTCAGGGTTTAGGTATAGCATTCTATTTTAATACAAAAACTAATAGCCAATGATATAATTGATGAAGCGTATAGTCATTTCTTTACGGAAATTCCTGATATCACTTGACAAACACATTCTGGTTTTATTCGAGACAAGACAATTTCCGCTATTAATCTATATTTGTTATAAACCGTAGTCCCCAAAAACACATTTGCACAGAATGGATTTTTATGCGGTATCACCCATGCATAAAGCGATTCCCGGGGAAGGTATTAGTGTATTATTTGCTAACTTCATTATTTTCTCAATGGCGAAGACAGGGCGCATCTTTAGTTAAATATAATTTTTACATTTACAACCGTTTTAGATTTCTCATCATAAAAGGCCCCTGGATGGCAGCATTTGTTTCGGGACCCGCGCTGGCTTAATGCGGCCCTGTAATATTGAGATATTAACAATGAATTATAATCATAAACCAACCGTTAACTGTCGTAATGTGTTCCTTATCATCATTATTATCATTACATGCCCAGGGCTCTCGCAGGCGGCAGGAGCAGCTAGACTTGTTAATGACTCCATCTTTAGTCGTACTTTATGTTTGTAAAGGTAATCACATATATAAGGATAATCTTTTTTATATATAGAGGCAAATAAGCACTCGGCGAATTTTTATTACTGCCCGTAAACATTCGCTTGATTGCTATGTACACGTACAGCTTTTCTTCCCCCTTCTTTTGGAGGGAAGTAGTACTCGCTTTGTTCAGGCAGGCGGGTAGAGAGCGGTGTGGGGTCAATGCGAAAAAGGCTTGTAACGCTATTTATAAGTTCGGTCCCATCCCCCTTCGTTGCAAAAGCGTTAATTTGATAAGATGTAATGCATAATTCATGGACGGGCGCAGCCGGGCTGGATCACTAGTAATGTGTAGTTTACAAACATTTAGTTGTTCAACTGTCTCAACGACACCGTAGCTTCAGTTGTTTCACCAGGACTGTGATATCACAGGACATCTTAGTCATTCACAAGTGATCACGTTTTGCGGAATTATGATAGCTAACACACTTCCACATTAACATTCAAAATGGGGTACATCATTTTTTGTTGATGCGGGGGAAACCATTTCCGTAAGATATCTAGGGGCCCGGATGGCCCCTAAGGCGTATGACGGACGCGGTACTCGGGGATGCAATACACACTAAAACCCTACGGGTGCCATCAGTTCCACCAACCAACTCGATACACTTTATTTGCACAAATATTTGTAAAATCTGTGTAAGTTCAATAAATTAATTGTTACTTGTTCTTAATTTTGACAATTTAGTGAAGTTTTATGAAAATATAATATAATATAATATAATATAATATAATATAATATAATATAATGTAATATAATATAATTACCGTTGAACTTTATGTTATGTGCCGTATAATCCTTTGTTTTTGTCCCATAGAAGGGGGGTGCAAACTAGCATTCGGATCCTTTTTACGAATACTGATGCCCATGAATATCCACATAATCACTATGCCGATGCTTTGCCCATGATCCCCCTCCCACCAATGAGCGGTGGTGTCGCGTTTCGTGCGGTTTGTGAGCAGCTGCTGTGCTACTCACAAACCGCACGAAACGCGACACTTTGCGTCGGTATTATGTGGGAGGTACCTCCCCGGTCGTGCCGGTCCAATTCAGCTACGCTATGCTTGTATTAAAAATACTTTAAGTACTTGAGTATAATTTTGTTAACGTATAGCAGTGTAAGTAACGTAACATTCAATAAACGTCTTCTATTCTATAATATTTATTCATCTCATTATATTAGGTCGGTTTAGAGCGGACGTTCAGGTCGCGCCTCATTAGGTTAATTAGTGTTTAGAAAAATGTTTAACCACAGACTTAACCATTCTATTATCTTAACTGTACTCGCGATTAACGCGTTAGGAATAAACTTGTTAATGCTTAAACTGTGTGTGTTTACAGTTAAGGATGCCATAACCCGATCGTGCGGTTGTGGCTTTTAACTATTATTGGCTTCAAACTTTCACGTACGTGTTTGTGTTAACTGAGGGTTGTTAAATAGACTGACGGATTATTTAGAAAACACCACAAATATTGTGTATCGACATTATAATGTAAAGTTGAAGAGTTTGTTTGTATGGACGTGCTATACACACGAACTACGGTTCCAAGTTGAAACAATATCGGTGATAGACATATGAAGATCATAAGGCACGTCATAAGTGGTGGGAGTGAATGGTGGGGCAAGCACGTTAAAAAACAAAGAAAAACTTCAGTTTGCTGATTAATATGTTTATGAGTTCTATTATTTGACGTGCAAGCAATCTACCGGCTAGGGACCTACATCAATATCTGCACTATCATGCAGATGTGTAGCCCTCCTTCACTCCGTCGCCCCAATAGTCCAACGGACTCTCGCAAGCCACACGAGACGCGACAGCCATCACTTTATGACAGTATAAAGTGAGTTACGTCCCCGGTCGTGGCGGCCCGATTTGGCTCGGCACAATTGCTCTATTTCATAAACTATTCCTTATTTATAGCTTAAGGAACAAACGAAGGGGGAAGTTGTAGTCGAAGAGTTTTGATGGTTACAGACGGCCATAATCATCCGCATAATTGCTATGTAAATACTACTTCTATCTATCTACTTCGTCCCCTTCAATAGGCCACCGGATACTCACACTCACAAATCTGACGAAACATTATAGTTATGCTGTCACTTTCCGGCGGTATCATGTGAGCGAGAGGTACCTCCCCGGTCCTGCCTTCCGGACATTACACATTAAATCTAGTCATGGCATACCGATCTTGGTCTTTCCCGTTACCTACATTAACAACAACACACCTTCACGCCGGCTTCCTAATGTGGTAGACAGGCACCCTTTAGGGACACGACGCATTTTCCGTCGACATTATTCCAAAACAAACTTGAGCTCTACTTTCAAACGTGAACTAATACTGTACGTAGTTTAGGGTGCACTACACACTATTTATCACGCTATCGTAATGGGGTTTTTATTCATGAGCTCCGCCGACAACGATTAAGTTATCAGAGGATTTTTTTTAACACATCGATAGATAAATCATGGGCCGGTTATACAGCGAAGTAATGTAAGTCACTTTTCAAACTTATTCAGGTAATTTATGGGTTCGATTTAAATCGTTGGACCGAGTATAGTTGGTATATCACACAGGTATTATTCAGTAAATTAATCGTGTTATCAATCCATTGGTTTTCGAGTTTAATTGCGTGTTAATAAACAAATTTCAAAAGCGAATTTGCTATCTTGCTATTACTTATATACTTATTGTAAAACAAAATCCCCAAAAGCTTTCTGTTTGTCTGTGGTTGATTTTCTCAAAATATACAAAAAGGATTTTCTTACGGTTTTTACCTATGGATTGAGCAATTGCTGGGGAAGGCTTAGTCACGGACTAAGCCGGGGCGGATCGTTAGTAAAAATATAAATACTGTATAAAATATTATATAAAGTGCAATTTAATAATCACAAATTAATTTCTTCGTGTTAGAAATAAAATTCCCAAATATACAAACCCCGTAATTAGCCTTGTAATGCAACATAGCACTTTACTCAGAGAAGATACTTTAAACATCTTTCAACCGGTCCTGGGTATACCGAAAGCGCGTGTTGTGCTCGGTACAAGAAGTTCCCGCCTGAATACCGCTGCGAAAATCTTCGGCAGCCGTGGTTGTGTATCCCGAATCCACGAGCGACACCCATGCGAGTGCTTGCCACGATAGGGACCATCGCGCCTATTAGAGCGATTCCGACGTTGTAGCCCAGGTAACAACAACCCATGCTACCATGAAACATTTTCATGGCACAAGGTGTAACCTGTAAGTAGCCTCACCCGGGAACTCCTATCATAATCCTAAGGTGTGTCTTTGCCCACCGTCCCTGACGAATATCAGCTGCTGTCCCGAAAGAGGCTACTGCTGCCCAGGACTCATCATTCTCGAGGATCGAATAAAACATCCTCGAGAGGTCGCCCCTTCGGAGTACGGATACATTCCCATCAGTCGACACATTCGCAATCGTTAACAATCATGGCTAATCATCTTGAACGAACACAATTACTACAAGGTATATTTAACAGTTATAATTCTAACACCAGTATACGTAGGAAGGAGATAGAGCTTTACTTCGGCCTCGATCTCTCTCGCTCTTGGCTCAGTAAATAGTTACAGTTGCCATAGATGGTAACAATTATGTAATATTTTCACGTGTAGTAATTAGTTCTCTGCCATCGATTAATTTGAAGCTGTGAGAACGCTAGCTGGGACGCTGCCTAGTACTGTCCAGTTTTTGCGTTAATTTTCTCCGTTTCGATCTCATTTCTGGCCTCCATAAGATCGGTAATTCCTTTTTTATAGCACAGGGGGACAGGCGAGAAATCGAAGCCTTTTTACGACTACCGACGCCCATGTTACCATTATTACTATTCCGATGCGTAGGCTAGTCACAAACCGCACGAAACGCGGCACCGATGTCGCCTTACGCCTGTAATTGAACGGAACGACCTCTCCTATCGTGCCGCCTCAATTACATATTATTTATATTTTCTTAATTATAATTTCATAGTCTAGTAAGAGCTCATGCCATGCAATGCAGCATGGCATGAGCTCTTACTAGACTACATATTCGTATCTTCAGGGTACGGGACTCCCATTATAACTGCTGACGGCAATATAAACGCTGATAATGGATGAACTACACTTACGAGGAAACAAATTACTTTTGAATTTGAAAGTGTTACTAGCGCTATCAAGGAGAAACTAATGACACCGCATACGTTACAATCCGCTAAGCCGTCCAAAGTGTATTTGGGGAAGTAGAAATATATCAATACAAACATAGACTGGTGAGAAGCCTGTTCAGCCACGGATTGACGGTCGAATTCTGGGTAGGACTATACAAAAAGTGTTTTTAGAACTTTCCAATTTCTAGTAACAGTCCGGGGTCAGGAAGTTGGCGTCGGAGAGCACGTCGGCCCCCTGGTTTCTCTCCGCTCGTCTCGGATTGCAAGGAGTAGAGAGTGCACTTGCGTCTGCGCAAAGACTTTACATTATATACAACACGGCCTCAGTTGCCGACATTCTACCAGGACAACATAACTATGACAAACATAGATACAAACGATCGAAAGAATAGAGGAATGTTGCTTCGATCGTTTTGTATCTACGTTATATCTCTTCTATATGTCCCCTCGACACGGTCGCGTAACAAAAAAACATGCGTTACCGCTTTTTTGCTACAGACTGTTAAATGTTAAAATAATTAAGAAGCATGTGAGTGCATTAATAAGGAGGGTCATAGGCCGCGCGCGGTGCAGAACATAAAATATACCCCGTCACTAGTGCTGAGAGATCTGGTTGCACTGAGAAATGGCGGCCATTTGTCAAACATCTTCACTTGTTTCATAACTAATTGACATGATAATTTGTGCGGAGCTGCCAGGGCATATGAACTTTTTATATATTACACAATGTATCCGTCTCTGAGCAGACAGACACAGAGGGAGACTTGAGGACCAAAAATTGGATTAAAAGTGTCCCACGAAACGTATTGAATAGGCGGTGTGTTTTGTTTTAAATCTACAGACGGACGCACCGTCGGAAACTTATGAAGAATATCAATGCTCGAACATTCGCATGGATGTTACACAGTTATGTTTCCCTCTTCCCCCCTCCTCCTACGGGACCACCAGACTCACAAACATGAAAAGCAACAGCATGACTGTCACTTCACGCCGGTAAAGGCAATCCAAAGCTAGGCAAGGTAACTCCCAGGTGGCACCCAAGTAACTACAGCAATTATACTACATATTCTGGCAATTATACTACATATTCTGGCAATTATACTACATATTCTGGCAATTATACTACATATTCTGGCAATTATACTATACATATTAACGAGCACTTCCCACCCCATGGACCACTGGACTTATAAAGCGAGCGGTACTACTCCGAGAATGCCCAGTTCAGTTTCGAAGCAGCAACGACGCTACCTCTTACGTCTTAGATATTATCAAATACGTGAACAGACCGACGGACACTTAAAACTTCAATAAGAGCACTAGGCAACAGAAATGACACTGCTCCGCGGCTGGTAATTTCGTGGCCTCTGACCCGCGTTGGTAAACAAGGCGGGCGTCTGAGAAAGTTCTGTCCTTTATCTGCCCGCACTTGACGGATCACTCGCATTATACGTCGCCGAGATGATGCCGGGTTCTACTGCACAGACTAATGCACATGATAGCTTCCGCTGAAAACGATTACTTCAAACGATACAGTCTTACAATAAACATTTGGAAAGGTAATAATAAGAATATGAACAATCATAAGTAAAGTAAAGAAATTGTTTAAAATATTTTGTTATCCTAACTAAATTAAAGCTTTGTAAATATAATATAAAAAAAGCACCTTCACGCCTATTATTCCCGAAGAGGCAGGCAGAAGTGTGCTGGTACATCCACAACTCGTAAGTCCAGTAGATATACTAGAATACCCACGATTAGCCAAGGTACTGAGGCCTATGATGTCATAGGTGGCAAGCCTATGGCCACACCGGGCACAATCCAATCCCGGACAATGCCCGTATGCTCATAATATCTGAGATACATGTAATAATAGTTTGCCGACCTGGGGATCGAACCCGAGACCCCACGCGGCTAACGGTCTTAACAAGCGACAGCCGCACCGTTACACCACAGAGGCACAGAATATTTATTTCTTTCTCTGTAATAATATTTTGTATGTAAGAGGTAGTGCCATGCTGCATAGGAGTAGGTAGTGCGTTGCATGGTGCATGACACTACATCCTCCTATGCAACGGAATTGGGCCGTCCTGACTGGGGTCCTCTCGCTTACGTAAAGTGACACCTACGGTGTCGCGTTTCGTGTGATTTGTGAGTAACCGGTGGCCCATTGGGGGGAGGTGAAAAGAGGGCAACGCAACGGCATAATTGTGCTGATTTTCATAGGCGTCGGTAGTCGTTGAAAGGCTAAGATTGCTCGTTTGTATCCTCTGTACAATAAAAAATCTATTAAGTAATTAAGTGTTATTTGTGCATGTAAATTTTAAAAACACGCACGCATTTGTCCGGGTTATTACTTCTGTCAACACTCCCGGAGTAAGAAATAAAAAACGAATCGTCTACAGATTACTCGCTTTGCTGAAAATTGGTAGGGCCAATAGATAGAGACGCTACCCATTCATGTCAATGGGCAAGTTATCAAGTTTTACTTGCCGAAACTTAACGGCTGAATTTTGATCGGACCGAATATTTTAAGCTAGTAGAGCGTGTGAACCTCGTAATATGGTTATTCCATGCTATAAACTTCACATCCCTATTTCACCACCACAGAGGTTGAATTCCTGAGAATCACATCTTAACACATACACTTCAAATGAATTTCAAGTGTCACTCAGTAGCGAAGGGTTTCATGCTCCTTCCTACTCAATAAAAGTCTGGTGTTTACTCAATAAAACTACCCTTTTACGCTCGGTGATGATGAATCAGTCAGTCATTCATCATCAACATCATTACCATCGTCGTCATCATCAGCCGGACGTCCACTGCTGGACATAGGCCTCAGTCACTCACGCCTTGTTATTCTATAAGTATACTTTATATCATCAGTTCTATAAGTTAAGTACACTGTGGCGCCAGTTATAACGTTTATCGGAAAATTGTCCTACGAGTCGCCGTGCACCAAATAATCCGCAGTTATTTATTAGCACAATATAAACCTCAAGTTGTAACTCGCGGGAGATCGCGCGCGGCGACATCACGCATCATCAGCACGGTGACGGCTGTTGGGCAAATAAATCATTTAGCAAAAGGTAGTTCCATGTTACATTACAGTGTAATTAGGGTAGGAACCTTTCGACCGTATATTACCGCCGTCGTGTGTCTACCTGTCGCGTCTAGTTTCCGATACCCTTATTCGGTTATTATTATAATAAAGTCGGATCGAAATAAAAAAGCTGTTTCGCCCTGTAATTAGTTTTATAGCTTAAGGGAACTGTCGAAGCCTTATTGTAATTACCATGGGCCACCCGAAACTCACGAACCGGACGAAACAAGACAGCATAGGTGTAACTTATTATAGTATAGCGAGAGGTACCCGTGCCAGCCCAATTCTGCTGTAATGTACGAACCTGTGACGCAAGCTGGGGCTGCCCGGCCGGCACAGAGCGAACAAATCAATGTGCAGCAGACGCTCCGGCTATTACTTGCGGCTCGTGATCTGCTCACTCGTAAATCTATATTGAAACGAGGGCGAATCGGCCAAATGACAATTATATGCTATTACCGATAGTGATGTGCCGTCACATGTTATCGATTATTTTAAATCAGTCAGAACAATTAGACCAGTGGAATTGGATAGTGAAAAGTATTAGCCAAAGTTAGAAAATAAGTTGTACATAAATAAATAATAAGCTTAATTTCGGACAAGGAATCCACATATTGTATGTTAGTAGCAGTTTTATTATCCTATGATAGTGGTGCTGGTTGGACCAGTCGGACCTGGCAGTGATTATCTTTAGCTATTGTTATTGCACACTTTCATTTACGTGTTAAATTGTGTTTTTATGTCACCTATTGAGACGACTGCAATATCTTCGGGCATGTTACTGTAATTAGGTACAGTAACTTAGGTGACTGTAATATCTCTTCGGCTATGTTCTCGTACTAATCATAAATAAATAAATAATATTGCCTATGTTCGCTATGTAGACATATGTATCTATATACAGCATAACTAGAAAATATGTAGTGTTGTTCTTACCCTAATATTCACGATACGCTCGAACAATACAGCAACAATGTCATCTCAAGTTTGTATGGTTTATATTATTTTTTCTGTAAATATTTAGTATTTAACATATTCTTTTTTTAAATCGGGGTTGGCAACTATTGGCCGTTCCCACCGCTGCTAGGAGTCTCCAGATCAACAGGAGTACGAGGGAAATATAGTTTTAACATTTCCCTCAGCACTTACGGGCTAATTTTAGAGCCCTCAACTTATAAAAAAATACAGGGAGGAAGTAAGAAATGTTGTTCCAGTTGCATATTATTCCACTTTTATTTAATAGTTACTAAATGAAATATTCCATATTGGTACAGAATATTTTTTATTAGTTTATACCATAATTTCGATTTGATACGATTCGTGTGTTTTCAATTGCCTCCCAATTTCACGCATACTGATATAAGAGATATTGATAAATAATAATACTTAGTCATATTTAAATAAATAGCAGTGTTTTATCGTTATATGAGTAAGAGGCACCTCCAATTTGGCTGCAAACCTCATACACAGGAGATGATAAGAACTGAGTAGTAGAACTTATATCGATAACACGGGCACATCACTAGAGCGCATCGTAGCTTCAGCCGCGATAGTTAGGCGGATATGACATTCGGCGCCCTAAAAGGCACTTGCGCCGATACCGATCTAGTTACACGATATATTGGCCCATAAACTAATTGTGTGCCCGCGCACAATCACTTCGTAGTCATCATCACAATTGTATTAGAAGAGATAATGTAATGCTACACTGCCGCTGTACCAGGCTGGCATAACCGGTAAGGTACCTCTTTGTCACAAAATGCTGAGGTAAAGTGATGCTTGATGGCTAAACTGTTTCGTTTTGTGCGGTTTGAGAGTCAACATTGAACTCATCTTTGTGTCGACGCGTTGATGTCTTTCATTTGATCCCCTCAGTTGTGTCACACAGAACTCAATTGTACACCAGGAAACGGGACGGTGTAGCCATTATTTAATACTGCTGCTATGTGTTTTCGTCCGATCGATTGCTTTCAAATCTATATTAATATCCGATGATGCCATGCTGGATGAGAAACATTGCAGACCTGGGGGTTTTAACGTATGTTATCCAAAATACTCCATCCAATAAAATTTTTTTTTCGCCTTTCATCGCCTTAAAGATAAGGATCTCTCAATCCTTTGGCTATAAATATATAGCGTCTACCACCATAGTGCCTATGCTTGCCTACAGATCAGACAGCAGGAAGACCGAAAGTGGATTATTTGAAGAAATGAAATCTTGACAGAATTCGTGCTAAAGAAATCTTGACTGCAGAAATCTTCATACTTGGTGACTTTAACGCCCGCTATGCCATTCGAACGGCTTAGTTCACACGCTATCAATCACATAGGAGGACAAATTTGCGACTGTGTTCTGGCCAGACACAACTTGTCTCTGACATTAGGTCGCGCCGGTCTGACGCTGCACTTCTTCCGCGACGACATGCATGGACCTGCTTTATAACCCCTTTAGGCCATGTGACTCCCACAAACTGAGATAGCATAGCCATCAAGTTTGCCCATCTTTCCAGCCATCTGCAATGCAATCATATTGCACAAATCGCACCTCTGCCTACGTATATATATGGTGATATAATTCGTCAACGTTTTCATTTTAATTGGAAGAAAAACTTCAAAGGAATCAAGTCTTGTTATGATCAAATTTCTAAAGAATTCTTCGTCTTGCTCAATTTGAACAGTTAACATTTGTTCATTGATACCATCAATTTAATATGAAGCAGTAAGATTAGATATAGTATCCGTGAGAGAGTGGAATACACGATCAAATTTAATATGGCTCGTTTACACAGACTTATGGTGTTGGAAAGCATTGAGTGCAGTTCTTGAGGTTACATGTCGAAATCATTTTGAAGTAAAACTTTTTATGACTACCGACGCCCATGAACTTCCACATAATTACGAAGCCGATGCCTTGCCATCCCAACCCCCCCCCCCAATGGGCCACAGGCTACTCACAAACCGTACGAAACACGACACTGAAGATGTCACTTTACGGCGGTATTATGTGAGCGAGAGTTACCTCCCCGGTCGTGCGGGCCCAATTCCGTTGCATAGGAGGATGTGGTGTCATGCACTATGCTCCGCGTATGCAGCATGGTACTACCTCTTCCTAGAATGCTCTTACACCCCTCCTATAAGGACAGGGGGCTAAAGGGCAATAGAAGGAGACGTCCTTTGTACCCCTCTTATAAGAAGAAGCGACAAAAGAGCAACAGAATGAGGCGCACTTGCGCACGGGGCAAGAGGAGAGGATGGGAACCTCACCCCATTGCACTGTCCCAAAGTTGGTGGGGTTGTCCTCTAGTGCGGGGTAATCCTTCTGTGGAGGAGGCGTCGGTCCCTTAGGGGACTGATGGGTCGTCGAGGTGCCTTGATGATTTGTTGTTCCGGGGCACCTCACCAAAGGCGGTACTGATGCCATCAGCCACTCGCGGTGGTTTTGTAGGTGTTCATTACTACCATGTGCCGCGAGCCCCACACACCACTGGAACCCACCCAGGACGGGTGAAGGTGCATAAATATATTTCCCCGCGCCAACAAAGAAAAGGGTTCAAAATAGAGAGATGCGATCACATATTCTCTTTATATTCCTCTCTCATAGCCAGTTACGTTTCGTATAACCAAATAAATTTTACTTCGGTCGTGTTGTCTAAAGTACTGTAAGGGGGCAAACGAGCTATCGGAGCCTAAGAGTCTTTGGAATACGCCTTTCTTTTCACTTCTCTACTACCGTTCTACCGTTGACTATTACAATTTCCCATACACCAAGACTAAGTACTACAACAAAATTATACCTAATTTCAAATCTTAGGTCATTTTGTAAATACTATATATTTTCCCGATAATCTTCTCGATTTTCTAAACAACGTCGATTATTGTATCGATAATCGACGTCGATTGTCCGGATTAAGTCATAACGGTTAACTGTAGACATCACTTGAACAACTTTCTAAGTTAATGTGCTTCAATAATAATGCAAACGGCTTTAATGAACTGTAATTATAGAAATAACACGCGGTCACCCGCCATCGATATAAAATATTTTTAGAGTTAATTACATCTGAAATGGTGTTGCCGAAGTGCGCAAAGAACTGCGCGGGAAAATGAGCAGCCAGAATGTGTGAACGGGATAATTCTCATGCCTTACTTGCACTTCGCGTGCTCCATTGATGGGCGGCTTTTCGGACGCGAGTCAAAGGGATCAGCGGGAGTGACAAAAAACAAGAGGTCAGCATACTGCTTCATACCCTTTTTACATATTGAAAGTAAGCTGAGAGAGCAGCATATACATTTACTATATATATTACGATATTTAACAACGGAAAAAACTTTAAGTGGAGTTGAAAAACAAAATAGTCCACGTCTTTCACCTTCGGGCGCTCGACAAGAAGTGAGTGACGGAGCAGTAGATACATCTGAACAGTATGCTGCGCACTCATCTCTGATCTCTTGCGCACCTGTCACTCAGAATCACGCTCGCTCTTTTAGTATAAAATCTAATCGCGTTTGAAATGATTCGTTGACATACACAGTTTTTTTCATTATCAGCAAAATGAACGTCTCATCCTTCCCTTTACCCTCTCATTAAAGGCAAGGTTGAAATGAAAATTGAATGAACAATGAAAGGATAGCGGCTGATGATGATGTCCGTAGATTTACGTAGATCCTGATTACGTAGATACAAAATCTGAGAGTGATTCTTGACATTAACATTCTGGTAAAATTTTAACATTAATAATTGATCCTACGGTTTTAATAGTAAATGAAACTACTAGTACGGCTTCCTTTCTTTTGAGCTATCTATTAATTTACGTCCAGATATATAGGTCTATAAACGTTATCGTATATCACTGACATTAATAATTAGAGTATCGTTTTCACGCCTTGACGAATCGATGTTCTTTATCGATTCCAAAATCGATGTCCGAATATGTGTTTTATAATGAACCCATTAAAATTATCACGTGATCTTCATAATGAGTTTTTGGAACGGTCCAAATGTTTTCACTTAACAGATGAGTTATTTGTGAGGTATGCGCATGTACCGACATGTTTATTGATGAGTTGAACAATGTGGTTTTAAAGGATAACAGATGTTCTAAAATTGTTTATTCTTTTCTTTTTTCCTTGTTACGTGACTTAATATGTGTGTTTTTGACACTATAAGGTTTTATGACGTCCCCAGACCAATAAAAAACAGAACTTCGTATACACTCCTCCCATTCCTGCGCCCATCTCTTTCGAAATGAGATGATGGTATGAGTAATACTTCTATGGAGGACCACAAACCCGCTACCACGGCAGTCTTTCCGGCAGTCTTTAAATGACTTACGGATCTTCAAAAAAAAGGGTTTATTTACCTCTGAATCCGGTGGCCCTTGGAAATGACCATATAAGAAAGGAAACTGTCTACAGAACGGAGTTCTATTGGCGTCGGCATCCAGCTGAATATGTAAACTGCAGAATTGGCCTTATACGTGATCATAAAAGAAATCTTTATAGCTCACGAAGAAAGATAGTTAAAATAAAACTACTTTTAAGTATTTTATAGTGATTTATTTACTTCTTTGACAAGCCCGGCATTTCAGACGCTTTACAAGAACGACAGTCACGGGTGACAGGAGTGTCAGATGTCCAGATGTTACAAGTTATTAAAAGCACCTAAGTAAGATGATTATTTACTTTGATTAACAACTAAAAGTTGTTTTATAGCAGTGAGTAACATTCCCGTAAATTTATGAGTGTGGGTCCCGCGGTGTGTGGACCGCGACTGAGCACTCAGCGACTCTACGGGTCCAGCTGCTAGTCTCATCGCACTCTGAAGTTGTCTCCACGCTGGACGCTCGTCGCGGGGCGCCACCCAATCGTCAAGATGATAAAACATAAATATCATCTGTGAGTATTGTATTACATTTATTTCTAACGGACTCGTGTGACCGACATAAATTATATTCGGACAAGTATTTTTATGTGAGATGTCTTCAGCATTCCAATATTCCGGCTCTTTACTGTCTAATACACAGACTTTCTTTTATATCTGAGGAATGAATTCACGCACGTCTCGGGGAGATACTGCCACCAGTCGGCTCTGGTGCAACATGCCTTTGTATGTGGGGGGCACCAGAACCGACTGCACTACCCACTAAGCCCAAGGGCGTTCCAGCTCGCCCTCCACTTGCTGCCCTTGGAGGCTCAACATGGAATGGTGGTACCCTGGACATAGAGGTGCTTGAACACACAGCATCTCTAGTCTTCTTCAGCGGGCGACTTCCTCAAGCCTTCGCCCTGGGACCCTGCCCAAGGCCTTGTATCTTCAATTATCTTGTATTTGGCGCCTTCGCCTCGGACCTCTAAGGGAGGATTGCGAACTGTCCGTCTCTCTCATAGCGTAATAGCATGGATAAAGTTTAAAATCCGATAATACTCCTACCCAACAGTAGTAATCCGAAAGTAGAACTGATAGGTAGGTACATGTTCATTCTAAAACATGATGGGACTAAAATAATTTATTCCTACTTTGTCTGTTTCATAATAAGTCATTATTTATTCATATTTTGTCATACGGATAATAATATCCCATAAGGGTTCCACTTTTCCTGTTATGGTAAGAGTAATCGTAAAAAATAGCCTACTATTATGGAATGTATGGAGAGACAAACATGATTATTATAAACCAACTTGTCTCTAGATGTTTATCATGAACTAACTCATCTCCACATTAATTAAATAAAAATAACGCACAAGAAACGCAAGATTGGAGTATTGAAGAGAATAAGTTAGGGCCCCGTATCTGGAGATCTGTGAAACGTAAGGCGCGCCGCGGGCCGTCCACTAACTTATTGTTATTGCCACCAAAGTAATGTAATTATTTAGACTACGCGATACCGCGACTCTGTCCACCTTGGTTATTGGATTAAGATATCGCGACGTGTTTACTGTCTAAGGAAAGTAAAATATACGATTGAAATGTGTAGAGAAATGTTTGTGTAGCGCGCTCTTGACGGAGATTATATTTTTGACCTGTACAATAAAATTTCTGCTGTGGAAGTGAATAGAACGAAATAAAGTTGCATCGTATAATGTAGGAGAGCTCGTCAGGCGACGAGATTAGGTTTTAGGTTTACGGTCGAAAAGAGGATCTTCCGCACGTGGGTGAGATGTTGATGGTGAGATGACTATTATTATCAAGTCCGGATGGACCTAGATCGTATATTCAAAATATATAAATTATAAAGTTAAAATGCACTTAGACAGTAGAGTTGTCAATAGAGGTTCCGATATAAGCGAGCTTATTTTCTACACATTTCTCTGCGGTATAAAATCATACAACTTTTGGCGTCGGCGAATACAGCTTTAACTCGTCGAATCACACATTGGCTCCATTAAATTTACTGAAAGAGAAGTATATAAAAAATTAGACAACTCGATTCAACCAGAGGTGCTATTACTGATGGCATACCTCCAGTGTTACATACCTCAAGTGATGTAGTCGCGCGCTGGCCCTGCCAGTTTCGCATATTTTTAATTCTCCCTCGAGAGCATTGTCTACCCTGACGATTGGAAAAGAACTAGAATCATACCCATTCATAAAAAGGGTGATGTTACTGACGTTAAGAATTATCGGCCTATGGCTATTTTGACCACTTTTTCTAAATTGTTTGAGTCTATGGTGTATTCTATCATCACACAACATATTAACTCCGTTATATCAATACACCAATACGGTTTCACAAAAAGTCGGTTGGTTAGTACGAATTTAACAACCTTTGTCTCGAAGTTATCTTGCGAAATTGACAAAGGAAAACAGGTAGATACGATAAGATCCTTCACACAGTGCTTATTGAGTAATTGAAATCGTTTGGAATAGTTGGCACGATATTGGACTGGTTTAGTTCGTATTTTGGCAAGAGACTTCTGATTGTCTGGCTGTCAATGATATCCGAAGTACCGCAAGGATCTCACCTTGGACCTACGCTATTCACATTATACATCAATGACATCGAATTTCAAATCCACCATTTTAAGTACTCTCTTTTTGCCGACGATCTTAAAGTTTATGAGACAGGCACGTCTCAAGACGATGCATTACTCATACAGGAAGATATTATTCGCATTCAGTACTGGTGTAGTACTAATGGTATGACGTTAAATCCCCAAAAGTGTTGTGTAATTAAATACACTCGTAAGAAGCTTTTATTCCCATCAACATATTTTCTTGATGGAAATGAAATATCAGAGGCTAATCATGTCAGAGACTAGGGTGTTATAATTGATCAAAGACCCAAATTCTCTGCCCACATGGATTCAAAAGTGTCGAGGGCGGGGAAAGTGCTGGGATTCATAATTCGCAACACCTAGGGCTTTAGGTCTCTCAAAACCAAGGCCATACTTTATCAGACGCTGGTTCGTAGCCATCTGGAATATGCAAGCCCTGGTTGGAACATCGAGTACTAATTTGCAGTCCCAACGCATCGAAACAATTCAGCGTAACTACACTAGACACTTAGCTTCTTGTGCTTCTGGTATTTCATATAGGTGCTCCTATGAGCAACGATTAGCGCACTTCAAACACATCACTGTGCAATCCAAGAAAGATGCTCCATCTTGTCTTCACACACAAAGTCATCAACGGTATCATAGATTGTTCAGATGTACTCGCGCAATTATCAATAGTGCTCCCATATAGCATGCCACGCCATCCAATTCCTAAGCTCTTTTCTATACCTCCATGTCCAACCAAGCTGGGTTTTCAATCGCCAGATGTCAGGATGTGCCAGCAATATAATGGAGCATTGATATTTTTAATGATTCACTACATAAGTTTAGGGGTTTACTGCTGAAATCATTTCATAGTTCTAGCTGACTACACAAATTTACAAATTAATTAATTTTGGCAATATTCTTGTCAATTACAATAATTATTATTCTAAGTGTAATATTACAATTTTTTTATATATTTTGATCTTGTTTAATTAGTAGGTACATAATTTAATAACAAACTGTGTGACAAATTTAGACAACATTTTGACATAACTTTTTCTGATATATTTCGATTTCATAATTTTAGCTTTATTCAAGTCCAGACTTAATTTTGCAAATTTTATTGCACAGAAGTTACTTGCTTATAATTGTAAATGTTGTAAATTGTAATTACTACGCGACAGTAACTTTGTGGATTGTTAAATGTAAAATGTATGTGCTGCTGCTGTCGAATATTCCATGTTTATCCGTTTGATCCAGCATTTTTATATAGAAATGGGGGGTAAACGAAGCAATCCGAGCATTCTTGCAAATATTGACGCCCATGGACATCCACATGATGCGTTTCCCTCCTTAATGCCCCCCCCCCCCTGGGCCATAGGCTACTCAGAAACCGTACGAAACGCGACACTGAAGATTTCATTTTACAACGGTATTAAGTGAGCGAGAGGAACCTCCCCGGTCGTGCCGGCCAATTCCGTTGCATAGGAGGATCTTGCACCATGCATGGCACTACCTCCTCCTACGCAGCATGGTACTACCTCTTCCTAAAATATTCAAAGTGTATAGTTAATGAAAGTGGCGCCATGTTGCATTCCAACCGAATTGGACCGTCACGTCAAAAGAGGTACCTCTCGCTCAAACAATACCGTCGTAAAAATATCGATGTTGTCCAACCGGACAAACAGGATGGTTTGTGAGTTTCCGATGGAACGTTAATAGCAACATGCCTGCACAACAACTATACGTCGATTATCATAAAAAGGCTCGTTATGTCTTCGATAAAAAATCATACGTGTGAACCAGTGAATTTATCATGCCCAAATTATATTTCACGACCATCAGACGTTGTAAAGTATTCCCATATCTATCAGATCGTTTCAAAAATAAGACAATAACCAAAGAGTGCCCCCCGCGGACCCAAAGCAACACTAAATATTTAACCATTGTTTTTTCCTTTTAATTTAAGAATCATAGAAACAAGCACAAAAATTAAAAATACTACAGAGTACCTATTATTCTTACTGCCAACGGTAGATTCAGATTTTTTTATTCTACCGAACTACGTCACGTATCGGAGGGACGAGGTGTCGCCGAGTGGGAGGCCGTACAGAGGTACGGCTGTGCTCGTTCGGCGGGACGTCGTCCACGACGAATTGAGAAAGGGCCCCTTCACCGACATGGGCTCGACTGGTATAGTCGTTCACGTGGCGGGGGAGGAGCTCAGTATCTACGCGGCGTACAGACATCCCGGGAACAGTTTTAACCTAGGTAATGTCCACAATGTGTTGGGGAATGGCGGCCAGGTGTTGTTGGTCGGCGACCTGAACGCCAAGCATCCAGCTTGGTGATCGGCCGTCACGAACAACGCTGGCTTCAGACTGCAGGAGGATTCGGAAGAGCGCGGCTACACGGTGCAAGGACCACCGTGTCCTACACACGTGCCTACGGATCCCCTGTGCACCCCGGACGTTCTGGACATCGCCCTACACCAGAACCTCCAGGCCACGGTCAACATCGAGGTCCTGTGCGACCTCGACACTCAACACCTACCTATCCTCGTCACACTTGATTCCGGAGCAATCCTTAGGGAAGGAGTGCGGACCAGAGAGAGGATCGACTGGGCCGTCTATCAGGATAGCCTAGTCGACTTCACCATCGCCGGGCAACTGTAGACAGTTGCCGGAGTAGACTCCGGGCGAGGTGGAGGCCGCCGCTCGACTCTTCATGGAGAAAATCCGGGAGGCGCGGGCGGCGGCGACCACCGTCGCACGGGTGACAGCGCACCGGCGGGGTGAGCTCCCCCCGAGCGTAGGCTCGAACCTGCAGAGGAAACGCCAGATGAGGAAACTCTGGGCCCGTACCCGCCGTCCGAGGATCAAGGCACAACTTAACAAGCTGGCCGAGGAACTGTCTGCGAAGGTGAGGGAGTGTCGTGGAGCAGGCTGGGAGAGTACAGTCTTCCATGCCAGCGAAAACGACACCAGCCTGCACGCCCTAAACAGACGTCTCACGAGGCCAAAGACCACCATCACTCCACTTCTAGACACCACAGGCGCGAAACACTACGGATTTCATTTCCCCCGCTGAGCTGCGGAAAGTCGCACTTCGCCTCTCGAGGCGCAAAGCTCCAGGCCCCGATGACATCCCCCCCACAGCGCTGGTGATGATGCCTAGGCGAGCAGCCGTGGCTCTCACCCAGATCGCAAATGGCATTCTCCGGACGGCCCACTTTCCGGAGACCAGGAAAGAGGGGAGGGTCATCGTTCTGCCGACGTCGGGCAAGCCACGAAGCCTGCCTGGAAGCTACCGGCCGATAACGCTGCTGTCCCACATCGCCAAGTTGTTCGAGAGGCTTCTGCTTCGGAGGCTGAAGCTGTACATTCCCATAAGGGACGAACATTTCGGCTTCCGGAGCGGCCACTCGACCACGTTGCAACTGACGCGGGTGATCCACCACTTGTCTGTAGAGATGAACAAGGGGAGACACTCTGTCGCAGTCTTTTCGATATGGAGAAGGCCTTCGACAGGGTGTGGCACCCGGGACTCTTGTACAAGTTGGTGGACGCCGGCGTCCCGCTGGCGTTTGTGAGACTAGTGGCGTCATTCTTGGAAGGTAGGACCTTCCGGGTAGCGGTGGAGCGGAGGCACTCCTCGGTAAAGGCCATACGTGCCGGAGTGCCACAGGGCAGTTGCCTATCCCCTTGCCTGTACGCGGCCTACACCACCGACATCCCCACACTCAACGATCCTTCGGGAGAGGGTGAGGTGGATGTCATGCTCGCGCTGTTCGACGACGACAGCGCTTACGTAACCTCGTCCCGAAAGCCGGAGCTCGCAACTGGGCGCATGCAGCGCATGCTGGGCCGGTTGCCGGAGTGGCTCGACAGGTAGCGCATGTCCGTCAACCTGGATAAGACGACGGCGCTATATGTCAGCAAAAGGCGCTCCATGCCGGGCGGTTAAAATTCAGAGGTTCGGATTTATCTTGGGAATAACCAGTCGTGTATCACGTAGGCCCTTGACAGGCCTACATTCCCCCCTGAGCCCATAAACTACGATGGCAAACCCGCAGAAATGCAGCCCCGTTACCGAAGAGATAGTTGTCCCCGCGCGATCCAACCCGGGTTCTGAGGTTCGCCTCGGTGCCCGAAGCTCTTACAGATCATCTGCGAAAAAGACCAGGAGTAGTAATAGTCTTTAAAGGTCAGTCTGTCCGCCCGTCTCTCAGTCGGTCTGCCTCTCTGTAGGTCAGTCTGTCCGTTTATCCCTCTGTAGGTCTGTCTCTCTATAGGCATGTCTCTCTGTAGGTCAGTTTGTCCGCCTGTCTCTCTGTAGGTCTGTCTCTCTGTTGATCTGTCTGTCAAATAAACCTTAGGATACTTCCCATTTACCTGGAATCATGAAATTTGTCAAGAATTGATAGCGAGATAATAAAATTGATAGAGTATGCTGTCACGTTTCTTTTGGTTTGTGAGTCGTTGGTGGTCCGTTGGGGGGTTGGAGCTAATAAGAACAACGCATCTGCACATGCAGGGCGTCGTTTGTCACCAAATGCCTCGGAATGCTCGTAATACACACATTCTATTAAAAAAATACAAAGAAGAAAACAGAGAACTGTACTTAAAAAATATTTTTAGGTATGACACAAAAATCTAATAAAAAGTTATTTAGTAGTCATAGTCGTACCTCCGTGCCCACAGGTGAGCCGGTCCGACTCACACTTGACCGGTATTTTATCTATGCCCAATACGATATTTATTAATGAGGTTCAAACTTCGTCATGGTTGCCCAGTGGACATCTCAACGTATTATTTATGGGATACGTAATATTTAACACTGTGATTAACACGGTATGGTTCCTTGAGAAGGTTGTCGCTGGGCCGGATTGGGTAAGGGCCACCTCGGAAGCTTGTTCCACTAGTAAAGAAACATAAATCGAGCCACAAATGTCCACGGGAACACAAAAACGTGAATGTGAACGTCTTAGTTTATGATTAGGGGGGGTCAAAGATTTTTTATTAGTTTTTTATCAATAAGCGGCATAAATCATCCGTACACATGCACACTACCAATATATATAGATGCGTTGCTCACTTTTACACCTGTGTTCTCCCAAAACGCAGAAAACACGACAACACAATCATGACCTCACGACAAGGATAGGCGTTATGTGAGAAAGGGGTACTTCCTCGTTCGTGCCGGCTCCAGTCACCTATAATACACTACTTAATATATAACATCATTTAGTTAATTACTATGTGCTCTTACCGGTCTCAGGTAATAGTAATAATATTAATATCTGTGAACGTATCACACCTCGTTAGCTCAGTCCTGTGGTAAGTACCGCAAGGACTCGTGTTACTCTAGACAACGAAAATATATTTAATATTTTTTATATATTTAAAATTTATAGTATAGAAATACATACATAAACATCCATGACCTAGGCGGGATTCGAATCGGCGACCTCTGGCGTAACACGCGGACTAACCGTCATGTTACCAACTGTGCCTGACGGTCCTCAAAAACTTGTAGGTATAATACAACTTATAACTCGTGTCACTTACATTTTTCAATACAATTCTAATTTAGCTGTGCCCAGAGGAGCAGAGGTTTATCTCCCCGTGTTAAATCTATGCTAAGGAATTCAGGCATTTCTTCTTGGTACTATATAACTATAATTATATTATTAATTTATGAAATAGTAAACCTACATTATCATTCACAAAATTTCGTGTTTATAACACTAGCTGTTGCCAAAGTAGGTATTTCTATCCCTACAGCATTGCCAAATTTCATCTTATTGAGTTGTAGTGTGGTGTCAGCAATACATCTAAACTTACACAATGATAATATAAGCGTAGATTACTAGTAGGAAGTCCCAAGGGCTTGCAATATACTAATTAAAAACAGAACAGAAATAACATAATATGCCCTTTTATTTTAATAGATAAATGTTGATACTTACATCTATAACTTGCGCAAACAACTTGTCCATGCCCATAACTTATTAATGAAATTGCATGAAAGAGCTCATACAATTACATTAATAACTTATAATCAAGAAACGATTAAAAATAAAACAAATCAAATCCATTCTGCAGCGCCGCCATTTTTTCAATACGAAACCATTTCTTAATTTCCCATAACCAATGGCCTGCACGATAATAAAGTGTCGATAAAATCCGAAAACTGACCCATCCTCAATTAAGAGCCACGTCCGTTGCGTTACCATTCACAATAAACGTTGGTGATTAAATATTTGTTCGGTTCCATTAGATCACAATAATTGTTACACAAAATCGATTGGTCACAGTAGAAATGTAAATTGCCAGCAATAAAAAATGGCCAAAAATGCCGTGAAACATATTTGACAGACGACGAAGAATATTTACACAGGGCAACATTTATTTATAATCTATAATTGTTTTCAAATTGAGAACGATTATCCATCTCGGTGGAACGGGATTGCGTTGTTCCCGAGCCCGATACGAATCGTTTATCGATTCGTCTATCGATACATCGATGCCCGGTCACGCGATCGATTTCGAACGATTACTAAAATGCAATGGGTTACATGTTTCTTTTATCATATCTGGCCAACTATCATTAATGAAAAGTAATTTTAAAATTAAACATATTTAGAAAATTGAAAATCAACTAAACCAAACATCATCATGACAGAAAGACTATTGTGTATTTATCGCGTTGTCCCAATTTAATCAATGCTAATGAAATTAAACTAAAACATTACCATTGTTCTGATGCAGTTGGGATAACACATACGCTGTGAGTGTGTTTAGACAGCACGATATAAATTGTGTACCATCTCTTTTTTTAGCTTAAGTCCTATTTGTAGACGTTTGATTTAACATCTTAGGTTTACGCGAATGTTACTCATTACAATAAAACTACTTTTCTGATTTTGTTATACAGAGATAGATTTCCTGTGAAGCCCCCGAAACGTCGGGATAGCTAAATAATTAGATAAACCGTGATTACCTATACCTACCTACCTATTACCCTATCACCTGCCGCCTTACACAGATCCAAAAAATCTAACCAACTAGATCAGCTTCATCCGATGTCAGGTCTCTGGTGGGGTCAGATTAACGTCCTGAGCGCTGGTTACAGTCACGGAGGCCGGACGTGGACGTGGCGCCTTTGCTGCGCTCCCGTACGTTGTCGACGGGTCATTTTTCCCTACTTCAAATGTTCAAAAAAATTGTATTAAACTATATGCTGAACTAGCGACCCGACCATCCGTTGTCATCTTAACAAATTATAAACTAATACCTTCCTCTGGAATAACTCTACCCATGAAACCACATGAAAATCCCTTCAGTAGATTATGAGAAAATACGTCATATACAGGCAAACATTTTGGGGATGCATAGATGTTATATGATTACTTCGAGTATAGGGAGACCACACCGGTGCCCCAGGCCGTACATAAGCCGGTGCTGGTGGTCCACCGCGCGGTACTTGGCTCTGTTAATTGCGCTAACTCTCTAACCGCTTGATATCTCATTCCTAATGCCCGCTAACGAACTACGTTCATATTACTGCTTCATTTGCTGTGCGTGTGTGCTCTCGTAACTCGGAGTTCGAATTGGCTTTTTTTCGATATGCTACGGTTTACGAAAGTCGGAAATATTAATTGTATTCAATATTATTCAAATGTCACAAAGCAGTTTTTCTATAAATAATATATATAAGCAAACGAGCAATCGGTGCCATTTTGTGACTGCCGACGCCCGTGGACATACACATATGAGGATGCATTGTTCTCCGTCACCCAATCCTCAGACCTCTCGCTCACATAACATTTAGGCAGAGGTAGTGACATGCTGCATGGGAGGAGGTAGTGCCATGCATGGTTTATGACACTACATCCTCCTATGCAACGGAATTGGGCCGGCACTAGCGGGGAGGTACCTCTCGCTCACTTTATACCGGCGTAAAATGTTATCTCCAGTGATCAGTTTCGTGCGGTTTGTGAGTCCAAATTGATAGCAACTCGCCAAAAGGCATCATAGTCACGAAATGCTTCTACTTTCGTTTGTCCCCATATGATAAAAAAGGAATTGTTATGTAATATGACGACTTGTTAATAATAATAAAAGAGGAGACCTGTTGTCCAGCAGTGGGCGTGGTCCGGCGCATGATTGTGATGATGTCGATGATGATGTCGATGAAAAAGGAGATGATGATGATGATAATATTGATACGATTAAGCTTTCGGACCCTCACAAACTGCACGAAGCGTGACGACATAGCCGCGAGCATAGCGAAAAAAAAAGTGAAATCCGAACCCTGCATCAGGAGAACACAGCCGTATCAGTAAAAGTTCGGTGATGCCAGATTTCTGTATGTTAGATAAATTGTATGAGCCTACCTAGCGAAAAAAATTTGTTGTTTGGAAATTTTATCGTGATATTCAATCGTTATAAATACCCTGTTTGTAAACTGGGTAACATAATAGGGTTGGAGCTATTATTAGAAATCAATTTTAATACTTAGCTGTGTACTTTTTTTAATCATTATTTAGATGCTATATACATACAAATACATCATAAGATTAACTTACATCTACTGACAAAAATAATAATAAACTTAGGTCTAAATACCTTACATATAGCGAATGGATAACAAAACTTAAGAATCTGTCACTATATTCTTAAAGTTAGAACTAACAACATTATGAATAAAAAAGAAAAGTTCAGTTTTGTTACATTTAGTGTCCATCATAAATTATGATATAAATCTTCATATTGGTTTCATGCTGTACAGTTAGAGTTGGTCATTTTACCCACTAGGAAAAGAAAATTATTAAGTGGAATGTGATTGAAACGGATGCGAAAACAGTGCGTTAAATCTCTTTTGCTGATTTTCGTATCCGAGAACCAGGGTACCTTGGGTGGTTTGTTAACAAAGACCCTATACCAAACACCGGAGTTCTTTGAAATTTGTTGGAATTTTTATACAGATCAAGGTACCCTCGGTTTGTGCTGCAACTGCCAAGGCATCGACCACATTATTCCTAACAATACTAACATGTGATGATACCCATTGCAGACAAACGTAACCCCACTATGAATTAATTCGTAAGTACATTTAATAATGAGGAAAGCCTCAGTTAAAGCTCATTTACCTTTGGCACATAAAATCAGGAGAAGCAAGCCACTTTTAGTCTCAGTTATAATAAGGATGTGCTGGTAAGTAGTGCTTCTTATAAAAGCCAGTGCTTCAAGAAAGCCTATTACTTCAATTCTCATAATCGGAAGGTTATCATTATCTATACAAAATTGAGCCTTTATTTTAGACACAGAATCATAAAATGCGCATCCATGGGGGATGAAAACCTAAAGATTTTGAACTGTCTGTATAAATGTGGACGTAGTTTAGTAACTACTACTAAGTTTATTGTTACTAAGTATAGTTACTTAGTAGCAAAAAATATTTTTGATAGCTATCTTAAGTTCTCGTGGCGTTATTTTATATCGGTTATCGATAAAACATGTCTCTTCAATTGGTGTCTCAAACAAATGCGTAGTTCATATTGTGGCCAAATATCATGCTGTACTATTTTGATGATTTTAATGTTCGACTAACTACTTTAGTAGTAAATATGTGTAGTCGTGTTTGTTCCAGTAATGTACACCAGATTGAATTAAATTTTCAATTTTGGTAATAATTTCAAATAAATAATATTTATTACAGATATTTTCTTCTAATTTTTAAAGGAGGTGTACACAACTCATTTTCTAAAACATAAATAGGAGTAGATTTAATAAAACCACCACATAATATTAAGGATTTGTTTTGAATAAGGTCTAGTTTTTGAGGGTGTTTGGACTGGCATTATCAAAAAGCAGTACAACCGTAATCCAATCTGCTTCTAATGAGGCTTATATATAATTTCCTTAAATGCAAAGGATGGACATCCCATTTATAACTACTAACAATATGTTGTTAGTAGTTATAAATGGGATGTCCATCCTTTGGACTATTGTATTTATATTATGATATGGTACTTCGAATATTTTTCATAAGTTTTATTAATATGTTTATTCCAACTTAATGTGTCATCGAACCACACACCCAACAGTTTACTAAAACTTCTAAAGTGACCTCACCTGTGTACTTGTTGATGTAAAAACTGTATAGTTTCACGTGACAACGGTTCTCTAATTGATCTGGGAACACAGGCTCCGCCCATTCGGAACATTACAGTGCCGTTATAATTAAACTTTTATTGTGCTTCATGCACATAATATATTTAATTATATATAACGTTTCTAGTGTTATTGAATTACAATGCATTATCACGTAATAAAAATGTTACACGAAATGTAATGTCGCATTTTTAATAATATTCTCTTGTATTTTCATTATGATTTCTATAATTAAAACGCATCATAATGTCACAACGTGCGGATGGCATTGCACGTTACTGAAGACAGCGCATCGCATCCTGCAGATCAAATGTCGACCGTATAGTGGCTACACACTGTCACAATCCTCTCCATGAGCCATTCTTTCACGTCAGCGCCGAGGCCATTTATCTACCGCGCGCAAACTGCCCTCGACATCAGAGTTGAAGGATGAAGGACTCCGCGGTTCCTCTGGCTGATAGTAATGGTTAAATTAGCTGCTGGATACAGCTCTCCCATGTGCGGGTGGATGGGGTTCGGGCCCCCATTCAAGCCCAAAGCTATTCTCGTTGCCCGACGAGTATTCACAGCACCTGATGAAACTTTTCCAGGTATCTCTGCGCTTCCACATCATACATTCAGGTTCGAAAAATAAACCTATTTGCAAAGTGTTACGTCAGCTGTACTATCATCGGCGTTATGGTTACTCGTGACATAAATTGAAAAAGAATACATCATCATCAGCCGGACTACGTCTACTGCTGAACATGGACCTACAAACCTTACGAAATCATTGCTTAATAATCATTTTTTTCAGGATTTACACTTAACAAACTTTCAGAGATCTAGTCCGATGAATGGTAGAGGCGGTACCGACCAGTAGTAAGACCCTCCGACAAAAGAACTTTCACTTAGAAATTAACTTACACTTATTTGCAGCGAGTATCCGGCCGTATCTCCATAATTGTTCATTAATTAAACCAGAGTTGCTTTATTAATTTATCAATAAATGGTTAAATTTATTATATAAAAATTCCTAAGTTTAAGACATAAAAAGGTGGCACTTCTACATTTTAAACTTAGGAATTGGATGCGACAGAATATGTTTTGCCTTATTATCGCAAACGTATGCAAACAGAAAGCGAAAATGAACTCTTTATACCTAATGAGAAATATATTTTTACATCAATATTGGCAAAATTCGACGGTAGAGAAATTGTCCAACTTTTTGATTTCAACATAAACTGTGCCTCACGATTACATTTCGTTATCATTCATTATCATTCGATATCATTTTATACGCATAACTATAGTTTAAAGTGGAAATTTTACTGACAAAATATTTTAAATTTTAAATAAAAAAAACAAATATTTTAAAAGAATTCCACTGTTTTCCGTTGTTTATTGAAGCTGTCAATAGCTGTCTTGTGTTGATGCGGCATGTTTGTGTGGGTGTGTATGTGTGAATGAGGAATTTATGTTTCAGTTCTAAAAGAATAATAAATGTGTTGAAAATTATACGTCTGGTTGATTTTTGTACCACGTTGCGTTTTACGATTTTTAAAGAATTAATTTGTTAAGATTTTTTTATGATCCTAATGATAAGTTGACTGAGTTGTATCATATTATTCTTTTAATATAGAATAGGTGGGCAAACGAGGAAACGGAGCCTTTTTACGACCACCGACGCCCATGTACATCAGCATGCATGCATAATGACAATGCCGATGCGTTGCCCTCCTTTTTACCCGCCACCCCCTAATGGGCCACCGGCTGCTCACAAACCGCACTAAACGCATCGGTATCATGTGAGTGAGAGGTATGCGGTCGTACCGGCCCAATTCCTCTGTAATGCAGCATGGCACTGCCTATTACTAAAATAAAATGAAGAATGTTATGGATATGAATGAAGTTAGTGAAAATTTTATTCAGGTTGGGATACCTGTATGAACTCGATTCTATGAAAATAAATAATATATAATAAATATAATAACGTAGGTAGTCATAGATAACTAAAACGGCATTTTAGTTGCACTGTAACTGCGTATTACTTGCACTATAACTTTACCGTGCAACTAAACGCAGACTTCATCCTTAAAAAAGACACTACTAATTCATAAGTGCCATAAACGTTTACAATGCTTGTGGCACTGTGGCTGTGTTACGCTCGTCGTTACGTTTCTGTTTCACACGATTAACTAGGGACAATTTTTACACCGCATGGCTGAAGTCGTATCAATAAATATTCTTGTTTTTGTGATTTCATTTTGTATTATTCGTAGATCTAAACTGGTAACACTGAGAAACTACAACCGAGTTAGTGTTGCTCTCTTAATTAGTAAGCGTTCCGTGAAACGGTACAATCGTTAAAACTCCTATTCCTTATTCAAATATTTCCCCTCTCGCTCTCACATCAACGTATCGCATGAGACGGGCAACAGATTAAGATAGGCGCCAGCGTCCTAATGTCCATTTTAAATGTTTACTAATGAACACAATTATTTAAAGTGACATTTTGGTTCTTTCTTTACAAATATTCGACGGTCGGTTCAGTAATGTGGGCAATAAAAAAATAAAATACAACCATTTAACATATCAAGTCCACGTCCGGATTTTTCGACGGAAAATAATTATGGGACCGATTTTCGAATCGTACCAATCGATTTTACGGTCGATAGACGAATCACTTTGCTATTCGATATGGGGAGTCAAAGTGTGATACAACATTAACATATCCTATATTTTGGACAATGTACGTGAGAATAGCTTTCATTGAACGATTGATGAAAAAATTACAAGAGTAGACTAAGGATGCCACGAAATTATATTGATAGTTAAAACGCGCAACGATTAATCGGAGTATATTGACGCGTAACAGCGCCAATAGACATCCACATTGTTGTCATGAAGATGCGTTCTCAACAACAACCGCACTAAACACGCCTACGTAATTGTCACTTTACAGCGGTAAGATGTGAGCGAGAGGTACCTCCCCGGTCGCTCCGGATCAATTTGGCTTCAAAGAAGTATGGTACTACCTCGTACAAAAAAAAATATACGGCTAATTTTAGGTATTGCTTCTCAGGTTTATTTTTGTATTATTCAGTAGTCATAGGGACTGCCGAAAGGAGATAAAACTTAAATTACCTTATGCGTAGCAGCTACGAGCTACATGCACATATGCTACAAACAGCATGTTTGCTGACGTGGAATCATCAATCGGAACATGTTTCTTCTTCACTTAAACAATCTCATCCTCTTTTCCCTTATATTCCAATTCCAATGATATGATGAAATAGGCATATGTGAAACCTCTGTTTAGGTGGATGCTTATAGTTGTCGGTACTCATCACTACTCCTTTGCCCTACGGGGACTACTGGAAACAACGTACGAATGATGTCAATTTGAATGTATATACTAATACTATAAAGTGAAATCATTTGATTATTTGCTTGTTTATCTGAATAAGCTACCCTGTGATTAACATTTTGTAAGACGTTAGAGATCAGTATGAAAACTTCAATAATGTAACCAAATGTATAAAAAAAATATCTGTGGACTTTTCACACCACGTTGGCCTAGTCCTATTATTTTCCAAATTTCATATATTTAAGACTTTTATTATAGAAATATATATATAGTACATATACATGACCTAGGCGGGATTCGAGCCCGCGACCTCTGGATAACACGCGGACTAACTGTCACGTTTCCAACTGAGCCAGCCGGTGGTCAAATCAAAATAAATCCTTATTTATTCTGATTGCTGCAGTAATTATTGACAACTGGCTGTCCCGAGAGCCGCTGTTCTGTCATAAATTGAATTTGTTCCCATTATACGTGTAATGTTTACGAGGCCGAAATTAAAATAATAATTTTATATTTTTGTATATCAATGACTATTTGCCATATTTCGTGAAATGTTCGCGCGAAGCCGGGACGGACTGGTAGTATATTATTTTCATTGGAACCAACAACCTACATCCGTGTTAGTGTCAGCGCGCCACGTAGAGTTTCGTAGCGTCCAACGCGTAGCAAATACAACCATAGCATAGGTTCACACCTCCCCCCAGTGACCACATTGTAATGTGACGGAGACGTCGGGAGATTTATTTTTAATAGTTCTAATACTGATTGGTGGCGCTTGTCCAGCCTCAACTGTTCGACTGACTACGAAGACTTTTATGTCTTCAGGTTTTGGGAGGCGATACGGGACAGATCCCCCTCTTTTCCCGCAGATGGGAAGATATGTGCCGGATTGATTGTGGGCGTACCCTATAGTGATTATTTTTGGGACCGAAAAGGGGGAAGCGGCACTAGTGGGACGGCGCGCGCACGATGCACGATAATTGAACTCGTTTAATGTTTGGCTTATCTCCTCAAACTTAAGAGTGGCATGATAAGCGTCTAGTGGTTTATTGTAATAATATAAAACTAGCCAGCCGCCCCGGCTTCATCCGTGAATAACAATTATATACTAAAACCTTTCTCGGGAATTGCTCTATCCATTAGTGAAAACCGCGCGAAAATCCGTTCACCAGATTTTAAGGAAATCGATCACATACAGACAAACAGCCTTTGGTGACTTTGTCTTGTAATAAGTATAGATATTTGACAGATTATTGCTATTATTATTCTGTATACATGTTGATAACCATATATATCATAATGACAATATACTTATGATGGCAACACCTTTTTCTTTTTTTTTACGCGGGGTAACGCATTTACGCGCCTTCACTGGCCCTGGGTGGGGTCCAGTGGTGTGTGGGGCTCGCGGCACATTATATAGCACAAAATACCCACAAAAACCACCGCGAGTGCCACCAGTGCCGTCTTTGATGAGGTGCCCCGGAACAACAAATCATCAGGGCACTTCGACGGCAAGTCAGCCCCCGAAGAGACCGACGCCACCTCCACAGATGGGGTTGTCCCGCACCACAGGACAACCCCACCGACTTTGGGACAGTGCAATGGGGTGAGGTTCCCATCCTCGCCCCTTGCCCCGTGCGCAAATGCGCCGCCACTTCTTGCTCTTTTGTCCCCTCTGCTTATAAGAGGGGTACAAAGAGCGGCACCTACTCCTGCTCTTAAGTCCCCTCTTCTTATAGCTGGGGTAATAAGAGCCGCCACCTCCTCGGTTCAATTGGCTTCGCCCAAGGTGTCTCGGATAACCCCAGGCTACTGAGCCCCACCGCCACGACAAGGCTTGAACCATGGTGGGGATGATGGCAACACCTGTGTCATCAACAGCAAATTATTAAATAGTTAGTTTAGCCAATAGCCGTTAAGGAATGTTGTATATTAATTACAAACATGCCACCTGCATACATGACTTACACGTTTTTGGCCGTTTTGCAAGAGGTTTTTTTTTATATAGCATAGGAGTACAATTACAAACAAGCAGTCGGAGCCATTTGATAGCTACTGACGCATTGCTCATATACCTATGCGTTGTTCTCCTCCATCCCATGCCCCCAGTGGACCACCTTCTACTCAAAAAACTTAAAATACCTGAGCGTGAGGAACCTCCCCGAACGTACCAGTCTAATATGGTTGCAATGCAGCATGGTACTAACTCTTACTAACAGTTCTAGGTTACCAAACCTTTTCACAAGAATGATTACGCTACTGAAACTACTGCTCTAAGAACCTTGGTGGCATAGATTCCAATTAATCTTGTTAAGCACATTAGTAACTTAACTGGCAAGAAAACCGATTTTGTATCAAAACCCTCGTCCGTCTTAACTTGGCTGATAAACTACAAAATCCTATTTCGATGGTAAACAATAACATATTTTAGACTGAATGAAGTATAATACTGAGTATACGAGCAGGTAAGCTAAACTCTCAGACGACTCACTCCGAGACGCTTGGACTTATGAGGGAACGCAGAGCACACGAAGACGTTACGTCTGCCGATGTCGTGCTTCTTTCAAGACGAATCCGCAAACTAATACGCCGAGAGCTCAAATACGCAACGGGTTACCGAAACGATTGAGCAGAATAGAGGGTCGAAGTTTTTTGTGGAGAAGCTTGGAAGAAGTCATCTGACGAAGGTTAGGACTGATTCTGGGGTTGCCGGTTCTTCTAAGCCTTCCTTATCTGAGATCGAAGCTCTCCATAGCAAGTTGTATACGTCTCACGCTCCTCATCCCGATAGCCTAAACAACGATCCGCGCGCAAGCCTGACACGACATTTGTCAGGCTATCTGCCGGACGTCAGCTTGAGTCAGATTAGTCTGGCTCTTGCGCAGCTTGATGGGAGAAAAGCTCCGGGAAATAACGGAATTACAGTCGAGCTTTTTAAAGTAGGCGGCGAACCTGTGTTAAGTGCGCTAAAAAAGATTTTTAATTTTGTCCTTCAGTGGGGTGTACCTCCCAAGGCATGGCTTGGAAGTGAAGTAGTTTTATTTTTTAAGAAGGGCGACAAATCCTTCTTCAAAACTATACATTAATTTCACTTCTTGGCCATATTCTCAGAGGATTTAGTACCATGGATGGTCCATTTTCACCATAAGTTGTACAAAAGACACATGAGTACAATCAGCCTTTGACTCTGTCGAAACCTGGGCTGTTCTGGAAGCTTTACAGCGACGTTAGGTCGATTAGCGATACGTCGAAGTACTGTGAGAATTTATGATGCTGCTTTTATATCTGTTCTGATTCCGGGAGGCCAAACAAGGTCAGCCCAATTGTATCGTGGAGTGCGGCAGGGGAATGTTATTTCCCCGAAACTATTCACTAATGCCTTGGAGGACATCTTTAAGATTTTAAACTGGGCAGAATGCGGCATAAATATGACGGCGAGTACCTCTCACATCTTCGTTTTGCCGACGATATCGTTGTGTTGGCCGAATCATTGGCGTTGGACAGCTTGCAGGAAATTTTACACAGCCTAAATGAATCCTCCCGACGTATTACAGGCCTTGGGTTGAACTTGGACAAGACAAAGGTCATGTTCAACGAACACGTTCTCCCCAGGCCGGTGCTATGCTTGAAATCGTAGACGATTACATCTACTTCGAGTAATGATTACAATTAGGTAGATACAACTTCGAGATGAAAGCCGATAGAAGGATACAGTTGGGTTGGGCAGCATTCCGGAAGCTTCATCACATTCTCACGTCGCCTATACCGCAGAGCTTGAAGACACAAGTCTTTGATCAATGCGTTCTCCCCGTGATGACCTAAGGGGCTGAAACATGGCCTCTTAATTTTGGACTGGTCCGCAAGTTTGCGATAGCTCAACGAGCTATTGAACGTGCTATGTAGGGTGTTTCTCTGTCCGACAGAACGTCTCTGTCGTGACGAAGTCATAAGGCAGAGAACTAAAGTATCTGATATCACACGATGAATAAGCTCGCTGAAGTGGCAATGGCTGATCACACACTCAGAAGAACCAATGGCAGATGGGCCTGTATGGTTCTGGATTTGAGCCCGTGTCTACGAAAACGAAGCGTTGGTTGACCGTCCATCAAGTGGGCAGACGATCTCCGTGCAGTAGCCGGTCCGGGATGGTTGCGAGTAGCAGGAGATCGGTCGTCTTGGCGTTCATTGAAACAGGCCTATGTCCAACAGTGGACTGATATGGGCTGATAATGATGATGATGAGACTGAAGGAACGAACTGTCTGTAATCGATTGTATCAAAATGAAGTGACTGGACGCTTATAGGAACCAAAAGTAGCAAGACTTGATGGGTTTTAGTGTGAGAGTGTCATATGTTTTACCTGTAAGAATAACATTGACGAAATATAAATATATATAATCTTTTGAGAGAGGAGTATTTACTCTTCTCTCTGCTTGCACATGCAGTATGGCACTACCACTTGTATAAGTAATAGTGCCATGCTGCATTGGAGGAGGCAGTTTCATGCATGGTGCATGACTCTACATCCTTATATTCAACGGAATTTACCGGGGTGGTACCTCTCGCTCACTTGATACCGCTGTGAAGTGACACATCTACGGCGTCGCGTTTCGTTCGGTTTGTGAGTAGAACATAAGTGCCTCGGCAACCTACCCAGTGTGTGCTGATGCGACATAAAAGCTTTCCCCACGAAAAAAAGCTTATTCAAAACAAGTGCCTACTTAATGTGTAGTGATTAGTTTTAGTTCCCTGCACATTACAGTAATAGAAAATTCGAAACTCACTCCGCTATCTTGTCAATGATTTAACACGTCATCGGGTCGTCTCATTAACGAGGCGGGTTGTAAAATGGCGGCATTGACCCATAGACAATAAATAACATAGACGAGTTACATCGAGATGTTCACAGAAAATCGATAAATAAAAGTAATGGCATGTAAGCGAATCGATACGTAGGCGTTGGTTCTAATTGGCCAATAAACGGACCAAAGGAGGGACGGCCGAAATTCCGTAATTTATTCCGCTGCGTCACACATGACATACAATGCTGTAGGTCTTGGCGACTCACCGTTAAAATGTTATTCGAATTGTAAAATTGTAGGTGAGTGTATGGGATTTTTACTGGACCTTAATTTACTTACTTGTGACGAAATTACTAGAAAGGTTTACAATGCAAGGGTGTTATACCCACACAATGCCGGTGTATAATTCTAAAAGGGAATAAAAATATGTATTATATTTTATCTCTCTGACTGTTTCAAATAAGAAAAGTATAAATAGTTTCAATTAAATTAGAGGCTAAAATGCACCCTTATATTCTATTTACGGTCAGCTATACGCAACTATGAGTTTATGTTGTAAAACAACTTAAATAAATTTAAATTTTATTAACACGCAGGTGTATAATTTTTAATCCTCGTCAAGTGTTTCCTGTTCAAGTCATCTATAACGGATAAATTATTACAATAAACACCTAATTTAGACAAAATGATTACCTAATAACCAAATGTGATATTTATGGGCATTCCATTGAAGATCTACAGTTACTACAAGAGATTACAATAAAATGTTCAATCCAACTCGCTACGCAATTCGAACATTGTTGCTAAATGATTAAGTGTTCTTACACAAAACAACATAGTAACCACCAGTATATAAATATATAATAATAATTTAAAAGATTTACATCTTATTATTACTTCGGCGTTTGTCTATTGTTTACAACATATTAAAAATATGTTGAAGTAAAACAAAAACATTAAACACGATGTTGGACTAACACACTTATATTTTACGTTCCACATGACAGCTGTCATTAGAAACAATATGGACGAGAAAGTATTTTATATTGTCATAAAAAAATGCTAAATAGTAAATATATACAACGACGCGCTGGCTCAGTTGGTAACGTGGCGGTTATTACGCGTATTACGCCAGAGGTCGCGGGTTCGAATCCCGCCTAGGTCATGGATGTTTATATGTGTATTATATGTATTTCTATAATAAAAATCTTAAATATATAAAATTTCTTACATTTATAAAATAATAAAAAATATATTAAATATATATCCGTCCTAGTACCTGTAACACAAATCCTTACGGTACTTAGCACAGGGCTACGGTAACGTGGTGTGATAAGCCCACAGATATTATTATTTTATTATAGTTAAGGTGAAACGACATGTTTCATTTCTGACGGTGTAGATGTAATGACATTATGTGTTTATTTGGGACACAAATCATTATTTAGCAATTAATTTAGATTTTTTTAGAATTTAGCAATTATAGAAAAGTAACAGAAATCGTTTAGGTTTCCACTAAGAACTATATTTAGTAATAATTATAGCTCGATATGAATGTTTACTAGCAAAACAGTAATGAGAAAACATACGTATTTAAAATGTAGTAATATCTCGCTATTGAAATGTAATCTGTACTTATTAGGGAGCCGGCGAGAAGATGTGTTGATGCTGTTGTCGTCGATAGAGCAATTCCCGAGGAAGTTTTCAATGCATAATTTATTCATTGCTGAAGCCGGGGCGGATTGCTAATTTTAAATATTTTATTATGCATCGAATTGCGTAACAGATGCTAAATGAGCGATCCTCAAATCCTAT
>JAFELO010000505.1:39946-104425 GCA_017140195.1 Eumaeus atala
ATATATACATATATTGTTTTGGTCCGTTTCTTTTTATCCATTGAACAATGGAAAGAGAAAATGTGGTACGAAGATTTTTTACAATTTTTTTCTCGTCGCTGGAAATTTCTTTTTTGTATTGATATGATTTATTTTTCAGAAAAAAACCGAGCGAGCATAAAGGACATGTGTGTGCTCGACCTAGCAGCCAAAACATACTTAAGCCATTAAGCTGTAGGCGGTCAAGTAATTATCGAATATGTGCATACGTGATTTCAACGGGCCCATATTTTGTTGGTATCGTTAAACTATAGAATATTTAGGGGCATAGTGTAGGAATGTTATTGTGAGGATGGAGTTTGGCAAGCAATTTTTACCCGACTACTAGCGTATGTATGAATGTGTGTATGTAGATGGAACACCTATCACAGCCTGATCATACGGATTTTATTCGCATATAATATAGATTTTCAATGGATATATTGAAATATATTTTAGAGACTGTCTTTTCTGTTTTTCAAATTCAAAGTCCAATCTTTTGACTTTGATTATAATTTTAATGGGTACATATTCATATATTTTAGCAAGGGCTTTTTGATTTTCGATTTAACGTTAGTTCATTACATAAAAATGAACTGAACTAGGTACACTGAATATAGATCTTTGTTACGTATTGTTTTATATTATAGGGGGACAAACGCCCAGAAACATCTGCATACTTTGCTCCTCTCCTTCATCACCACCGGCTACGCGCAAAACGCGACACGTAAGTTGTCACTTTAAGGTAGTATCATGTTAGCGAGATGTCCGCGGCTGTGCCGGCCTGACTCCGCTGCAATGTAATATGACACTACCTCATGCTATTCGGGACTTCACGTCAGAGTTATAACAATTATCACGTTTCCCCTCGATACACTCTCCCGCACGCTAAGGAATAAGGAGTTGGTCGCTTAGGGGACTGACTAGCCGTCGAGGTGCCCTGATGATTGTTGTTCCGGGGCACTTCACCAAGGGCAGCACTGATGGCACTCGCGGTGGTTTTTGTGGTTATTCGGCACTATCATGTCCCACGAGTCCCACACACCACTGGACCCCACCCAGGGCCGCTGAAGGCGCGTAAATGTGTTCAACAAAAAAAAGGATGTAGTGTATGCACTATGCATGGCACTACATCCTTTTTTTTTCCTCCCATGCAACGGAATTGGGCCAGCACGACCGGGGAAATACCTCTCACTCACTTGATACCGGCGTAAAGTCACAGCGTCGCTTTCGCGTTTCGTGCGGTTTGTGAGTAGCTGATGGCCCCTTGGGGAGGACCATAGGAGGGCAACGCATCTGCGTAAGAATCATGTGAATGTCCATGGACGTCCGTAGTTATCACAATGTTCCGATATCTCGTTTGCCCCCTTATGCTACATTTAATGTGCAGTGGAATTTGTAGCCATCCTCGATATTTCCGATCGTAAACTTGGATATCTTCAAGAGGTTATTCTTTTCAGAATAGCCCGCAACACTTTTACGAAACCACTGGTGTGACTTCCAGTCATGATAGCACCACGAGCTCTTCCAGCCCCCACGACAATGCATGCCTAAATTTATTTCCGCGCGTGAGCAGCCCCTCTCATTAGAGGTGGGATTCCCGCAGGTGGGAAGGATGCCTTTAGTTAAGGCATCCTTCCCACCTGCAGGAAAGGAGTCAAAATATCGTCTAGGCCGGCGTCCGACGTGTCTTTGATCGTTGGTGATCACTTGCCATTAGTTGATCTGATTACTTGTTTGTCTAAGGTATACAAGGGTATGATCATTCTGTCCAGTTCGGAATACACTTGAACTGCGAGCCGTGTGGTCCGGGTACTAACCCCCAGAAGTGCAGTCTGTCCCTCGCACCTCCGAAAACTTGTTGGTTAATGTATCAATTTTCATGTGCACTTGGTTTGGGTGGCCTCTAATCGATCAATTATATGGTGCAATATTATTGAATTAAATAAATGTTGAAGAATGCACAGATTAACATATTTTTCTGCGCCATATTGTGTGGCCTAATTAGTTACTCGCCGAAGGAAAAGAGTGAAAAAACATGGACGTTTGATAGGAAATTTGTTTTACACATTACTGTCATTAAAAGTGTCGGCTATGCTATCACGTTTCGTGCGGTGCGTGAGTATACTGTGGCCCTTAGAGGGATGACGTGAAAGAGGGCCACGCATCTCCATATGCGGATGTGAATGAGCGTTTAAGCAGGCCTCTCAAGAATATCTCAGTTATCGCAGGGGCCCAAATTTTCTAGTTCACAGCGCACTCGCTTGTTTATTATTTGCACACGACGCCTCAAACTACTAGAATTTAATTAATTTCACTGAGTTTAAATTACATAAGGGCAAATTGATACAGCGACGCGTGAGCTACACAAATCTTTTATTGCTGACTATGCAATTGCTAACTCTCTTCTCGCCGCACCCCTTCTCAAAAAACACCACAGCACACACTTCGGGAAACCCTGACATATCAGACCTATCGAGGTTGAAAACTGCTTTATAATACAAGATAACATTTGGATCAAAATTCCATCATGGTTCCCGAAGACATTACCTTGAGTTCGTTGTATAATTTGGTTTCAGACAATCACAGACATAACACCACTTTCCCTTCGTCCGCATACATTAATAGGAATACATTGAATATTTTATCATAAAGTTTTACGAGTTGTGTGTGTAAATAAGTATGTCCAGATCAATAAGTTGATACGCATAGCCAATATGGGTCCATATTTGAATTCAACTACGAAAAAATAATATCAATTTGTAACTAGATAAGCTTTTTTAACCCCACAGGTGATATTCAACCGTAAGAGCACGGGATTGGGTTGAAGATCCAACGAGATGAGGTTTGTAAAGTAAGTAGCGATATTGGATACGTTGAACTGCGCGCACGCAGGTATTCGAGGTAATTTACGATTATCGCGCGATTGGCGCCCGTTTTGTACGTTATCAAACGGATTAGGAGCGGTTTACAGATTTTAATATGGCTGGAGCATTTCGGTGCGTGTAATAAACATCATATGTAATTGATGGGGAAAGGTCCCTACCACGTGGTGTTTGATCATAAAAATTGTGGTACACTATTTAGAATGGGATAGCCATTTTAGAAAGGGATATCCATTTTTTCGGTATTGTATGGTTTTGAATGTATTTGGTTGTACTTTTTTTTCATTATGAAGGAGGCTTATGCTACGTTATGAAATGAAAAATAACGTAATATTTGTAGCTAAATTTTAAATAATAATTATGTTCTTAGCCGAATTTCGGCTACAGTGGCCATCTCTGTTGAGAAAAGTCATCGACGATAAGACAAGCTAGAGCAGACGCAAGTACACTCACTATTCCTTAATTCTCCTATACCGTTGGGACGTCAATCCGACACGACTGGAGAGAGAGATCCGCGATCGGAAGCTCCGTCTTCTGGCCTCAGGCCCGTAGGGCGGAGGCAAGGACGGCGTGGAGTACCTACTGGCAGTACGTGTACTGTTGGTCTTTATTGACTAGGGCTAGAACCAGTGAGTAGGTACTTGAGTTTTGGTATGGGATCGAGAATATTTTTTTTCTATTTCGGACTTCAGTCAGTGCAATTCGATGAAGTCAGCTTCATCGAATTGCAAGTATAAATCAACAATAAACGCCTTGTTAGTTCAGTCACAAATTACTTAGACTAAGACCTCCACAAGTTCTTTAAGTTACTATTACCTTATGAGGAACATAAGTGACAGATAAACTACAATTTTCTGTTTTGCAGATTCCTTTCTTCTTCACTTTAGCCTGTCTCGTTTCTGTATCAGATGATATTAGAGTTAGTTCAATCTAGGGGAGTTGACGAGGGTGACAGTTTATACACAGAGCGTCTGAAATCTGACCTCCGCTGACAGCAATCCTTTTGCTATAGCAATGCGTCAAATTAGTATACTAGCTGTGGCCTGCAGTTTCGCCTACAGGATAAAGGAATGTAGATGACCATTTTAAAAGTATCATAAAAATATTGTTCCATACCCGTAAATTTTACCCCAGTTTGCTTTCTTAATTAGCTCGATTAGTAAATATAAAAATATTAAGCGAAAAGTATTAATATCGAGCGAAAAATCTGCGCCCAAGTTGTGTAACATTCATCCTTATAAATAATTTCATTTTGATTGTAAATATCTACTCAAACACTATGTGTAAGCAAAGCAACTCATCTGGTGCGTGAGGAACCCCGGAACAACAAATCATCAGTACACTTCGACGGCTTATCAGCCCCCTAAGGGACCAACTCCTCCTCCACAGATGGGGTTGCCCAGCACTGCAGGACAACCCCACCGGCTTTGGGACAGTGTAATGGGGTAAGGTTCCCCATCCTCGCCTCTTGTCCCGTACGCAAAAGCGCCACCTCCTGCAGTGCAACATCCTGTATCCACCTGCCGCAATGTAAGTTTTGAAATGTCAGCCAAACTGCGGCTATTTATACTTTTCTTTTTAAATCTCTTTTTATTTAGGGACCTTTGTCACATGAGGTGTTTACGACGGCCCCATCATATCCTAAATTTAATTTTTTACTTACCTCCACCGCTCTCTTACTCCCCACTCTGTTACAAGTCTTGTCGAGGTGGTAGCCCTCGGTAGCCCAGGGAGAGTTCTTAACAGTCCAGAGGCAGCAGTCCCGAAACCCTATGGTGCTATTAACATAGACAATCCATACTAATATTATAAATGTGAAGGTGAGTTTGTCCTTCTTTCGAGTGAAAACGTAGTAGCGCCGGATTAAGGTGATTTTTTGTGGAGATATTTTAAATTACTATTTCGTAGTCGTAATGTATAACTCGCCGTATTACATTTTCTGGTGGCCCAACGATTTGAAAGATTGTCGTTCCGAAGTGTTCTTTAATATGGCGGCTAAGCTTTAGCTTCATTGAATATCTTGAAATTATTCAGTGATAGCGAACGATACGATTATAAAATTATGCCTAGTATTTTTCGAGATGAGTTGCTTTGCTTACACATAGTGTTTGAGTAGATATTTACAATCAAAATGAAATTATTTATAAGGATGAATGTTACACAACTTGGGCGCAGATTTTTCGCTCGATATTAATACTTTTCGCTTAATATTTTTATATTTACTAATCGAGCTAATTAAGAAAGCAAACTGGGGTAAAATTTACGGGTGTGGAACAATATTTTTATGATACTTTTAAAATGGTCATCTACATTCCTTTATCCTGTAGGCGAAACTGCAGGCCACAGCTAGTATACTAATTTGACGCATTGCTATGCCAAAAACATAACTTTAGGGGTCGTATTTCGCAAAACCTCATCTTAAAGAGCACCTTAGTACCCCCTAAAAACCTCCATGCAAAGTTTTAGTCTGCTATCACTTGCAGTTTCTGAGATTTCGTGATGAACAAGTGAGTGAGCTTTCGCCTTTATTTAAATAGATTACGATTCCTTTACACAAATGTGCATACATACATTTGTGAAACATAAGTGGTCGACAGGTGTCAAGCGTAGTTTTAAAGACAAACATCACCTCTATACAAGAAGTCTATGGTATGAAATGATTCTCAAAGTTCATTATAATTTATTTGACAAAGGTTACACTAGTATTTAGCATCAAAAACGAAATATTTTCTAAAAGTATAATTAATTTAGCCAACTCTTGATTCGATCGCCCATAAATCACATCGCGATGGCCAAATTATAACTAACTATCAATTATCTCAAATGCTTCACAATCCGACTCATTAATAGAACATAAACATTTAACTATTTCTCGTATAAATTTAATTCATATCGAGTTTTTTTTAAACGAAAATGTGATTTGGTACAGTCAGGCAAGTAGATGTTATGTTTAGAATATTTGACATTGACATTTCGTGAAGCGAGAAATCGTAAAGTTTTTATTTCATGCTATGCTTTTAATTTTAAGAACACAATGTGATAGATGTGCACAATTAGGTTAGAACAAAACATAGAGTGAGTGAGCAATATTACACAAATCACGTAATAGTATCATAACCTGCATTATGTTACCATCCTTACCAGTTTTAATCACCTGGACGATAACAGATTACTTATTACGTTCGATTACTCCAGGCTCCGCCCATTCGGAACATTTCATTTTCAGTCAATCATCCCAAACGAGGTCTCCACTACTAACCTAAACTGGAACCTTGCGGGTTCATCGGCCATTTATTGTCCTTGTGACAGACATAGGCCTCTTTCAACGAACGCTAAGACGGCCGATCTCCTGCTATTCGCATCTACAACACTCCGTTTTCCTAAACGCGGTCTCCACTCCAGGAAAGTAGTGTGGGCCCATTGCCATTTCAGCGAGCTTATTCTAATATATTTGTAGCTAATTGAATATATTTATATTCAATAGTAGCTGACCGGGCCACACGTTGCTATAGCAACAAAAATATAGGGTGCTCACTAGTCGAAATAAAATATAGCCTATATTCGTTGTGTATCAGTGAACATATATATATATATATATATATATATATATATATATATATATATATAAGTGAAGTTCCATAATCATAGTGATGTCGAGAAATACGATCCGGCCCGTGAATGTTACCATAAAGAAATTACAGACTATTTGTTTCTGGGGCAATGTATGCATGTGCATGGACGTCTGTCTGTATGTGATCGGTTTTATTGAAGTTTACTGAATCGATTTTCATGCGATATTCACCATGGACGTAGCTATTCCTGATGAAGGAAGGTTTTAATGTACTTTTTTTTTTAAATATTTTTTAAGGTGACGGCAATTAGCGTGAAAATTTGGTGTTGTTGCGTCGTTTAGTAAACGACCTGGTCCCTGTTACTGAATCGCGGGCGAAGCGGGGGCGGATCGCCTGTTTTATAAAATGTATCGAAGGTGCGACTCATTTTGCAACACAACATAATATCCACATATAAATCAAGATAGTAATATTCTAGCTTTATCAAAAATTGAAGTGTGTATTTGGATGTTTATTGATGAAAATGCCACATGCCACATGATAATATAATATAGTATTTGCGTAGCCATAGTTGAAGCATTTTGATGACTACCGACACTCAAGAAGTATTCACATAATTTTTATGCAGATGTGTTTCCTCTTTACCTCCTCCCCTCATTGGAGCACCAAAAAAACCGCGAGACACTGCGACAATATAGCTGCCACTTTTATCATGTGTGCAAGAGTTGCCTTTCCGATCTTGCTGGCGCAATTCGGCTGCGATGCAGGAAGACACTACCTCTTACTACATATTTTTTTATTATAGGTTTCTAATCTGCCTAGTTTTGTAACCTTGATCTTTGACAGAATAACGTCTTGCAAATCGATAACTCTTGCTGCATGCACGAAAAGAGATTATGTCATAGTAACGTTCCAATTCATAGTAATGTTCTGAATGGGCGGAGCCTGGAGCAAGCGAACTTAACAAGTTATCTGTTTACCCCATTGATCGATGCGTGCATAGATCAATTAGAGAAACTTCGACAGATAAAATGATATTTTCCTTAATCCGACTTGTAGACAACCCCCTTTTTGGTATTATTCGGTTCCTTTGCTGGAAGAGAATCATGAAAAGTGCGTCAAACTTCTGTGATATAATCGTTCGCTGATAATAAGATGCGCGGATAAAACACATCATTATCTTCAGTAATACCTATGTATATTGATGTAGTTTTATTTGGAATATGGTATTTAAATGAGAAATGATTTATTCTGTAACAAAAAATTGCTTAGTACTAATAGCAAGGGCATGGTATATCTCCTCTTTATTTCAAAGAGTTTCGCACAAAAGCTTTTGGAACAATTTTAATTAAAAAACTCATAATTAGCATCCAACACCTTCAGCCTGCGTTTAATTGGCACGGGCGCATCTTCCATCTTTTGACCTTATTGATCAGAAATAGATGGGGTATAAATAGATGGGGTATAAATAGATGGAGTATAAATAGATGGGGTATAAATAGATGGGGTATAAATAGATGGGGTATAAATAGATGGGGTATAATAGATGGGGTATAAATAGATGGGGTATAAATAGATGGGGTATAATAGATGGGGTATAATAGATGGGGTATAATAGATGGGGTATAATAGATGGGGTATAATATATTAATCAAAAGCGGCTCTAATATTAATCAAAAGCGGCTCTAATATTAATCCAAAGCGGCTCTAATATTAATCAAAAGCGGCTCTAATATTATTAAAAATGGTGATCATAGTTATTTGTGTACAGTCGGCGTGACAAATTTATAACGATTTATAAAACGAAACTATTTTATGTATCCTCTAAAGGATATGCTGAAAGTTGTACATATATTTATATTGTATGTTTTGTTGCAAGAAGAATTGCTTAGATTTTGAATCGTGTCTGTGCGACCGGGGCAGCTGATATTTACGCAGTCAGTTTTGAGAAGGCGCGGAAATATTTAGTAACGCAGAGAATAGAAGAAGATGAACCCGGCTGAGCCTTGTTGTGGCTGTTATGATAGTGCCTAATTGTATTGATGCCTTAAGTTTACGCTCGCTCACTACAATAAAACTACTTTTACGGTTTTTATCGCGCTTTACTTAACTAGCCCGACGTATCAGATGCTTTGCAGCAACCATGGTCACTGGGTGGACTGAGATGACAGATGTCCTCATGTCATAAGTTATCAAAAGTCCCGAAGAATTATATGACATATTGTGTATCAATAACCTCAAGACAGCAAGACATAATAAGTCCTGTTTGCGTTAATCGGAACTAATAAATTATTATAATCCTTCGGGTACTTTTAATAATTTGTGACATCAGGACATTTGTCATGTCAGTCCACCCGCGACCATGGTTGCTGTAAAGCTACTGAAACGTCAGGCTAGTTAAATAATTAAATAAACCGCAATAAAGTCCCTAAAAGTACTTTTATTGTAATGAATTTTTAATTCTTAATAATTATTATTGCTCACGTGTAAGCGAAGCTTTAATACTTCACTGCGCTTCATTTTGTTTTATCGCAGTAAACATATCGATAGCTATGTACAACATTATAATTATTATAAATCGTTCAATTATTATGATATATGAGCCATGATGCGTGCGTGTAAAATATGCGATGGCCTTTCAAACTTCCTCGTTGTGTAAGGACACATAAATCTGAACTGTGTTAACAATGCAAATTGTGACAGAATCAAACAGTATCGAGCTGATGGGTGAAAGGTGAAGGACGTCGCCTGGTCTGGCGCCATCCTGACCGCTATCACTCAAATCGCCATTTCCATTCGTAGTATCCTTTCCCAAATCGTCATTTCCATATATGCATACGTACTACTATATTTCTACAAATATTACTAATAGGAAAGTTCGTAAGTGTGGATGTATCTCCATATATGTGAAACGATGAAAACACTGATCTATATGACAATTACAACATTTATATATTTTTTTATAATATAAATTTTGTAATAAAATTTTTGGTTTGCCAAGACATTTACATAATTGAAGGTATTTGTGTTCTACTTTTCCTCCGTTGGGCTACGTAAACTCATTCACCTCAAGATTCGTGACAGCACGGCGATTAATTTGCGGCACTATCCTGTTAAGGAGGGTTTACTTTCCCGGACGGCCCAATTTGGCTACAATGCAGAGTAGAACCACCTCCTACCTAAGAGTTTTGTCATTAGACACACAAATTACATCTGTTTGTGTAACCAGCGACTTGTCTAACTTAGTCAAAGTGGTTTTTAACAAATATTTTACATTGAAATCCCATAAATAAAGATGCGGTCGGCATTGATACGCCGAGCTGATGTGGGTGGAGCCTGCGGAGCTCGCAGCTCGTAAATCACTCTCAGAACTTCATCAAATTACGCTCAGCTAATATCCCGCCCAGGGCCGGATTGAGCACGTTGTAACTGGCAAAACTGACAATTGCTGCGGGCCCCGCGCTTAAGAATAGCGCTAGAAAGCAAAGTGTACGTGGCCCGCAGGTCCTGATGCATCTATGTAAACATAATGCTCAGAATGACAACAAATAAAGGGAGGAATTTATTACAGCCCTCGCCCTAGATTAATCCGGCACTGGCTATAACCATGAGTATTAAGAACTGTAAGGGTTGGTTAAGCCCATTGGTATGGAGGACCGTGTGAATGTTTATGGGCATCGGTAGTTATCAAAAGCCATCCGACAGCGCATTTGCCCCTTATAACATATTTAAAAAAAATACTCTGCGCTAGCTTAATCCGGCACTGGCTAACTACGAGTACTAAGAGCTGTAAGGGTGGTTTCACAGGTTTCTGCTTGGCCTATTAGGAACTTAAAACTATTTACTATAATAGTATAACCCTATTAGTTTTTTTATACTATTAGGGTGCAAACGAGCAGATGGAGTCTTTTTTTTACTAACCCCCCTTGTACATACGCATAGAGGTTATGCAGATACGTAGCCCTCATGCCGCCTTACCTTAACGGGCCACCTGAAACACCGCACGAAGCGCGACATCAATATATGACACTTTACGGCATGAATATTATTGTTGAGTTATAAAAAGAGCGTGTCTCGTCATTAAAACTTTAAAGTTTGGCGAGGATAATTAAACTGTACCACTTGTGCAAGTTATTATGTTATAAATTTTAAAAAATAAGACGCACTTAAGGCGCAATCGCGCCCAATAGGTTTTTCCCGATCCTCTGCGTGGATATATGGAAGTCGGTAGTCACCTTCTTTCTTTGTAGTACAGGGTGTCTTTATACGACTACCGACACCCATGAACGGATGCATTGATGCCAAATTACTATGCCGATGCGTTGCCCTCCGCTGGGCCATTGGGTACTCACATACTTCACGAAAAGCGACCCCGAAGATGTCACTTTACGGCGGTATCATGTGGTTTTCTTTTTGTTCCGATTACATTATAAAAAAATCCTAACCCGGTTACTGCGCGGCTATTAGCCCTCCACTAAGTACCTTATAGCCATTAATTAAAGTAAGTATATACTTAAAGTAGTTATAAATTATGGATTAAAGATCTCGTTTTACAATATATATTTAATCTCTTCCATAAACACTTAAAATAGTCTTCAACTATCCCATATTCTAAATGTTAGGCGTAATTATGTATAATATCTGAACGTGTTATCTATATAAGATAATTAGGATCATAAGATTGGGTAGATTTTATCACTGCGTAAATCAAAGCTGACCCGGTCGCTGGGCCCCATTAGCAAACCACAAAGCGCTCTAAAGTGAAGCCACACTCAAAAGTGACCAATAAAGTGGAACATAACCTCTATTTATATGTAAATAATGCTGTTTATTAAATCACTATTTGTATATTATACGTTTGTATACCACACAAGACGCTAGACAAGTAAATTTACAATGTCCTCCAGTCGAAATGGAAACGCGAACATGGAGGTATCAGACACCAATAAAAGTGTTGACTGATGAATATATATTTCTTGTATCTACATTGTAGTTTAGTGGGACGCACGGGCATGTACATGCCCGTACTCGTTCAGCCACACGCGTCCCGGGTGCTCCGGGTTCGAGTCCCGTGTCGGACCAAAGTGTTATTGTTATTTTTCAATTAGTAATAACAGTCTGAAGTCAGGTAGTGGCCGGTGTAGCACCACCGTTAGGCCGTCGGTCCCGCGCCCGGTGTCTCTCCGGTCGTGTCGGGAAAAGGAAGAAGATCACCCCTTCGCGTACACTGTATTCTTATGGAGAGTGCGCTTGTGCCTGTGCACTATAATATGTCCTGCGCAGTTGCTGTTTTCAATAAACGTCGCAGAAACTCGCCTATTACGTCAGTATAAGGTACATAATATCGGATTATAATCATACAGACTTTACGTGTGTCCGGGTTGTAGCGTATGTATCACATTCGTCCCTGAGGGCGTCTGCGTGTCCTGCTACTACACGGGATGTGCGGTGTCGTGTCTGGTAGTGTTTGACAGTTGTCGTGGTGCGGTCCTGTTCACCCGACAGAACGTGTCTAGGACGACAACCCGTGACTTTCACACAGTTTGGATTGGAGATGCTGCGTTAGTGACGAGGGGGCACCCGATAGCAGAACTCGGCTGAGATGTTTTTAAAGTAACCTCTGATGGAGGGCAATTCAAAGTCCTTGTGTAAACCAAGGTTCCGTTACCACGGACGGCCGATGGCTATACGCAGGAAGCGATGTTGTACCGTCTGCAAAATCTCTATGTGCTATATCAAAACTGATACATTGTATGCTACTGGTACGTAAAATGACGCGATCCCATCGACAGCTGTAAATTTAGTTTATCAAAACAGCCAGGGCTATGAAATGATTGGCATTGATTGCTACTCAATACTGTTTTAATGCTTTTGCGATGTTACCGGACGTTATCTGTGGCATCTCATAGATAGCGCTGGAGATTTATCTACGTTCTTACGTCAATGGTCTTTTATATCTTTGGACTTATTACAGCACATTAGCCTAGCCCTGTGCTAAGTACCGTAAGGACTCGTGTTACAGGCACTAGACGACAGAGAGATACATTTAGTATTACAATATATTTAAGAAATTTTATATATTTCGGTTTTTTATTATAGAAATACATATAATATAAACATCCATTATAAGCACCTCAGGCGGGATTCGAACCCGTAACCTCTAGCATAGCACGCGGACTGACCGTCACGCTACCAACAGAGTAGCCGGTCGTTTTATGGCAAATGCGACCAACGTTTAACAAGTTTTTCACCTGATATCCATGTGACAGCAAAATTGCCAAGCCTGATCACAGTGTTTTAGAGGTAACGCCGTGCTGCATTGTAGCCGAATTGGGCCGGTACTACCGGGATGGCACCTGTCGCTCACATGACGACACCGTGAAGTGACAGCTATACTGTTGCGTTTCATGCCGTTTATGAGTAGCCAGTTGCTCTCTGGAGGTTTACATTTCTCTCATTGTAGGAGGAAAGGAGAGTAATGCAACTAATAATATGCTGCGATACCTCATTTGCCCCCTATACAATAAATATTGTAGAAGGTTAAATTTTTTGAAGTAATTAATTTTATATTGCGTGTAGAACCCACTTGAAATCTGATAACTTTTCCTTGGTCCTGGTCCTAGCCTCATCCCATTTCTATATCAGTTAACATCGGGGTCGGCTACATACCCTAGGGGAGTTAACTAGGGCGCCAGTTTCTACACAGAGCGACTGCCGTCTGATCTCTGCAGCCCTTTTGGGTGCTCTCCTCTCCACACACAACAAGCAGTTGTGGATCTCCACGTGGAGGTCTGGGCAAAAATCCGGATTTGGTCCAATTCGAATACACGTTTTCTCACGCGCACTCAGAAAATGAACTTAAGTTAGAAAAACTCATTAATACATGGCGGAGTTCGGACTTGGCACTACCTTATATTTTCGTCTTGACAATTTATGATGTAGATTTTTTTTCCTTTTTTTTCTAATGAAACCTATGGCTATATACTTAGTCCCCCTTCATACCTTCTGCCCTATTATGTTGCTCGCGGACAAATTTGGCTGCAATGAAGCATGACTACCTCTCAGAAGTGTAGTGGACAGGTACGCGAGTAGAGTAGGAGATCCGCGATGGATGACGTTGTGGTGGGATAAATATCTCTGGGTGGCAGAGCCTGGGCTCCATGTACTCATCTTCTAACCTAAAAGAGATTTACATTGGAGCAATAGAATAATACTAGTAAAACCACTGATCTGAAGTATCTATAGGGTAGGGTGCCCTAGCAGTGCGCAGGAGGTAAGACTGCGTGAGGCTAATACACAAATATACAAATGACAGCTGCGGTTAATTTCAGTGATATCTTGTTGCATTATCATGAGTGAGTTCGCTGTGGAAAAACAAATTCGAGTCGAAGAGAAAACGGACTCAGGTAGGTAAGTTTGAAGATAAATTTCAAACACATTTTTGAATATATGCTTATTGTTTTGGTTTGCTAAACTATACCCAACAACTGCCGGCTCGCACAGTTTAAGAAAGTTTCCATTAGATGGCGTTATGAGTACGTTGTTGTTTAGTAAGTTCCTTAAGACTGCGCACTGTCATGGTCCATAAAAATGCGCACGCAGACTTAGCCTACCACAAATATTATCGCATGTTTTATTTATTAATACAATGAGATCTGTTACATTTCAGCGTGTCTAATCAAATCAGAAAGGACTACAGGACCGCTCTCTGTGCCCTCAATTTATTCCCGATGAAATACCCGAAAGAAGAAATGATCATGCGGGTGGTTATAAAAAAGAGTTGTTACTTAATATTCCTACTTCCTATTCTATATGCGCAATCTTAGCGATCGAATTGCGAAATTACACGGAGCCAGGGCCTTAATACTGCACACTTCCTTTTTTTCTACTTTTTCTTTAATAACTTCAAAAAATTTCGTCATATGCTTAATTATGTTTCATTAATTAAACAACAACAAACGATATTAGTGTGTGCTTAAAATTAATTGGTTATTTTTGTTTTACAGTCAATTAAAGCTTAAGTGCGTAAACTTAGGGTATACCAAGTATTTATAGATGTCTGTGAGGACATCAACGCCGCCCCATATTCCCAAATTGAACATTATCACGCATGCTCTAAAGTTTCGAGCATTGACATTAAAAAAATAACTGCCATGATGTTAGCGTTCATGCGCATTAGGCGTTGTTTTATTTCTCCTGGGAACAATCATCATCATCATTATTATCAGCCCTTATCGGCCCACTGCTGGACCTGGGCCTGTTTCAATGAACGCCAAGACGACCAACCTCCTGCTACTCGCTTCCATCCCGGTCCGGCTACTGCACGGAGTTCGTCTTCACACCCGGTGAGTGCTCGACCAACACTTCGTTTTCTTAAACGCGGCCTCCGCTCCAGTACCTTACTGGCCCATCCGCCATCTGTTCTTCCGAGCCAGCCCATTGGCACTTCAGCGAGCTTATTCGTCGCGTGATGTCAGATACTTTAGTTTTTTGCTTTATGACTTCCTTACGAATTCTGTCGGACAGAGAAACACCCAACATAACATGGGAACAATGTTAGTACTAAACTCTGTTCAAATGGTGTCAATGTGAAAAATCCACATTGCATGCACTATAGTGTCAATAGTTAACAGAACCGTCAAATGTGAAAGACCCTGCGTCGAAGCACTGAAATTGTACACGAAACCTGTACGATAAATATAAAAATATGTATTAATCCAGCGAAACATTAAAATTCCATACATTTGACACATTTTGATTTGTTATTATTGTATCACTGCACGTTTGTCGTGGAAAAACGAATCCTATTTCCCTACCAATGGGGTATAAGTTACAATTAACATGATAGTGGACATGTTCGTCTGTCCGGTGTAAATTGCCCAGCCCTACTGGTACTCGAAGACACTGAGCAATAACATCCTCTATAGACCGCGTACATTTTATTCCCACCGGGATACGATTCGACACAACCAAGTAAATTCCTCTCTTGACATCCACATAATAAGGACGATAATAGACGAATAATTAAATTTGTTAACATACAAACTTAACTTACCATCGCATGTGTGTATTTCACGTCTTCTGCAAGTAATGATAAGGTGTATTTGAAGCGTATCGCTCAGGTCACAACGTTGTCTATTGCAGGGCCCGCTGCGAGAATGGTCCCAATTGATTTATACGTACCATCGCGCCGCGGTATTAATTCACTGGCTATTTGTCATTGGATGTGAGAAGGTGGTATATTGTTCGTCTTCGTTGCAAAATAATAATGATAATAATGATAATATGTATTACTTTATGTTCGAAACCACCCAGAACGTTATTTATATGACCACAAGGCTAGCATTAATATCGCAAACGCCGCGTCGCAGGGCTGTCCGTCTCCTGATTTACGAGGTGCGGTGTGCACTGTGCACCACAGTAAAAAATGTGACATTGATCGGAAACTATCATTTTATTGTCCGTCTATCTGTTTGTGGGTCAAAGAAACCTAAAGGCCTGCATGATCATGAAATTGGACAAGACGTAAGATAATAGAAGTGAGAACTAAAGGAATACTTAAATTTGTAGTATTTGAATAAATAAATACACTTCATATTCAGCCCGCTGAAGCCTCTTTGTTGTTAAGAGACTAGTGTCCTTTAGTGCCGATTCTTACGTTACCCTGGACATGGATTGCGGGTAAGGGTATTCTTATGCCGCCTCCACACAGCCATATTTACAAGTTGTTCTCAAGAGACTTGACGAATCGTCTCACCACAAAGCTTGATGAATTCTAGCCACCGGAGCAGGCTGGGTTTCGCAGAGAATTTAGCACCATAGACCACATTTTCACCATAGGGCAAGTTATACAAAAGACACATGAATACAATCAGACGCTGTGCCTTGCCTTTTGGACTATGAGAAAGCTTTTGACTCTGTCGAAACCTGGGCTGTTCTGGAAGCTTTACAGCGATGTCAGGTCGAATGGCGATACGTCGAAGTACTGAGAGTATTTATGACGCAGCTTTTATGTCCGTTCTGTTTCCGGGAGGTCAAACAAGGCCAATGCAATTACATCGAGGTGTGCGACAGTGGGATATTGTTTTCCCGAAAGTGTTCACTAATGCTTTAGAGGACGTCTTTAAGACTTTAAACGTCTTTAAATCTTTTAACGGCGAGTATCTCCCACATGTTCGTTTCACCGACGATATCGTTGTGTTGGCCGTATCGTTGGAGAGCTGCAGGAAATGTTGCACAGCCTAAATGAATCCTCCCGACGTATTGGCCTTAGGATGAACTTGCACAAGAAAAAGGTCGTGTTCTACGAACACGTTCTCCCTAGGCCGGTCAACGTCCATGGTGCTATTCTCGGAGTCGTAGACGAATAAGTCTATCTCGGGCAACTATTGCAATTGGGTAGACATAATTTCGAGAAGGAAGCCGATAGAAGGATTCAGTTGGGTTGGGCAACATTCCGGAAGCTTCGTTATATTTTCACGTCGCCTACACCGCAGAGCTTGAAGACAAAAGTTTCCAACTAATGCGTTCTCCCCGTGATGGCAAAAATGGCCTCGTAATTTAAGGCTGGTCCGCAAGTTTGCGACAGCTTAACGGGCTATTGAACGTGCTATGTTGGGTGTTTCTCTGTCCGACATAATTTGTAACGAAATCATAAGGCAGAGAACTAAAGTATCCGATATCACGCGACGAATATCCTAGCTGATAATGGGCTGGTCACACACACAGAAGAACAGGTGGCAGATAGGCCAGTAAGGTTCTTGAGTGGAGGCCGCGTTTAGGAAAACGAAGTGTTGGTCGAGTATTCACCAGGTGGGAAGACGATCTTCGTGCAGTAGCTGGTCCGGGATGCATGCGAGTAGTATGAGATCGGTCGTCTTGGCGTTCATTGAAACAGGCCCAGGTCCAGCAGTGGGCCGATTTGAGCTGATAATGTTGATGATTATGATGCACTAACATCTACCTACTACCGTATATATAGTATATACGGTACATAACTCCGCTCCTATTGGTCGAAGAGTGATAGTATCTAACCCATTACTTTCCTTGCTGAATTGGATATCGAATAGTAATTTTTTTGAACTTATACTTATTCTGCATTAGGGAAAAATGATGAGTAAATTTTGAGCCCTGAAGGTACGAAGTACCGACGCTCTGAAGTTAGCTGTAGCCAACATTTTGGTATATGCCTTGTTACCCATTGCCAAAGAATTATAACTTCTAACGCGTGTACATAAGTACTCATACAACCTATTTTTTTTTTTTTCAAATCATAACAGTAATTCCTAATAGCTGAAAATTTGGTGAACGCACTCTGAGTTCACCTAATTTTCAGCTTATTAATATATGTAACAGATAACAACAGTACTATCTAGGCGTGCGGGCAACCTCGTCGCGTTTCGTGTGGCTTGTGAATTTCAGGTGTTTCTCGGAGGGTAGGAGAGAAGGAGTGCACATCTGCATGAGAATTATGCGTAATATGCATGCATAATAATTGGATGACGGTAGTCACAAAAAAGACCCCAACTGCTTGTTTTCCCTTCCTTATACGACATTAGTGACAGCGATTAGAGGGACCTCAAAATTTTGCTGTAGCCTATTAGATGGGACAAGGAAAGTAGGACACTTCTGCATAACTGTTATGCTATGTGTGTCAGTAGGATTTTTTGACTCGTCTATGCTGACGGAAGAGTCCGGAGCAGCTCCATCGGTTAACAAAAGATACGTCAGACGACGGTCCTAGGAAGGTTGTGGTCGATAGGGGGACCGACCCCCATCCCTGCAGATGGAAGAGATGTATCCCGATAATTATATAAGATTAGCTAACATCTAGTATAAGCTGGTAACTGGTTATTATATTGGCCGAGGGCACCGGGCAGTAATAAAGCCGACTGCTCCCATATACTACAAAACACACGGACAAAGGTTCCGGTTTTTAGTATTGAGATGCGGAACCATAAAGATAGCAGTACATACACGTGTAACGTAACACCGGGGCAGGTGATGATGATGACACCCCGAGTATTAGCACACGCGGTGAAAGCCGATCCGAAAGGTCGCGCGACGAAACCGTTTGTCAAAAATCTGCATATGGTCAATCTGTACTGGCCATTACTCATTTTCGTACATCAATAATACCAAACGAGTGGCCTCGTAATATCAGACGCGCTCAACCATTTGATTGAACACTTGATGGACGAATAGTAAACAATAAATTGGCAATCATTAAGATTGCCAAATGTGTTCAGTATTGGTGTGCGCAAGACTTGTGGACCGCTCGGCCAATTTGGTGATTTTCTGAAACGTAAAAATCGCTAGTAATTAGATGACATGGCGCAAAAATTTTGTGTCATGGTGCATGCGGGCTACCCCCCAGGTTTTAGGAAAATTCCGTTTCACCAGGTTGGAAAAAGCGGAAAAAATGTGTATAAACGCACACACACAAAATTTTCACACCACCGCCTCTAGAAAAGTATTTGTGTAAATCCATACACATGTGCGCAGACAACACTACATATTTCCTGCGACAAGCTAGTATTACAAACCATACAAACAAAGCACGAGATCAATGCCACTACATTTTAATAGTAGATTGATTAAGTAAATAAATGTATATTTACTTAATTAATAATTAGTAGCTTTCCTTTTTCATTGTTACCCTTCAGTCATACGTCGACTATTTGGTGCAGTGGTAACGTAAGAATGCGTGCCCCGCCCACCGCACTAGAGGGTTCAAATCCCATCTACGGTCATGGGATGCCCTGATAAAGTATCCATATGTTTGACACATAAATCCATTATGTTTATTCAAGCAGTTTATCTATACCGACAAAACATTTTCACACCAATTCCCTAATGGGATGTGCATAGGGAATGGAGCGTCATATCACAATTCTTACAAACTTGTGTTATATCTTAACTTTATATACTTAGCCTGGCCTTAAATACTGCTACACTTAAAAATAAAATAATATTGCATTTGAATTTGGAATCTGTCATTTTTATACTATTGTTCATTGTGTTTTCACATTTTGGCGCCAATACATTGTACCACTCTTTGTGACAGCTGAAGGCTCGTCAAATGATGTTAAGGGAAAAGATTCGAAGAAATCCTGTCCGAAAGCACAAGATTTCATTTAAAGAAACGAAGGCAGCACCTGTAATCATGTTTGGCCTTGCAGCCTATAGGAGACACAATGGTCATTTCTTAACTGATAAATTAAAGAAGAATGGGGCGGTAAAATCGAAACACAGGAGGTCACAGAAAAATTTTGTTTACGGACCAGAAAATTTTACAATTGAGCAAGATTTTAATAAATAAAATGAAAAAGAAATATGCTGAAAAATCTAAGGAAGGTTCCGTTATTTAGTCGACAGAGACCAACGTGGGCATAATCCGACTTCAGTGATGGTTTGGCGGGGTGTTATCTATGAAGGACGGACCGAGCCATTTTTTTGTGAGAAACGTATCAAAACAACTGCACAAGTGTATCAAGATACCATTGTGGAGAAGGAAGTTAGGCGCCTTAATAACACCATGTTTCATGTCCATAATTAGTAATGACCATACTTGGTTATTCCCAAGTATGGTTCTTCCAGCAAGACTCGGCGACGAGTCATAAAGCTCGGTCTACGCAGTCTTGGTTAGAAGCGAACACCTCTGACTTCATCAGAACTGAAGACTGGTCGTCGTCTAGTCCCGATCCTAATCCGCTGTATTATGACTTATGGTCAGTTTTAGAGATCAGCTTGCTCGAAACGCCATGATAATTTGGAGTCCATAAAACAATCCATACGATTGGCAGTGAAAGATTGCCCCATGAAAAGAGTGCGTGCTTCTATTGATTACTGGCCTCAACGTTGAAAGGACTGTATGTAGGCCACTTCGAATAAGCTTTTATATTTTTAATTGATTTATATTTGTTTATTGAACTAACACACTGTAAAAGTAATAAATGTTATTTGCAATTAAAAAAGTATTTCTTTCATTCGTTACAATATTTGTGGCAAGATTAGGTGAAGTTTCTTAAAGTTATCAAAAGTAATAATTATATTTCCCTTGTCTAGTAGGTAATTGTTGGGCTGCTAGCCGAAATTATTGTGATTAATCTACAGATTATAATAATAATTTAACATTGTAAGCATTTCACTTTTCACACAATCACGTAACTTGTACTATGTAGGTCATCACGTATATGTAGGTCTACTGGGTTTCTGAATGACACAGACATTTCAGCAAATCTACGAGAGGTAACTAGCCCATTCTCCCAACCTAATATTTCAAAAATATAAAGACTTATGTTCATATTGTTGAAATATCAGGTTACACGTCTCCATACAGCACGTCACATGGGCAGTACCGAATGCCCCATACGGCGAGCCAAGACATTACACATCGTTTGAACAATATTTATGAACACCATAACGCACCTACTCCGGTGGTACGCTCAGGTGAAGGTGGACATCATTTTAGGGTTCCTGGCTTAAAAAGCGGGTTCCACATCTAAGATATGGGACAAAATCCGATAATTAGTCATCTTAATCTGCAATCTTTTGCGTCTTGCAAAATTTCATGATTTTAAGTTTTATTTATAGTAGGAAATGGAGGGGGCGAGCAATCGGAGACTTTTGACGACTACCGACGCTCGCCATATTGGACTACCGTTTATTCATAGACCGCACGACACGCGACAGCATAGCCGTCACTTTACGGCAGTGTCATGCGAGCGCGCTGGTCCAGTTCGGCTGTAATGCAGCATGGCACTATTCGTGACGCTGGATACAAGAAACTCCTAGTCAAGAAGACTGTAGGTGAGAAACTGAAGTTTATATAACACCCCTTAAATACAACCTGTTTCCAACAGGTCTGCAATCTCTAGGACTGAACAAATAACAAGACATAAAAATATAAAATGTTACTCTTTCACACATAACTATTCAACGGACTTGGGTGTTTTTTTTTTACTTTCTGTTAAATTAAAAATACAAGTTGTATAAATTTTCGGAATCGACTTTTAAAACCTCATATTCTGATATCGCACTTGATGTGTTTGGGTATGAAAATAAAATTTCAACTCCACGAATTTGCTCCAGATCAGCAGTCCATTAGATTCATGTCAAGTCAGAAGTCACAAAAATGCGACAGTATTCAGTTAAAAGGGATGTTATATATTTATGTTTATTCTGATAAATTGTGGCAAAGTAAGTGCAGAGGTGTCATTACTGCTATGCAGCCGGACCGGAGTCGGCCGGTCATTATGTGAGTGAAGTGTAGTTCACACTTCGCTCACATAATGACAATGAGAAGTGAAGTTGTCGCGATATATGCAACTTAGTTCCGGTGGTAAGGGAAGGAGGTAGCTTCTAGTTATGATGTTTATGGACTTCAGTAGTCACCATCTAAATACCCGACTTTTTTGTATCACAGGAGGGCTCCTGTGATACAAAAAAGTAGTATAGAGTGCCAAGTGCCAACAGTTCGTCACCACTGTGGTGGTTTACGTGGTAGCAAAAATATTGACCTGAGGAAAGTTTGTCAACACTTGTGCGCCTGCGCAGTACATCAGACACTTTCACAACACACACCAGCCAGGCGCGAGCGCGTCTCAGGCCAAATCTTTTGATACACGCTCTTTGTCAGTTACAAAAATGATAAATGCGAAGTCAACTCTGTTTTTTGTGTCCTTATAAAAAGAAATCGATATTTTAGTAGTATTATAGAGGTAGTGCTATGATCAATCGTACCGGAGTTAGGACACAACGACCGGGGCAATACCGCCCTGAAAGTGATGGCTATACTGTCACATATTGTGCGGTTTCTGTGGTGTTCTGTGGCCCATTGATGGAAATCCTTACAATGTATATACTTCTGCGGATGTAAATGGACGTCGGTAGTCACCAATTGGCTCCCATGCACGTTTGTGCAGGGATAGGACCTTTGTACAAGGTCAGGACGTGAGGGAAGGTTGGAGACCCTAATGCTATAAGAAGGCTACATCATTTGTTAACGATCAAAAAATATTAATTTGAATGTTATTTGATCAAGCTTCGATAAATAGGAGTGGCGTTACGCGGGGGAAACCAAGCTGCCGATTTATTTTAAAGTATTAAATACGGCGCAACATGTGTGAGTCGTGGTTATCCTGAACCTTAAGTATGTCTGTGACTCTTTTACGCTAAAGCTACTGAAAGGACCGATGTAATTTGGCACAATAAAGATTGTCCTGCAATAACAGTATTTATTTGTCGAAAAAATTAGTGATACTATTGGGGTACATTTTACGCGAGTGAAAAGTACGATTAGGGCACAGCTAGCAGAAAAATAAGGCAGAAATTGACGAAAATGAGCAGCTGACAGCGTGATTGACTTGTTTTGAGACCGATCCGACATGGCATAAGTGCTATATGCTTGACTGAGAGTTGAGACACAAAAAAATAATTTATTCACATGTAGCTTAGCTCTTCACCGCGCGAGTATGTAGCACTAGAAAGTAAAGTCACTTGAACTCTGATTGTCATAAGACACGACGTACACTGGGCGATAATGTCACAAAGTGTAAAGTTATGACTATACATGTGTCATATGTAGACATATATAATTCTATTGAACTAATTTAAATACAAACTATTGCTTCATGTAGTTAGGTACTTGGTTGAGATTATAACATCGTCCTAGTTTAGTTTCGGCCCGACGGCCAGCCCTAAAGAGATTAGCCAACTGTGCAGGACATATTAAAGTGTACAAGTGTATACGCCGGTACAGGTGTTCTCTCATTCTCCTATTCCGGTGGAATGACATTCCGTCACGACCGGGATAAATAAGGCGCACGGGCAACTTTCTGACTTCGGACTGTTACTGGAAATTAAAAAAATCCAATAATACTTTGGTCTCACCCGAGACTGGAACCTCGCGACGTTGGTTGGACATACTTACGTGGTCCAGTGACCACGAGGTAGACACATATTATACCCTAATAGAGATCTAGCGACGAATACGATCGTACACCGTTCAGCTCAAACTAGGACATAAACGTTTCTGTGTTATGAAAATGTTACGCAGTCTTCACATCTTGAGACGATCCAACCTAGGATTCTAAATCGCTGATCTAAATTGATGATGATATTATCTTGATTTGCGGTAAATATACATCCGAAATTCGTGTTTAAATTGCATCGTCTAGCGCAATACAGTTAAATGATAAGACTTTGCAGTTGAATTGGGCCGCACGAACAAGGACCACGGTGGGAAAAAAGTGTTTGTGTTGGCATTTTAAAATTTCAAGTAACAGTTGAGAAGTGGGCGGTGTTACACTCCCGTGCGTCGTAGAGTGTTATGACACAAAGGACTTGCGCTATAAAAAGTTCATCCACATCCCAATTTGAAGTATTTACCTATAGTTCAGTGTACGCCGGCCCTCATGTATTAAACACTGGATTAAAATAAACATAATAGCGTCTGTGAGAGGCGCGAGAGCACGAGAGGCTGATTCGACAGATTGCGCACTGTTTCAACAGGAGGGTTCGAGACCGAGAGGCGATTCCCATAACACATGACCGAGTCTTACTGTGGCCATGAGTCACCGTGATAACAGGACAAACGGTTTGATCATCACGCATATAAATCAGCAGAATTAAAAGTAACAATTATTTAGTATGTGCCTAAAATTATGACAAATGCTGAGTGGTCATCACCTCAAATGGTTCCAATATCAATGTCTAGAAGTTAGTTGCTTATGTATAAAGTTAATCCATTTTACTGTAATGTATAAAAAAATCTTTTCTATCTTTCTCTTAGCTTTTTTTAAGATTGGAATCGGGCAGTACCTTCCCGATCTTAAAAAAATTGCTTCGTTCTTTGTTAGATGTAATTATAAACTTAACATCATTATTTACCTTATCGGTGAAACCGGCTCACTATTTTGCTAATATTGAGTAAAATCTCCTTCAATTATGTATGTGTGAATATGATGAATGAAAGCTTTATTCAACTTCTTCATACTACAACCCATAGAATTAATGTGACAATAAGTTATTTAGTTTCATACAGTCTTGCATTGGTCAGAAGAGAAAATTATCAAAGATAATATCTAATCGTTCGTCAAATCACATTTAGACTCATATCATCATCCATCGTAGATTTTAATAAGACCGACGACGATTACGGCCTTTTAAGACTTAAGATGACGTAACCATCCCAAAACAAACAGAACCTATGGCCACCGTGGTACTCGACTTATGAATTATTGTTATTTTTGTGCACGGCATAATTTAGTGCGGTATAACAACATGGAACAAGATAAGTGAGTTTTAATGCACACCTACGCGGATTAGCGAGCCTCTCGCCTTTTTGTCCCACTAATGATCATTACCCGTAATGGAATCAATAAAGATCCACACAGATTAGATTAAATACGTATAAGTGTCTGAGACTTAATGGCGTCAGATGAGTGTTCTGTGTTATGAAGGAAAAAAGAAATGTCGCACTAGCAATGTCTAAAAACTCTTTTTTCAGACAGCCTGATAAGACTAAAGGTTTCAATTAAAGTCCCAATTGACCTATTGCGAAATTACGAACTTCAGTTTCACTGATTCCGGTTAGGAGTGTTTAATAAGTAGCATCTATGTGGTAGTTAGAGGTTAAGTGTCGAATAGTTTTGACCATTCGATACTATGAAATATAGGGCCGATGAGCTTGTGGAACAAGAGGTCCACTGAAAGCATAGCAAAACTATAGAGGTGTGATGGGAAGGCCCCGCTCCTAGCCCTCCCTCCCCCCCAGACACACACATAAGACGGTAGGTAACAACATATTACATTTGTAAGAACGAACATGAGTAACATTAACACCGAAATAAACACTTACCTATTTTAGTAACATAATCATTTGGACTGGCTAATAATTATTGTTTGTCCTTTTTAAGAATAAATGTAATAAATAATTGCTATAATTTTTTTTTTATTTGGGATCCGTAGAGATGTGAAATCATATTTAATTACATATTGTACATTATCAACATCGCCCTTCGGTTTCACCCGTGTTTCATCGTAGAATGGTGGTATATCTATCTTGATAAATTTACTAATAGCGAAAGATATTTCTTCCACTTGAAGCAGAGGTTCCTGAGGATAGTGCGTAAAAAATAAATTCTACAAGATTAAAATATACGTATAAGTAATACACATCTCAGGGAGCCGACGATTTACCAAATTAGAAACTGTAAGTAAATTCTTCTATATTTTGGATTATATGTTTTTATAATTTTATTACAAGGGTGGATCTAAAAGTCCGTGGCCTAACCTACATGGAGCTAGGATATCTTTTTAAATCTACCGTCATGTGTTAGTATGTGTCATATTGACTTATTGTGCGCAGTTTTATTCCGATACTGCACAATATAAATTTTCTGTGATTACTTGTTTGAAGCAATCTGACGCAATTTTCAATAATGGAGAAAATTGAACACCATGCAGTCATTAAGTACCTCAATAAAAAAGGCCTATCACCAAAAGACATCCATCAGGATATGGTGAGCACTTTGGGGGAGTCTGCTCCATCGTATTCCAGTGTCAAGAAGTGGGTAGCTGAGTTTAAGCGCGGTCGTGAGAGCATTAAAGATGATCCTAGGAGTGGAAGGCCTACATCCTCTGTAAATTTGTGATCTCGTACTGGGTGACCGACGTTTGACCATTGGTAAGATAGCTGAGATAACAAACATTAGTTAATGCCGGGTGCAACACATAATAACGGAAGAGTCGGGGTTCCATAAGGTTTCTGCTCGCTGGGTCCCGAGGTTTCAGCTGAACAAAAACGAGTTCGATACACAATTTCGCGAGACTGTTTGGAACTTTTTGAGACTGATCCCGAGGACTTTTTGTCCAGATTTGTTCCCATGGATGAAAGCTGGGTTCAACACCATACTCCTGAACCAAAGCAACAATCCAAACAGTGGAAAAGATCAGACTCTCCTACACCGAAAAAGGCTAAGGTCGTTTTGTCGACTAACAAAGTCATGGCTTCTGTTTCTTGGGATGCGAAGGGCATTATTTTTGTAGATTATTTACCGAAAGGTCAAACTATAAATTCTAGTTATTATTGTAACCTTTTACGAAGACTCCGGGAAGAAATAAAAGAAAAAAGGCCGGGAATGTTGCGTAAGAAAGGAATGTTGTTTCATCAAGACAATGCACGTGTTCACACTTCGGTTGAAACAATGTCTGTAATCCATGATTGTGGCTACGAATTGCTGCCCCACCCACTTTATTCGCCGGAATTAGCCCCCTCGGATTATCATTTATTTCCAAATTTAAAAAAACATTTGGGTCGCAGTAGACGATTATTTCGCCGACCTTCCGGAATCTTTTTTTTTTCGAGGGGATAAACAAGTTGCAGATCAGGTGGAAGAAGTGTGTTGAACTAGATGGAGACTATGTCGAAAAATAAAAATAAATTTAGATCCACTTTTCTTTCACTGTCTTGGTCGGGCTTAGAACTTTTAGATCCACACTCGTACAATTACAAAATTATCTAGCAAAGGTTGTATTTGAAAACGGCTAGCCGTTTAACAGTACGGCTGTACGTACTGTTATACGGCGATTTGTTCAATACAACTACGACAGAAGTACCAGGACGTACCTACGGGTGTGCATTTACAATATATACGGTAAGGCAAACTAAAGGACGGAGCCAATTAATCCTCTCATCCAATAGGCCATAGGAAAGTCATAATGCTGAGGTACCAATGCACCACCCCGGCCGCGCCGACCCAGTATTGTTTTTTTATTTTAAGCTAAGAGCGCCGAGGGGGTAAATGAGCAATCGGAGCTCTTTGATGACTACCAACGCCCGTGGACATTTGCATGATTGTTACGTAGATGCGTTGCCATCCTATCCCCCCCCCCCAATGGGCCACCGGTTATTCCCAAACCGCTCGAAATGCGAGGTCGACGCTGTCACTTTACCCCGGTATCAAGTGAGCGAGAGGTACTTCCACGATCGTGCCGGCCCAATTCCGTTGCATAGGAGGATGTAACATCATGCACTATGCACGGGCACTACCTGCTCTATTGGCTTTACCTTGATTTAATAACAAACCATAACTCATACGGAACCCTAGTGCAACACAACCCGGTCTGGCCCGGCTCTATCCTGGTGTTACAACCGATTTCTCCGCCATAATCGTACACAACCTATTTCGACGATGTTAACCAATAATAATCTCCATGTACAGATTTACAAAGATCAAATGTAAAAAACGGAGTTAAAACTTCCAAATGTACACAGATGTTATAAAGCTGAGTTTGTTCGCTGAAAAGTAATCTCGGCAACTACGCGATTTGAAAACACTTCCAGTGTTAGTCAGCCCATTTATCAAGGAAGGTAATAGGTTATACACCATCGTTTAGCAAGAGGTAGTCGCATGCTACAGTGAAGAAGTACAGCTATGTTGTCCTGCTTCGTGTGGTTTGTAAGTAGCCCGTGGCCCCTTGGAGAACAGGAGGAAAGGAGGGCAACGCCCTCGCGTGATGTCAATAATGATAGGGGCGTCGGTAGTTAAAAGGCTCCGATGGCTCGTTATCCCGAAAGTTACGACGATTTTGCGGGTGGAGCATTAGCAATGCCTGTTATGTTATTTCTCACCAACGCGCAATGAACTAACACGCACTGCCACATTAACGGAATGGTCCAGAACCTACTCGACTAACGCCGAGACGTCTGGTGTATATACAAATTGATGTGTGTTTGCTAGCGCTCAACACATTCAAAACACTCTGATTAGGTTGAGACGAACTTCCGATAGAGATTCAGATTTCCCGGCAACATCCGAAAGGATTCCTAGGCCAAAAATCTTTAATTCGTACTTTTTCTATCTATTTACTGTAATGACATTGTAGCCGTGTGTTCAAATCTGTGCTACTATGTATTATGCAAATGTTATAAATAGTTCTAACATCATACTTCGATATTGTAATCAAAGGTTTGAGAAAAATATCAAGGTCTAAGAGCATCACAAAACCGTCCACATACAACTGTCAAATTATGCACTTTGTAACAACAAATTAAACACATGCGCGTAAGATTGACTTTTCAAGGAAATGTGTTTAAATTGTGCACATCTTTTAAATAGAATCTGCATTGTAAAGGCTACTTAAAATCACATTACTTTAATACAATGACATTGCAAGAAAATATGTCTATTCACATTCACGGATGCTTTAGTATAACAGTCCGGTATGAAATCGTATATCTTGCATTTTTGGAGATCAATGAACATAGCTGCAGAAATTATTGATAACTCTCTGTTGTTCTGTCATAAATTGAATTTGTTTTCATGGTAACGTGTAATGTTTACAAGTGCGAACTGCTGGTAATATTATATGGGTATATGCGAAAGTTTAAGTGAATGTTTGTTATTCTTTCATGCAGAAACTATTGAACGGTCTTCAATAAAATTTGAAACAGAACCTGTTCGCAATCTGGAATAACATACAAATACCTTTTATGCATAGAAAAATGAGTTATGCCTGTGATTGCGGGCAAAACCGCGGTGCACAGCTACTTTACATTATATGTTTAGATGTATAAGCCGTATTCTCTGTTTTATGCACATTTTTTTAAATTTCATTATTAATTTAATTTAATTATTTTTATATCCGATTGGTGAGGTTATAAATCAGTGATAGATACCATGCACTGCATGACTATACAGCTCATGCCGAAACTAACCAATTTGATGCAACACAAATGCACACTATGCACTTTTACTGCTATTGCTCTGTCTTAAACTTTTGCGTATGTGTTTTGTGTTGTGATCTAATAAATGTTTTCTTTTTTTTTTTATTCTAGATGACATACACTGATGAAGTAATTGGAGAAATACTGCTCACATAGCCGTTTATGGCATTAAAGCTTCAACGTAACTTAGTCATAGTAAATTGAGCGCCAACAGAGCAGGTTTTTACAATGTCAATCTCGCTTGACGTGCCACGCACCTACATCATTTTAACACAATCTATTAAATGACACTTCCCTGTCTCCAGATATGTCGCGACAGTGAGTGATAAACGAACACACAGCTAAAGTGTTTTGTGAGCGGTGGCAATAAACCACATTAACACAATATAGCGTGGCGACATCATCACCATCAGCTCTGCGTTTCTTGAACCCGGCTCTAGATAAACCTAGCCCAAAAACCTAAACCCCAGTTTTTGGAGATCATGAATGGAATCACATGAAAGTCATGGAGGTCACCGGCTGGTTTCATGAGAGATGATGGTATCCACCTCTCCACACCTTTGCACTCCTTCTGAGTCACTAGCGTCTTATTGCTTAGAAGGAAAGCGGACCCCGTGCTCCAAAGTATCACAGCTGCGGTTGTGACCGGGAACAAGCTAATATGAGAGAGGGAGAGAGAAAGAGAGGGGGGGGGGGTTCGAAGGAATCCGAAGAGCGTACCATGTATGACATGGAGGATGGCGTAACGCGTGCGTAAGGTGATCGCTATACTAATATATGAAACTCACAAACGTGACGAATAGTGACAGCATAACACTTAACTCCCGTATTATATGAGCGAGCGATACCTCCCAGTGTCTAATTCGGCCGCAATGTAGCATTTTCACCTCTTACAGGTTGATGATAATACGAGGAATACATGGACCAAGTCGCGGGCAAAAGCTATATAATTGTATACCAGATAATACACATAGAGAAATTTCGGTCTAAATATCAACAAAAAATTTCTGTGACCTACCTTTGCGTATCACTTCCGTAGTTGTTTCGATATTGTCAACTTATTCATTCTTAATTTATCATTTAATAAATGACCAGTGCGTCTCTTACAGGCTGCAAGTCCTAAGTCATCTCTTAAAATACGCCATATGGTTCTAGGTGTTATATTCATTGCCCAAGATAAAATCTTTTGCTTTGTTTGTGTATTTCTTCGAATTCTTTCCCTTACTGCTTTTTTGCTGCCGTTTTCGTACGAACACTACGTGGACGGCCAGATCTTTCTCTGTCACAAACAGAGAAAGTCTCATTGTACCTATTAACAGCCCGGTGCACAAACATTTGACTATTAACGAGCGTATGAAGAGTTTTAAAAATTGCATTTGGCTCCCTGTATACTTTGTGTAGTACAAACACAGCGATCATGTTCTCTTTATCCCTACTCCATTATAATATCGCAAAATATTGTACGACGTATTGGCGCCATAATGAGAAAACACAATAAACAACCGTATAAAAATGACAGCTTCCAAATTCGAACCTATAATTTTTATTTTTAATTGTAACAGTATTTATGGCCAGACTACATATTATAAGAAGAAGATAGATAGGTATTATTGTCCGTTGCCCAGTATATACACAAGTCCTTTACAAAGCTACGCTAACAGAGTGTGTAAACACAACATTTGTATTGTAAACAATATATAAATATTCATATATATTATTATACACAGCCTCTGACCCATTGACATCAAGATGGATATAAACATCACAATATTTGCAATAAAATAGATGTGATGATAGAGTAAAGCTGACAGTAATATATTATCCATAATTTGTGGCTAATCTCAAAAATGTGCTTGGCTGTATTATAATAAGAGAGCCCTCGGCTAAAAAATAATTTATTTAAAAGCATTATACGTCTCGGTGACTAGGAGTCAAAAACAAAAGCAAACTTCATTATTCGTAGAGATCCAGATTTAAAACATAAACTGAAAATGACAAACTATCAAATATTTCATATCACCAAGAATATAAACAGCACTTTGTCAATTCGCTCACATACGAAAATAAACATATGCTTAAAGGACTACAGGACCACAGAATTTTATTCAGGAAATTCTAATTACACACATACACAACACAAGACTGTGGTACAACACACAGTGTATGCGTGTGCTCACACACACGACCAGTCGCACGCACCAAGTCAAACAAAACAAAGTGAAGAAATATAAATTATCTTACTAGAGGTGCCCCCGCAATTACACCGCACATTTCTTTTTTGCGATAAAAGCTTTTTATTTTATTCCATATTTTCTGTATACTAATGTTATAAAGAGGAAACATTTCTTTGTTTGTTTGTTTATTTACATTGAATAGACTCCGAATAAACCACTGAACCGAATTGGAAAATTCTTTTACCATTAGAATCCTACATCACATGTGACGGACATAAGCTATACAACTTATTCTATAGGGATATAGATTACGAAAACTTCGATGATGTAATAAAGGTGTGAATAAAATATCAAAATAAATTCTCATATAGCAGCTAAAATGATCGACAACTAGCCGTCGCGACAGACGTTGTCCTGTTATTAATTTATTTATTTTTACGAGTTTACGAGGCTGAAAGCTTAGTAGCTTTGTAAATCAATAATTCTTTGCCATACTCTATGTAACAACCGTGCGCAGCTGGGACGGACTGTTAGTAATCAATTTAGTCACTTTTGCGTGAAAGAGTAACAAAGAGTAAAATGCATTGGCTCGTGGACTATAAAGCACGTTAAGCTATCGAAAAGCGTCGGCGACACACCTACCTGATCTGGCTTTTGGTGCAATCCAAAGCCAAAAGCCAGCCAGACAAAGGCCTTAATCCTGTTCATATCAATAAACAATAAATAGTCATAACATTGAAAAGTTTTAAAACAACATTTTTTGTTGAACATCGGCTCATGGCTAACGCTGCTCACAAGTTTAATTTTAATAAATACCGTTCATTTATTAGTTTCCATTTTTATAGACTAATCATCTATACACTTATCTACACTATGACATTCAAATATTTACTAATTACAATAAAAGTACTCACGAATGTATTTTATCGTAGTTTATAGTAACCAATTCGGAAGCTTTATAGTAACCAGGGCATAGAGATATAAATAGAGAAGGAAAGAGGCAGCAAATGTACTCTCTGTCCCTCTTCTTTCATTTATTCCTCTCAGCTGAATGCATGCACATTAGACAGACGTAGATATTACTGTTTTCACATCTTCCTTCTCTATTCTCCGGGTGGATGGAGGACGGTCAGTCGCGTCATAGGCCTATGACATCTCTGCTCTATTTATAATATCTCTATGAAACAGGGTCATGGGTGGACTGAGATGATAGATGCATCTCTCTAACTCGGTAAGATTTAATAAAATTTACCACACAATTTATGTTTATTCAGTTGTTCCGATTAACGCAAAAAGTAAAGTACCTATAAGGACCTATTGTTTCCTGCTTTGTGGAGATGTCATGTTTGCTTTCTGGTTTGATTGTGTGTATCAATGGGTCCCAAGTGTAGTGTAACATCCAGCCATTATCACTACTGAAATTTGTATGTTTTTTTGACCTGACGTACCGCCCTTGAAAGGGTTCGGTGTCATTTGGTGAGGATTTGCGCATTATCAAATCTATTGTAGTGGTGGGAACCAAACTTTAGTTACATATTTAAAGGCACCGGGCACCCACTAGCCGCACGGAACACGACAGGATGACCACCACTGCACGTCGATGAGCGAGCGAGAGGTACTTCCTGGTCGCGCATAAAAAAATTGGATGTAATGCATAATTGGCCAACAACATGCAAGTAAGTTGCCTCGGGAGTTTGATAGCCTAGCACTTGATATATGTAATTGCTATTCGTCATACCCAGGCGCTTCAGTTTGTAGTAGTTAAATACAGTTAAATTAGCATATCGGGATGTATCCCTCCCATCTGCGGGAGAGTACTGGTCTTCTCTTTGCTTCCGCGTCGATTTAATTCCGAAATGATTATCGGCATTGACAGTTCACTTATCTGACTTCTAATATGTTTGATGCTCACATCTTGTACACTAGAAGGCCAGCTTCAAACGATTACTTCCTCAAATATCTCTGTCTGCATTAAATGGATGTGGCATACGCAAACATTTAGTACTTCTAAGAAGGTGGTCGCAAACACGTGCTTTGTTTGAACGTCAATTTGGTGCGAACTAAGCTTATTCACACGCAAACTTACACAGTCGCTAATCATTCTAAACCCGCCTTTATCACAAAACACATAAGCGTGTATGTTTGGGTATTTTATAAATTTGTAGATCTGGAAAAGGCCTTGCATCTGATTGCGGTATGCAGTCGAGTGTATTCGCAAAATGTGTTAATTAGTAAGAGGTTTTAATGCCCACTTAAATGATGTGCTGGCTCGCGCGTTCTGTTGTTCATCAAGTACCTACTTCCGTCTAGTGTTCGGAATACGGATTTAAAAAGATTTACACATTTTCAAGAAAACCTTTTTACGCTTGGCTTGGGGAGTAAGCTGGTGAATGAAGCGTTACGGTAACAAGGCAAACGGAAGTCAAGAGGGCGATATAAGTTAGTGAAAATATAAACATTTTTAATTCGGTCGTATGGTGTAAAGCGTACTCTATATCTCGTATTTTTATAGCTTAGGACAGACGAGCATTTGATTAATTTATAGTCAATAGGTTTAACCTACGGCCTTTAACATCTGGATATACAAATGCGTCCTCTTTCCCGGCTGCGATTTTAAACGATGAGTCCAGCCATCAATTGAAGTAAGAACTCTTGCTACAATAAAACTATTTTTAAGGATTTTATCGTGATTTTTTAAAGTCTTTAGGTGTTATGTTTACTATTTGATTTGATTATGTTTATCACTGAGCCCCAAGAAGAGGGAAGAACCCAGCCATCTTCTCTGTTAAAATTTGGATTTTTTTTATTTCAATAGCCTCCTTGGAAGGAATTCATGTTTCCTGGTGAGGATTTGCGTTTTATCAAATCTAATGTGATGGCAGGGGCCAACTTCAGCATGTTCAGAGACCGCAGATTTTGAGGACCGCAGAACTCTCGCCATAGGACAATTCAAAATGAAACTTTTTTTGGGACACCTTTTTAGAGCTTTGCGCATACCCGAATATGTTCATTTTGTTTTTTACTACAGTACAAAACTAAATATATTGTGTGACCTGTTTTTGCGTCCCGCATAAGTTGTTTTAATGTATCATTTTATCACCATATTAATCTTTTAATTTATAGGTTTAAGAAATGACCCGTGCGTCCGTTATGGACTGCAAGTCCTAAGTCACGTTTGAACAATACGCGACGTGGTTCTAGGTAAGTGTCATGTCCTGAGATAAAACATTTTTGTTTTCTTTTCAAGTTTTCATCGCCTTTTTCGTACGAACACAATGTGAACGGCTAGACCTTTTTCTGTCACAATTAGATCAAGTGCAACTTGATACCGATTAATACTAGTAAACTTTGAGTAATCTAAAAATTGCATTTAGCTCCAGTCCTGGAGCTGCGTGGGCTTTGTATAATGCAATCACAGCGATACGATTCTCTTTATCGTTCGTTCCACTACTTTTTAACATAACAAAATAGTTTATAATTTATTGCCGCGAAAATAAAACTATCACATAAAAGGAACAGAAAACAAATTGAAAATAACTGTCTTATGTCTTTGAAATTATTTTTATTCTTTACCCAGACCGGGCGGCCGCTAGTTGCCCGCTCACTCACCCGCGGTCTTTGCCATTTGTCCATTGCGAGTTTATCGATATCATGCACCATATTTTTTGAAAATAATGACATTAGATTCTGTGAAGTTTACTAGCATCTTCATCATCTGGTCCACTGTTGGACATGGGCCTCTTACACTTTACTATGGCCTTATGTAAAGCAATATTTTCGTCTTATTTTGTTACACAAGACCATTACTTACCGTGTCTATATGTCACACCTTTTACAATACACGTTGTACACAAACATCCTCATTTATGTTAGTAGGATAACAGAGGACCAAAGCGTAGGTAAATAAAACCACTAAATTACTAAAAAAAAGTTCAAATCATTTATTTCCTCACTCAGCACTTACGACTATATCAAAATTTATCTATATCGCTAGTACCTGGTAGACGAGACTGACTCCTTAGCCCTTAGAAGTAGTTTACAATTACAATCTTGAAGATGAGCAAAAAACACTATGCGTCGACTAGCGCCTGGAGGTTACTCGAACGAACATGAGTATAGAGAGAACAGAGAGTATATTCACAAAAGCTTACACTTCATATTTTCTGCAAACTTCATATCGTTTTTAAAGATAACTCCGTTAAACTCCAAAACCTTAGTTTTATTCATTGATTTACAAAGGTATTTTTACAAATCAGGGGGTATATTGCATTAATATGTGGATACACAAATTTATATAACAACTAGCATCTCCCCGCGTTTACACGCGCGTAACTCCGGCCCTTTAAGTTGAAGCGACATGGTATATAGCCTACAATAGCCTTCCTCGATAAATGGACTACTCCCGTTAAAGAGATTTCGGGCAGCTAATATTGAAATTAAAAGGCATCAGCAATTGATATCAACGCTAATATTAACATCACAATAAAACTTATAACCGGACTGTTTCTATAATAGAATAAAATTAAGAAATATTTAATTATTCCTTCATTTGAACTTATCCACTACTTCGATGTTTAAATGGTTGTTGTTAAGAAAGCAACCATACTCAAATCCTCAGACATCTATGCGCAGAATTTTCTATATTTTACTTGTACAATTATTGGATGTCTCCGCGGTCTGTGTAGCGAAACATTACATGTGATATAAATTTTGTTATCTGTGTATTATAAAGTTCAAAGAAAAGTAAATACACAAAGCAAACAACATGTCCCAGTCAGGCTGCTCCCCGTGGGGCATTAGGCCAGTCCTCTCCACCTCCATATATAATGAGCAGAAATTTTATCAGTATACCAAAAAGAAACTAAAACTAAAAATACTTATCATATAATGAATGCAAAGAATAATAACAGCTAAAAAGAAAATAACAGGATAAAATAACCTGCACATAGCAACTTTGAATACATTAAAATTAAGAACGGAAGACAAGCGGCAGGAACTAGAACTGGTACTCAAGGAAATAATATATCTTAGGGTTGAGCAAAATCAAAGGGCTTGGAGATAAAGTAGAAGACTATGGCAAGTATATCAGTACTACAAAGGTGAAACTAAGGTTCAGTATGGAGTGGGATTCATGCAAGAAAAACATAATTGAATTCAAAGGTATCACTGAGAGAATAGCTATTCCGGGTATAAACCTTCCTGGTTTCAACTGTAGTATAGTACAAGTATACGCACCAACTGAGGCTGCAGAGGATGAACTAAGAGATCGTTTCATACTAGATTATCTGAAACTCTAAGAAAAGCAAATGAAAACCTAATTGTTATGGGAGATTTTAATGTAAAACCCGGTAAACAGAAGGAAGGGGAGCAATCTACCCTGGGAAAATATGGAATCGGTATAAGAGGCGATAATGGAAGAAGAATAGTAAATATGGCGCTTGGGAATAATCTGATGATAATGAATAGTGGCTTTTAGAAAAAAAGAAAAAACCATCAGGTAAATGAACATGGATCTCGCCAGGTGGCTCATACTCCGTTTCAACCTCTCATGACTATACCAACAACAAACGAGGAAGGAAACAAGAACACAAATAAGATTCAGTAAATGTATGACAGAGAAATTGGCAATTTATATTAAAAAACGACTACTAAAATAAAGAAACCACAAATCCTTAGTGCCATCACCGAAGAGTTTACTCTAACAAGAAAAGAGAAGTTAAAGACAAGAAAGATGAAGAAACACTAAAACTTACGACCGGCTGGCTCTGTTGGTAACGTGGCGGTTGCTCCGCGTGTTACGCCAGTGGTCGCGGGTTTGAATCCCGCCTAGGTCATGGATGTTTATATATGTATTATATGTATTTCTATAATAAAAATCCTAAATATATAAGATTTCTTAAATATATAAAAATATTAAATATATTTCCGTTGACCTAGTACCTGTAACACAAGTCCTTACGGTACTTAGCACAGGGCTAGGTTGACGTGGTGTGATAAGTCCACAGATACTATTAAAAAATACAAAAATAAGTAAAGTCATCAGCAAAAACATCAAGAAGGTCCGAACCAAAAGGGCATAACTTGGATTAAACAACATATCACTAAAACCGGTCTAATAAAGAGGGCAAAGGGAATCAATACAGCCACAGTCACAGATTTCTATAGCGATTTACAAACTACCAGAATACTTCAAGAAAGTATTAGACCCAGACCTGACCATATTACCAGTAAGACCTTAACAGACACATCAGCAAAAGAACTGCAAATACTCACAAACATTTATAACAAAACTATTAGATATATTGATGGAGTGTACTCTTGATGGAAATTCATATTATAACCTAAATGAAACATATACTGTTTAAACTATTTCCACAAATTTATTGAATTAAAAAACATTTACTACTACTTGTTTCGAGTAATTCCTCATCAACATTTAGAGCATGAAATATTTAATTCTCAGTTTGGAAAAAATATGATATACTGATATAGATATGTGGACGATATAATGTCTCTGGACAGAAGATCTGCGCTCATTAGACCAGTTTTAATAATTATATATAGGGCTCTAATACAAATATTAAATTTACGATGGAAATTGATAATAAAATTTTGGATTTGACCATAGATATAACTACTGACAGACACAAGTTTAAAATATTTCGAAAACCCACGCACAGTGATAATGTTATTCATGCGAAGTCTCGCCAGACACGAATAAACACGCCGCGTTCCATGCATTAGTTAATAGACTCTTGAAGATTCCTCTCAATGGACAAGATTATAAAATTAGCTTAACAACATTAAAAAACATTGCAGTGAATAACGACTATGTTGAGCAACCTATATATGTAATCACAAAAAGAACCAACAGAGCAATCGTCGAAAAAATTATTTATTCAGACAGAGAAAGGAAAACACTGTGAGTGCCCAATGGGTTAAAATAGTTCTTTGTCCTACCGACTTTTGAGAATATTAAGCAGTAGTGAAAGAAAAATAGCCTTCTATTCAACGGGTACTCTAAAAACATGTATTTGTAACATTAAGTACAAAATACCTATCGAGGACCGGAGTGGAATATATAGTTTAACATATGTTACGAGTGGAGGTGTTTGTCGGTCAACCCGGTAGGAAATTTGAAACTAGATTTAAGGAACACATTTCCGCATGGAAAAGTAAAGCTCACGGTTCTACATCTGCTGAACACCTAAACAAAGAAAATCATTTATTCGATAAAAACAAAGTACCTGCATGTAACAATCACACTCATGTATTTTAGATAACTATTTATAATGTTAAACTACTTTACTGTATATAATACTAATTATATTTAGAGTAATTTATAATTGCAACATTAAATTTTATTATTTTAATGTTAGGACATAAAACAATCATTTATTGATCAATAGATTTAATTAACTGTAACAGTTTGTTTGACATATTTCATTACTTTGACATATTTCAAAATTATAAATAGTTATCTAAAATGTTTAATATGTGTAATTGTATTATTGTAATCAACCTACTTATTTTAAAATATATGAACAATTTTTACATTATACCTATTGTAAATTTCAGTTGACATGTTTTTTGCAAAATAATTATAAAATTATAATTCATAGATAAACCATTGCCACAAATAAGTGGAATTATGTCATACAGTTTGTTTTTAACATTTTTATTGAACTACCCTTATGTTAATTGTTGTATACCAGATGATGAATTACTCGCAACCAGTGGTAATATATGTATTTTAAATCAATAAATTTGTGGAAATAGTATAAAAAGTATTTTTTTATTTAAGATATAAAACTACTAGACTCCGAATATATTCCTACATCATGTTATTATAAAAAATATAATTTAATGTAAGTAACGTAATTTTGTAAAACTGTTAGATATAATACATTTGCATCCTGAATGTTTCCAGTAAGGCATGCCGGACTTAAACTATTTACTTGATGATCTCGTATATGTACTACTACTATGTACCATGTCTTTGCAAATAAAAATAAAAAAGAAATAGACAATAGACAACTAGCGCAATCACTATAATCCACAAAAAAGGAGACGGGGTGACATCATTAATTACCCGCCGATCAGCCTTACATCTACAAAGTATTTGCAAAGATAATCCTAGGCCGTGTCACCAAGATCCTAGACTACCAGCAGCCAAAGGAACAAGCAGGATTCAGGGCAGGATATTCAACGACAGACCACATTCATACATTAAAGCAAATAATCTAAAAGTGTCAAGAATATGGATACCCATTGTGCCTCGTGTTTGTTGATTATAACAGAGCATTTGATTCTTTGGAGCATCATTACATATGGAATGCGCTAAAACAACAGAAAGCTGAACAAAAGTACATAAGAATAATAAGAAACATTTATGTTAACAGTTCAGCCAAGTAAAACTTGAATCACAAAGTAATAGCTTTCCAATTTAAAAAGGGGTAAGACAGGATGGCCCGTTCTCCCCTAACTGTTTTTAGCAGTTCTAGAAGTGTTCAGATCAGTTGATTGGGACAGTTATGGGATGAACATTGACAGTCAGGTTATAAGCCATCTAAGATTTGCTGATGACCTTGTGTTGGTCACGGACAATCCAGACAGGCTTCAACACATGCTACAGGAACTGAGCAGAATGAGTTGCATCGTATGACTATCCATGAACAAAGCCAAGACAAAAGTGATGACGAATAGACAAAATCAACATACACCCAATCTGATTTAGGAGTTATTATTATCAATGATCTGAAGTGGGAAGCCATATCAATTGTAAGGAAGACCAATTCCAAGTTATATTTAACACAAAAATCCTTCTCTTTCATGAATAAAGACTCATACATAATACTTCATAAAGCACATATTCACTGAGTTCTCATTTCAAATATGGAATCCTTACTTTATGAAAGATATTCATTTACTAGAAAAAGTCCCGAGATGTGCAACAGAATTACCCAAAAATCTAAAAAAAGCAAATCATATGAAGGAAGATTAAACATACTGGGATTAACTACACTGCAAGAATGACGTGAAAGAGGAGGCCTAATTGAAACATTCAAAATCATGTTCAATTTCTATGATACCTCAAATTTTGATTGCTTCTTCACGAAAAATATGAGTATTGAACTGAGATTTGCCCTACAAACACCTTCTGAGTAATAGAGTGGGCAGAAATTGGAACAACGTACCAGAAGATGTCATTTGTTCCGAAACCTTAAATTAATTTAAGATTCGATATGACAACTATTGCATGTCACAGAACCACAAATAAAGATATAGGCGTATCAGCACTGCTGCTAGTCTATACATAAATACATAAAAATACATGAGGATGTACAAGCAATTGAAATATTTAAAGAATTATATATACTTAGAACAATTTGTATCATTTGAAGATCAAATGGAGGAAGAAATAGATAGAAGAATCACCAGTGCATTGAAAGTGTTCTGGTTTCTAAAAGGTAAATTGAAAGTAAGGAATACAAGGTAGGGATCAAGAGTAGACTTTTTAACATGTGTATTCTCAATGTCTTAACATACGGCTGCCAAACATGAGCAAATAAAGGACATGCCAAAGAAGTATGGAGACATGCATATTTTGATTCAAAATAAAAGATAAGGAAAGAGCGACGGTCCTCAGAAAGATAACAAAATTTAAAGACATCACTACAAAAACAAGATAACTAAAGTGGCGATGGACAGGTCACATGATGAGGGATTATAGAGAAAAATGGACAGGAATTGTAACTAAATGGATCCCAAGATGTAATACCAATAGGAAGAGAGGAAGGCAACGAAATGATAGGTGGATGACTTTAGGAGGGGTGCTGGACCACTCTGGTTAAGATTGACTAGGGATAAAAAGAGGTGGAAGGGGCTGGAGGAGGCCTATGTCCGCCCCATCATGGATCAAGCGAAGTAGCGGTGGAGCTTAGTAGCCTGGGATAGTAAATGATCCGAGACACCTTGGGCGAATCCAATTGAACCGAGGAGGTGGCGGCTCTTAGTACCCCTCCTATAAGAAGAGGGGTCTATAGAGCAAGAGGAGGTGCCGCTCTTTGTACCCCCCTTTTAGGAAGAGGGGCAAAAGAGAAAACTGGCGGCGCATGTGCGCACGGGGCATGGGGAGAGGATGGAAACCTCACCCCATTGCACTGTCACAAAGTCGGTGGGGTTGTTCTGTGGTACGGGACAACCCCATCTGTAGAGGTGGCATCGGCCCCTTCGGAGGCTGACTTGCCGTCGAGGTGCCCTGATGATTTGTTGTTCCAGGGCACCACACTCGCGGTGGTGTTTGTGCGTATTCGGCACTATATAATGTACCGCGAGCCCCACACATCACTAGACCCCACCCAGGGCCAGTGAAGGCGCGTAAATGCGTTTCCCCGCGTCAACAAAAAAAAAAAGTTCTATATATATGCAGGACATGCTGATTAGATCATTGTTGTTTATCTTACCTTATAATATGTTGTGATTTGTTTGTCAGCAATAAAGGCTTTTATTTGTTTATTTATTTATTATATTATAAACTATAAAGAAAGGAGCTAAAGAATATCATTTGCCACAATCTACCAGGTCGTGTCTTCCATTCATTTAGGTTTTGTCTCTTGATCAGTTACATATCGGATGTAGATGGTGTCCTCCGGTTTGGGCTCTTCAAGCTGAGTTTCATCAAGCTGTGAGCAAGCGATGGCCAATGCTGAACCATCATGGGAGAAACTGAGTGACGACACTGCTGTATTATATCTAAAAAAAATTTATAAAACCTCATTGAGAACTTAAGTTTCAGGAAGAGGTAGTGTCATGCTGCATTGCAGCGAAATTGACCCGGCGCGACTGGGTATCTCTTACTCACATGATACCACTGTAAAGCGACATATTCGGTGTCATTTTTTGAACAATATGTTCGTAAAGGATCTCTTCGCGCCATTGTATCAATTACTACAAGATCTGAAGATAAGAATAACAGGTAATAGTAGGCAGGGCCATGCCGCATTGCAGCCGAGTTGGGCGAGCACGACCAGGATTTAGTATCTCCTACCAGTGATGCTCATATGACATCGTCGCAAAGTGACTGAAACACCTGATATGTTTTGTGCGGTTTGTGAGTATTATGGATGCAACAGTGACTTCTGCGAGCATCTGGTATGATTCGGGAACAATGTAGCAAACAGCACTTTTCATACCTTAAGTGCTATAAGCTTTCTTACCTATGAAACTGGCACAATCTTTTTTTATTGAATCCATCCCAAATATTCACATAGCCATCAGAACCACCCGTAGCAAATGTGTTGTACACTGAGTGGAAGCTTATTGCATTCACAGGGTATATTTTTTCTAGTCCTGAAACATAAACAATTTTCAAAGATGTAAAAAATAGTGAAACTGGTTGTCTGTAGGTCAGTCAGTTTATGAATGGTATATATAATGTTACATTATAATAATTTTCTAATTGATTGTAGCGAAAGAAGCAACCTGTTATACAATCTTGCACACCAACTCTGCTTACTCAAAACATTACGATGACTCATAACATTACTATGACATATTACCTTTCCATGTTTTAAGTTAACAGGTTTAATTTATGAGACATTATCTAGTCAAAAACTTAAAAAGGTTAGCATACAGACGCTATTACATCCATAAATTAGCATGGACCATAATTTGATCCAGCTAAAATCATATATTATTATAATTTCTTATGATTAAAAAAATATTATCAACATAATATATAATGATTTTCATGTGTACAGGTACACTTAACTAACCGCCTTCTTTAATCCTGTGACATTTAAAGGCATATTTCTTTTTCTGGACCTCAGGATTACTGTCCAAGTATTCAACAGCTACTCTGCCTTCTATAGAACTAAGAACATAACCCTGTTTGTTTGGGAACACTCGTATACACCGTGTTTGATACTTCAGTGAGGATTCTCTTCTTTGATTCACATGCCCCATGTTCCGTACATCCCACACAAATATTTTACGTCCTGATGTTCCAACCACAAATTTCTCACCAACAATACTCATAGTATAAACCTGTAATATATTTTCTCACATCAGTACATAATAGTATATTTATTCTTGACTTACTACTTGTTAAGATTGGAAAAAACATTCCCAATTTAAGATAGGTTATATGATGAGGGTGAGTGGGAGGCGAGGAGTTCCTCCTCTACAAGCACAGGGCAAGCAATAAAAATAATGAATCAATATACTTACTCTTTCATTACCCTGATTATATGTTCCAACACAGTTTGGAACTCTGCTATCCCACATTTTCACAGTGCCATCCCAACTGCCAGTCAACACAGCATTTACTTCACTAGTGAACTCAACACATCTTATAGCCCCCTTGTGTTCTCCAAGCACAATCTCCGTACTTGCATTGAGATCATACATCTTAAGGGTTTGGTCCAGTCCACCACTGTATGTGTGCACTGCATCCTGTAATTTAAATCAAAGTTATTACAATTTAAATTTTGATATTTGTATGTTCGTGTCTTCACAATATTAGAAAGAAACCACCAACTAATTGCTGTTAACTAGTCAAGTGTGGGAAATTAGTGAGTATCAGATTCAAGTCATACAGCACATGTAAAAGAAATTTTCTTTTAGTGGCCAACGATAATATTTAATTAAGCCAATAGATACAAATAAACAAGAGAAGAAATTATAAAACTTACTCTAAAACAAACATCAAGAACTGGTAACTCATGGCTGTACTTGTGCCGCTCTATATTCGCCGTTACATCGTATAACCTCACTGAACAGTCCCATGAAGACACGAGTAAATATTGGTTCGATTTTGGTGCAAATTTTACACTAGATATAGCGTCTTCTGGAAGACTCTTCAGTTTAAATTCGGTGCGGGACTCCGCCACCCGCGTAACGGTCATTGTGGAAGCAATTTTGTTGGTTCGCTTAAAACTAGATGCTAGTAGGAAATAGAGGTGCTGTTGTTAAAAATGTTGGCAATTAATGTACTATTTTATCCCAAATATTTGCAGACAATTTGAAATAAAACATCAACCAACATGAGATAATGACAATTGACAACTATGTGACGTTTTTTTATGTACTTTTGTTTCTACTGAAACAGGCCAAGACCAGCCGCCATGCTCCCTCTTCTGACGAAAATCGTTTCATTTTTGTATGGATCTCTGACCTGAGCTCAAAGTGGATAGTGTTAAATAAAACATTAAATACCATTAATTAAAAAAAATATCTACTTTTGTACACGATACAGGAAAAAAGTTATCCAACTGCATAGAGATTATATATAGATATATAGAAATATAGAAGGGATATTACATAGATGGTTCAGATGCCGCATGGGCAATACACACCGAGTAATAAATAAAAAAATGTAGTACGCTAGAGAGAAAGAGAGACAGAGTGAGAGAGAGAGAGAGACTCTCTACCAAATTTGCCGTGTCTTTCTACTTAGACGGCCTTCTTTTAGACCCTGGCTTCCCTTCTCCATCTATATTATATATTTCTGTGGCTACTTGTCACTGTTTGTATAATATGATAATTCTTTTAAGAATTAGCACTCATTCAAAAAAGCAGAAACCAAAAAGTCAAGTTATAACTGATAAAAGAACTAGCTATGTAAGAGTCAAAGTATCCAATCGAGTGTTCAGTAGCAGCGGAGGTACGAGTACGTCGTCATGAACAAATTTTAGGATCCTTGGTCAACCATTTAGGTATCCCTTAAATTCAGACACAAGATAACAATAAACAGAGGCAGATAAACAATAAATTGGTACTATAAGTGCCCTAATTTTCCTTTTGAGGTACGTTACTCCACTCTATAATTTTACCAAAAAAGAAAGTGGCTCCTGTCCTTTTGTGCCTCTGACTATTCAATCAGTAAATATAGATATAGATCATTGTATCAAGGTAGATAGAAAGATGCCATCTTTGAATCAGTGTCTAGCCAAGACACCTATAGGATCACTTTATTGTTATCTGTCTGCGTGTCTGCACTTAAAGGAAATATAAAGGTTTGGCCAAGAATAGTTAAATTCGGTCATGGCAACGTACTTGTAATCTCTGGTATGGAATCCACGGTGTGATTCTTTGACTATTACATGGCTAGTTTTCTTTCTCAGTTACAGTACGGCCTTTTTCTTACTACTTTGCACAGATGTGAAACACTATAATATCCTTGTCTATCTAATCTCTCATGCGCATTTCGTAGAGACAAATGTACGATAAGAGAGTATAGTAATAGTAAATAGCACGTACCGCGGGGCACTGCTAGTTATTTATTTGCTCTGGGGTATCTAGTGGCACTTGGAAGTAGTATCTAAAATAAAAATATTTTTATTGACATAAATTTCGTTTTGCTTAGCTACTAAGAAAACATTATTTATTTTTAATATACTTAATTACACAATAGACAATTATTTAGAATTAATGTACAAAAATGTCTATGTAAAATAATGAAATTATTATTTTAACAAGTAAAACAAAATGATCACGAACGCGACGTTTACTTCGTTGAAAGCTTTTTTTTTTTTTTGTTGAGTTGAACGCATCGATTAGATTGACATGTTTGTGATGAGGTGTGAATCGAATAATTCCCGTTTAGCTGAAATGGATTCGCGTAATTCCCATAATCGTGTATAAATTATTGTAATGTTCAATGTATATTGTTTTTCAACGTTTAATGAAAGTATAAATACGATAAAATACATGTTTTTCCGAATAAATATCCGCATCAGCACCACGCAGTTAAGTGTACTCCGATAGGAACGAATGGAGTGATTGTCATATAAATAACGATGCAAACCAATTCAAAAACGAAAGAGATGTTTATTGTTAGAGCTTTGGAAAAGATATTAGCTGATAAGGACATTAAAAGGTCCTATCACAGCCAATTGAAAAAGTCATGTGAAGTAGCACTTGGTAAGGTCCCATTTTGTTGTTTTACAATATAGATAACAATATATACACTTAATCACGCTTCGCGGTTCTAATTGGATTATACTAAATACAAAAACCAAAGAGTATGTTTACTGATGCATATTATTGCATTGACCTTGAAAACTTGACAGTATTAAACTAGTCTAATTTTTTTTTTTCACTTTTGCTTAATAATTGCACCATAACTAAATTTATAATGACAACTAATTTGAATTGATTCTACCATATATATTTTTAATCGTATTTGAGATTTTAGTGAATAGATTTTGTAAAATTGAAATAGAAAGCAAGGACACTTGATACTGGTTTTCACCACGAATCATGAAATTTGGCTACATATTAATATCTCATAAATATTCAAATGATCTTACTTTATATTATAATTTAGAATAGCAAATTAACATAAAAATTGTATTTTTTTAGAGGAAATAAAAGCAGAATTAAAAAATGGAGGCCAAGTGGAAACAGCTGAAAGTCCCACATCAGGAACACTTCCACTCCCAAAAAATGATTCATCAAATATTATTACGGCAGAAAAGTATTTTCTACCATTTGAACTGGCCTGTCAAAGCAAGGCTTCAAGGATTGTTGTAACAGCACTTGATTGCTTACAAAAACTTATTGCTTATGGCCACCTCACAGGAAATATACCAGACTCTACTACACCTAGGAAACTACTAATTGATAGGATTGTTGAAACTATTTGCAGTTGTTTTAATGGACCCCAAACAGACGAAGGAGTTCAGCTGCAAATAATTAAGGCACTACTTACCGTAATCACCAGCCAACATGTTGAAGTCCATGAGGGAACTGTATTACTTGCAGTCAGAACATGTTACAACATATATTTGGCCAGTAAGAATTTAATCAATCAAACAACAGCCAGAGCTACTTTAACACAGATGCTTAATGTTATATTTACTAAAATGGAAAATCAAGCTATAGAATTAGAAACAATAGATAATAATGTTTCGGATAACCAATTGAAAATTCCAAATGGTGATGTACCTTTTGCAGACAACCAAGAACAGCAACCAATCGAAGAAGCCAACCACACTTCAATAAATGATGATGTTCTTGATGAATTATCTGAAGCAAAAATGATTGCCAGACAAATTGTCGACTCAGTAATAGACAATGCTATTTCTATTGCAAGTAAGAAAAACGAGGAAGAACTTTCACAAAATGGCCCAGATAACAATGAAAACCCAACAGATTCACAAGATAGTGGTAGTGTTGGCCAAGAAAGTAATGGATTAGCTACTTCAGAAACATCTATAACTAGAATTCCTTCTCAAGAGAGTGTCGATGTAGTATCTGAAAATGATAATTCTGTAACAGCTAAATTTACACACATATTGCAAAAAGATGCATTCTTAGTATTCCGGGCTTTATGCAAACTGTCAATGAAGCCACTTCCAGATGGAACTCCCGACCCTAAGTCTCATGAATTGAGATCCAAAATCCTGTCCTTACATTTACTTCTATCTATTCTACAAAATGCAGGTCCAGTATTCAGAAACAATGAAATGTTTATTACAGCTATTAAGCAGTACCTTTGTGTAGCTTTATCCAAAAATGGGGTAAGTTCTGTACCTGAGGTTTTTGAACTTTCTCTTGCTATTTTCTTAGCACTACTACAAAATTTTAAAGTCCACCTGAAGAAACAAATTGAAGTATTTTTCAAAGAAATTTTCATGAATATCTTGGAAACATCAAGCTCATCATTCGAACATAAGTGGATGGTGATTCAGGCCCTGACTAGAATATGTGGAGATGCTCAAAGTGTTGTTGATATCTATGTTAACTATGATTGTGACTTATCAGCAGCTAACTTATTTCAAAGGTTAGTAAATGATGTTTCTAAAATTGCCCAGGGCAGGCAGGCCTTAGAATTAGGGGCCACACCAAATCAGGAAAAATCAATGAGAATAAGAGGCCTAGAGTGTCTGGTTTCAATATTAAAATGCATGGTCGAGTGGAGTAAAGAACTTTACATAAATCCAAATATGCAGACCACTTTGGGAGAGAGACCAATAAAAGAAGATACAGACCACCACAGCATAAAATCTCACGGTGGTTCTAGTTTGAGTCTTATCTCAACTAGTTCCAGTAATATTGGAAATCGTGAAACTTTAGATTCCCCTGAACAGTTTGAAGTTCTTAAACAACAGAAAGAAGTATGGGAAACTGGTATAGACCTTTTTAACAGGAAACCTAAAAAAGGAGTATCATTCTTACAAGAGCAGGGTCTACTTGGAACATCCACTAAAGAAATAGCCGAGTGGCTATTAACTGATGAAAGGATCGATAAAATATTTATTGGTGAATACTTAGGTGAAAATGATGATCATTCCAAAGAAGTCATGTATGCATATGTAGATTCGATGAAGTTTACAAACATGGATATTGTGGCTGCTTTACGACATTTCTTAGAAGGTTTCAGACTACCCGGTGAAGCCCAAAAAATTGATAGATTGATGGAGAAATTTGCAGCGCGCTATTGTGAATGCAATCCCACAAATACTTTATTTACTTGTGCAGATACAGTTTATGTGTTGGCGTTTTCGATTATAATGCTTACCACTGACTTACATTCTCCACAAGTTAAAAATAAAATGACAAAGGAACAATATATTAAATTGAATAGTGGTATTAGTGAAAATAATGATTTGCCACGTGAATATTTATCTCAGATATATGACGAAATAGCTGGACACGAAATAAAGATGAAAAACACATCAAAACCCGGAAAACACATGATAGCCAACGAAAAAAAACGTAAATTTATTTGGAACATGGAAATGGAACAAATATCTACAGCAGCTAAAAATTTGATGGAATCTGTTTCTCACGTCCAGACGCCTTTTACGACGGCAAAGCATGTAGAACATGTTCGACCCATGTTTAAAATGGCTTGGACACCATTTCTGGCAGCCTTCTCTGTTGGTCTGCAAGATTGTGACGATCCCGAAATTGCATCTTTATGCTTGGATGGGATCAGGTGTGCAATTCGCATAGCCTGCATTTTCCACATGTCGCTAGAGAGAGACGCATACGTCCAAGCTTTAGCAAGATTTACTCTTTTAACTGCAAATTCACCAATAACAGAAATGAAAGCTAAAAATATCGATACTATCAAAACTTTGATAACTGTTGCACACACAGATGGAAATTACCTTGGATCCAGTTGGCTTGACGTTGTAAAATGCATATCGCAACTTGAACTAGCCCAATTGATTGGTACGGGTGTCAGGCCCCAATTTTTATCAGGACCAGGAATCAAGCCACAGGCAGATTCTTTAAAATTCAGTCTGATGATATTAGATCCAAGTGTCAAAGAACATATTGGTGAGACAAGTTCTCAAAGCGTTGTAGTGGCAGTTGATAGAATATTCACTGGATCAACACGGCTTGATGGCGACGCAATTGTAGATTTTGTGAAAGCCCTTTGTCAAGTATCATTAGATGAGTTAAGTCACCCAACAAACCCCAGAATGTTCTCTCTGCAGAAAATAGTTGAAATATCTTACTATAACATGGGTCGCATCAGGTTGCAATGGTCTCGTATTTGGCAAGTTCTCGGTGACCATTTTAATAAGGTTGGCTGCAACAATAATGAGGACATATCGTTTTTTGCCGTTGATTCATTGCGCCAGTTATCTATGAAATTTATAGAAAAAGGTGAATTTGCTAACTTTAAATTCCAAAAAGACTTCTTGAGGCCGTTTGAGCACATCATGAAGAAGAACAATTCACCTACAATAAGAGACATGGTTGTTAGATGCATCGCCCAAATGGTAAATTCACAGGCACCTAATATCAAATCTGGTTGGAAGAATATATTCTCAGTATTTCATTTAGCAGCGAGCGATCAAGATGAAGCAATAGTTGATCTAGCTTTCCAGACCACAGGTAAAATTATAACCGACTTATACGAAAGACAATTTCCAGCGATGATAGACTCATTCCAAGATGCGGTAAAATGTCTGTCAGAGTTTGCTTGCAATGCCAAATTTCCTGACACGTCTATGGAAGCCATAAGACTTGTAAGATCGTGCGCAACAGCAGTGGGCGCGTCTCCACAGCTGTTTGCTGAACATGCAGGCCTAGAAGGAGAGCCAGGGGCACCCGAAGTAGACAGAGTGTGGCTGAGAGGATGGTTCCCGCTTCTGTTTTCACTTTCTTGCGTCGTTAGCCGATGCAAACTAGACGTTCGAACGCGTGGATTGACAGTCCTTTTCGAGATTATTAAAACTCATGGTGATTCCTTCCGTCCGCACTGGTGGAGAGATTTGTTTAATATATTATTTAGGATCTTTGACAATATGAAGCTGCCTGAACACCAGCTAGAGAAAAACGAATGGATGACTACAACATGCAACCACGCGCTGTATGCAATTGTAGACGTCTTCACTCAATATTTTGACATTCTCGGTTCTCTTCTGTTGGAGCAACTCTACGCTCAGTTGCACTGGTGTGTTCAACAGGATAATGAGCAGCTCGCCAGATCGGGAACAAATTGCTTAGAAAATCTAGTCATATCTAACGGAACAAAGTTCACCGAGGACACGTGGAATAATACATGCCAAATTATGTTGGATATATTCAACAGCACGCTACCTAAAACGCTTCTTACATGGAAGCCCGAAGAGAATGACGATAACGAGGTGCCACAGGTTCGCCATGGTATACTAAAGAAACCACTAGGCACTGACGATGCTAAATCATCGAATAGAGTTTTCAACAGTCTCTTAATAAAATGTGTGGTACAATTGGAACTAATCCAAACAATCGACAATATTGTTTTTTATCCTGCAACATCCAGAAAGGAAGACGCAGAAACATTGGCGTTAGCGGCTGCTGAATTAACCGGGGGTACTCCAGGCACAGAGCAGGAATGCCAGCGTGAAGAGCAAGGCATGTATAGACTGCTCAGCTCGCCACACTTGCTAAGACTAGTGGAATGTTTGATGCGCAGTCACCGTTTCGCCAAAGAATTTAACACGAACAATGCGCAGAGAAATGTTCTTTGGAAAGCTAATTTCAAAGGATCTGTGAAGCCGAATATGCTTAAACAGGAAACTCAGTCGCTGGCGTGTGTGCTTCGGATACTGTTTAAAATGTACAGCGACGAAACTCGACGAAGTCACTGGCCCGCGGTCCAGAAGAGTCTGATAGCGATATGCTGCGAAGCACTCGAATATTTTGGAAAGTTATCAAGCGAAGCCCACAGAGATGCCTGGACTTCAATACTGCTTTTGATCTTGACAAGAATACTTAAGATGCCAGATGAACGAGTGAGTGTATATATTTTTTATCATTATTTCATCATATATTTTTTCCTCATTATGCGTTTCTTTGAGAAATTATGAGTATCAATTATTTTGCGAATGTACGATCGCACACAGATGCCATTCTTTTGACACTGCATATGCGTGCACGCAATATCCTGAACTACAACAAGCCCCAATGTAGATCAGTTACAACATACCTAAGTGCGTCTCACCTAATCTCAGATAATCTTCTGCATGATTTACAGAAATTTGCCATCCAATTTAGACATCATCTTATCTTTATTAAAGATGAGAAACCCTTTGGCAAATGTTAAGATGATGGTTAGGCTAGCGACATGGTTTGCAGAAGTACCCAATATATAAATTAAACAATGTTTGGTAAAGATGAGAATGCGTTCTATAGTATAGTTTTTTCACTCTACTGGACTCCAGGATGTACTTTAAGATGTTACTCCTGTTTATATGTTGTGAGACATCCAGCTAATCGAGACACTCGACTTCCGACGATAAATGTTGTAGTCGGAATATTTGGCAAAATTATGTCAAATAATTTTAAGACAAGGCCAGTGGGACATGAAAAAGGTCGATTATATGTTACACCACAAGTATAGGGTTCCTTCCTGACAGGTTCTAACGTAGGCCTTCTAAGATCTTTTATCTTTCACGTCTTTTTGTAATATAGGGGTGCGAGCAGTCGATTTTGACATTTGGCTCACAGTTTCTATGCAAAACACGCGATAAATTTTATTTAAACCTTTTAAACAATACACCGCAAACAATCACCAAATATTAATCGTCCACGCAGCTCGGTTTATCATGATTAAGATAACGTTTTTTTACATTTCTTTTACGTCCGCGAGCTAGTTACATTCTTAGGTATGAAATGCAGACATTATTTATTACATATAAAGCTTTTTACCGTACCACGCCAGTATTCAGGAGGGTAGTGTTTTTCGAGGGTATATATTATGTATGGTATATTCTGTGCGTTAGTATGAACCGCTTAACAGGTACTAATGTTGTTGGGTTAGTCTTGATAACGCGAGCGACACTGGGTGGGTTAAAATATATTTTAAGCAGTTTCCGTTTCAAGACAGGTTTCAGCAAATTTTTTTTCTGTCTTGTCTTACCAACTAAAATGGACTGATTAATTCCATAGTCATGGCCTATCACGGGTATGATGTGAGCGTCTAATCCCAGACTAATCAATATCCTACGGCTATATCAATTGTTCCGTTTGTCAGTATGCTTCCGCACAATGCTAAGCAATGTCCGTTAATCGCCTACTGATATCCATATTTAGAAGGGAAGTTTGATGAACACATTTGGATGTTTCACTCTTCTTTTACAGTATAGCGTGTGCAAACGGGTAATCAGAGCCTTTTGATGACTACCGACGCACATGGAAATCCATATTATTGATCTCATATTTGCAGATGCGTTGCCTTCCTGTCCTCCTCCCCGATGTGCCACCGACTACTCACAAACCGCACGAAACGTGGCACTGAAGATGTCACTTTACACCGGTATCATGTGAGCGAGGAGTACATCCCCGGTCGCGCCGTTTCAATGCAGCATGGCACTACCTCTTATCAAATGTGTAATATGATGAGTTTTCTTCCTGTATCCAGTTGTGCTCCACGGTTTATTACGAAAAAAACGCGACTGCATAGCGATAACTCTCAGTAGTTTCTGAGAGGTTAACCAAACAAACACTCTTCGTTTGAAGAAAATATTACTATTAATTTAAACTCACAGTTACATATATTATAGAGGGCATCGACAAACCGTAAGAGATAATGGTTAGAAGGAAAATTTAAACTGACTCAGATGAACTATGGACTGTTTTTTAATTCAACACATCGTCGTGTTATGACACTTTTTTCCTTGATCAATAAATAAAACACCAACTGGTCCTACGAATTACAATTAATACCTACACTCCTTATTCATTCCTCCTTAGACATCATATTGGGTTTTTCATGGTAAATGTATGGAAATTTAATTAGTTTGGCTTCATTTTGTTTTAAGTTATCGCATATACAACAATGTTACAAGAAATTTTTAACGGATCATTCAGATTATCTGTGAGGTATGGTATTATACCCCATTACTAGTGTTATGTACGGCACTAAGTTCTAACACACTAAACTATTGCACATGCTCATGATATGCACAACATTCAGTTACTTTAAAATACACATAATATTGTATCCACTGTTATTATAATTTATAAATGCAAGTGTATGTAGCCCTTCCACGTGCAAACAACTAAACGTATTTTACCAATTCCATAAGTAAAGAACAAAAATATATTTGTTCTCAAAAACGAATGGTTCATTTGTAATTTTATAGGAACTACCACACAGCTAAATGGTTCTATATTTTTATAGTACCTACTTGTGGTAGGCTTAGGATTTAGTACACAATGTTACTTTAGAAATACTGTGCCAATCAAATGCCGTGATGTACAGTGGATAATTTATCACAATCTTGTCATTTACCCATATATAATAATATAACTAACAATCTTTGTACAATATAATCTCTAATATTTATTGATAAGTAATCTATTATTACACTACATACAAGACTAGCAATTCAAATGTAATGCTCTTTACGTGTAAGTGAATAGATTAATTCTGGTAAAACGTTACTTCCATTATATGAATCCCAAGGTCTTGTAAAGTTTTCTTTCAAAGATTAGAATCAGCAGAGTAAATAGGGGCTCGAGAAGGGGTTCGACCACATGACAATGTTTATAATAGCTAATGTACCTATTTTATAATGGCCAGTCCGAGGGGTCCATCATCCCCTCACTCCGATGCCGAGGACAGCTCGCGCGCGGTAGATAAATTGCTTCGGGCTGACGTGAATGAGTTTCTCATGACTGGGGCCCCGTACCCACCGTCACCCTCAGATGCGTGAAAAACACGCGCGCGATGGTCACGTTATACCTAACCGGTACGGTGATACTATTTGAGCTAGGCAAATTGCGAATTGTATGGATCACAATCATTTAATTAATGAATTTATAAGAAGAGTAATTCCGGCCAAGTTAATTACAAAATAAGAGAGATGTCTGGTAGGGCTAGGCTGTATACATTGACCTTCATTTTAAGGTTATAAAATCCTATTATTAAAATTAATTTACTATTTAAAGACTTTTTCGATGAGAGCTATAAGTTTTTGTTGCATATCTGTCAAGCTATTTACATAGTCTGTCTTGTGATGACTACTGTGAAAGCTGATGCCTGTGACAGACGGACGGCCCCGAAGGCCATTAGCTGAGGACACCTTGGGTGTGTACCTCAGAGATGTGTTATGGCTTGCCATCGTACACGTAATACTCCTCACCTAGAATCCGTCTCTGAGTATGGTCACAGCCCTCCGTATGTCGACCTTTTTTTTTTGACGCGGGGAACCACATTTACACGCCTTCACCGGCCCTGGGTGGGGTCCAGTGGTGTGTGGGACTCGCGGCACATGGTAGTGCCGAATATCCACAAGTACCACCGCGAGTGCCATCAGTGCCGCCCTTGGTGAGGTGCCCCGGAACAACAATCATCAGGGCACCTTGACGGCTAGTCAGCCCCCTAAGGGACCAACTCCACCTCCACATATGGGGTTGCCCAGCACTACAGGAAAACACCACCGATTTTGGGACAGTGCAATGGGGTGAGGTTCCCATGCTCGCCCCTTGCCCCGTGTACAAAAGCGCCACCTCATGTTGCTCTTAGGTCCCCTCTTCTTATAAGAGGGGTACTGAGAGCGATTCCTCCTCCTGATTTTTAAGCCTCCTCTTCTTATGAGAGGGGTGCAAAGATCCACCTCGGTTCAATTGGCTTCGCCTGGGTTCACCCCAGGCTACTAAGCCCCACCGCCACGACAAGGCTTGAACCATGGTGGGGTCCGTACGTCGTCCTGATGTATCCTATCAACACATAAGTGTATAACAGTCTTCATTTTAAAGCTCATTGACAGGGCAGACTATTGCATATTTTTTACGCTTCCAGGCTTGGCCAGCTAAATTTAACATTGTTACTCAAACATTCAATGATCCCAAATACAAGCTACAAGCTCACTTCTAGACTATAAGTATTCTAATTGATGTTTTTAAGTCTAGAATGTCCAGTTCATTTCACAAACACAATCTCTATATTAAACTATGAAGATTGACAGACAGTTGAATAATGTATCATCATCATCAGCGCTTATTGGTCCACTGCTGAACATAGGCGTCTTTCAGTGAACGCCAAGACGACCGTTCTCCTGATATATATTAGTATATGTCTCCTAACAATAATGTATAAGCCCTTTTATATCTGTGACAATACTTAACAAATTTTTTTTGTTCAGTTTGCGGCACATGTATCCAGCTACTATCCACAACTCTGCGAGATCACATGCTTCGACCTGAAGCCAGAGCTACGGACTGTTCTACGACGTGTTTTCATAAGAATCGGTCCAGTCTTTAACATTGTTTCCAATACACAATAAAATGGTTACTTTTTTTAACAAATAATATGGCCTTATAGTAGTAGGTTTAAAATATGACTTGGTTTGTTAAGGACATGACCTCTTAAAACAATAATTACTTCTCAGTAAAAGGGAGCCATGATTAATAAATAACTTTGTTGTAATTAAATTTTATTGTAATGACAGCGATCAGTACTTCAGTAGTATTAAAAGTGATCTTAAATATAGGATATAGTAGCCTTATTGTCTAATTTATATAAATTATTTAATTATCAAAGTTAATGTTTAAATTGTATACTGATGTATCTATAAATACATAGACATAAATGTTGTATCTATAAATTATAGTTTATTCTGTATATTTGAAAGTTTTTACAGCATGGGCGCCGAATTCACTCACAACATACTGCTTTCTGTATTTTTTTTCTTGCTTGACTGATCAAACTGTGATTGTGATTATTTCACAGATTTTTTCATTTTTTTTCTCTTAACGAGTGATTTCTGTGTTCTCAATGCTTACTATAATTATTATTATTCCTTATAAAATAAATGCAATAATACAATAATGTGCTGTTTGATTTTGAAATAGCAATTAAAAAGCAATTGTAAATATTCCAGTGTTATTCTTAAATCTTTAGGCCATTGAAATTCTTTTCCAAGAGTTCATTGTCCCAAATGACTAGTTGTCCATCCAAGCCTGTAGTGCTAAACTTAGAGGCGTTGGCTTTTGATCCTTTGAAAATACGAATGCATGTAACAGCATTCTGGTGGATTGAATCAAGTAATGTATCATTTGTTTCAATACGGGCCTGACGATCTAAAGATTGGAACTTTTTCATAGCCGACAACCCACCAGACTCCTTCCTTTGAGTATTATCCAATTTGGCGACGAATTTAATCTCAGCGCCATTATGAGTATATAATAATGGAATGCAACTGTGACCAGCTACTATAAGAGAATTATTGGAAATCCATATACAATCTAAAAATGGCAGATATTCAGTCTTGAGTTTGATGATGGCCTTTCCTTGAGTTGCATCAGCTAAATTTATTGTGCTGTCGTGACCAACCCAAGCAACTTTATTGCCGTCAGCAGAAAATGATACTCCATGCACCCAGCCACCACCGGAGGAACGAAATTCTGCCAGTAACTGGCCCAAAGGTAGTTTTGAACCCCAAATATTCGGCCCAGGTTGATCTTCTATATCCTTTATATATGCAGAGAAAACACGCACTTTGAAGTCTGATGAACCAGCCACCAGAAGAATATTATTGGGGTGCCAGTCTAAAGATGTCACAGTCGAACGGATTGGCTTCTTTATGTGCTTGGAAACCCACCAGTTGTTCTCTTTTTCAAAATAGCATATAGATATAAGTCTGGCTCCAGAACCTACGGCAAATTTGTTCTCCATTGGTGACCATTTTACACATGTTGCTGCACGATTAATACGGAGCAGAACAAGAGTTGTAGTCCACTTGCCGTCTTCAGCTTGGGTCCACACATAGGCATTACGGTCTACTGAACATGTAACAATTCTATTTGTGTTAGGAGCCCAATCAATACCCATTACTCTCATATCATGCTCAGCTAAATTATTAGTTTGTTTCCATTCACCACCATCTTTTTGATAAATATGAACTTCATTATTATTTGGTGAAAATGCAATTTCTGAAAAAAAAAAATATTCTTAGAGTAAGTATGTCATTAGGTAAGAACCAATCCAATCAATATTTATTTCCTACCTTTTTATGTTAGGGATAAGTCAGTCAGTTAAGCAATCTTTTGATGACTACAGACTCCCATGTACACCACATTTAACAGATGTATCGCCCTCATATACCTATTCCCCAATGGGCCACTGTCTACTCACAAACCGCACAAAACACAACAGGACAGCTTTACATCGCTATTATGTCAATACAGGGTACACCCGGTTATGCCTTCCCAACCTACCTCTTACTAAAACTGATTAAGTGCATCATTCTTATCAGAAATGCAGTGCTTTGTCAGTGTATGCAGTGCTTTGTCAGTGTATGTAGTGCTAGGAACCTGGGCATTTCCATGGTGAAAACCACTTAGATTCAGCCACTAATGTCAACAACGATAATATATCCTAGTTTGCCTTATGGAATACTCACGATTTCTCTCTTTATTCCATGCATGGCAAGTTATCGGGGCGCATGAGTCACCGAAAGTGAGGGTTTGAGCCATCGTAGTAATCTGTAATAATTATGTATAAAATGTTAATGAAGGCCTTAATTGCGTTCCACATTGTTTTTGTTGATATATTTTTTAATTATTTACCTTAATTTATAAAGAGCTTCAAGAATTAACAATATTCGCGGACTCTGGGCAGTCAACGCGAATCCTGTGGGAAGGAGAAAAATTATAGTGATTAACACTTACACAGTATACTTTAATCGATATACTAATATTACCCTTTTTAATTACAATTTACAATTTCTAAAATCTGATTTACAATTTACCTAGTTGTAATCACAAATTAGTGTGATCACTAAACCGCATTAAATTTAGACACTGACAAATGACACTTGACAGACCGCAGGCGACAGTAGATGAGCAGACGAATGAAAAGAAGACCGACGGAAATCGAACCATGGAGATAATTTGGATAGAGTAGAGAAGCCAGCCTAAAACGCGTCATCAAAGATGAAAGAGAAAGTAAATACGGCTTACTATCTGTATCTCTTTTCTCATTCATTCCTTCAGAGAAAGATAGTAATGTATTTCTCATCCCTCCCCTGTTAACCAACCCGGATACGAATGTTTTTTAAAGAGAAGGAAGACATTACCATCTTCTTCTATCTTTTCTCGCATAAGTATTGCGCATAGAAATATTAATGGCGAGGAGATTGACCGATAGTTTCTTCCATGTCTTTTTTTGTCTTTCGAATTTGAAGGACGCGCTTGGATTTCTTACGTTATCTTTATGGTTTTGTGGCTCTATTCCTGCGACTGTAAATTGTCATTCCATCAGTAATCACTGTCATTTGTCTCTAGTATGATATAGTAGTCTATGATCATTTGCTTTAAAATCCAACAAATTACAAAACAAAAGTGAAAACATATGCTGTTTGTTTTGTTCTATCTTGTGGTGTCTTTAAAGTAATATACAATATTACCTTTTAATTAAAATGTCCGGAAGAGGTAAGTTGATTATATTTAAATGAGGTATGCAATTTGTAAAACTTGCAAGTTTTATACATCTAAATTTAAATGGTTTTTTCAGGCAGATATCGTGGAAAAAGGCACAACAACCATCATACACTATCTGAAGTGGCCCGGGAGACTACAAATTCATTACCAGCTGATAGTCCGGTCTTAGCTATGTTCAAATCGATTGCCTCAAAATTGAATGATCGTCAAGACCGGCACGAAAGACTAGTCAAACTCTCTAGAGATATCACAATCGAGAGCAAAAGAATCATATTTCTTTTACATTCAGCTATAACGTAACTATGTTTATTTCCTATATAATCGAATTACACATAATGGTCCTTTACATGTCATAATCAGAAACATGCGTTCAATGCTTGTTATTCACAAAGGTCATTTGTGCCGCGACATGGTCGAGCGATAGACTTAGGTGTCGAGAGGCTAATAGAATAAGTATGTTTGTGTTGAAAAATTTACAACATATGAGGTGGCACTTCCCTAGTGAATATCAGGCTTAATAAAAAAAGCTTGTTTTTATGGACAATAATAAAAATAAGATAATCCGTAGACATATTGTAATACATGAGCTTATGCATTGTGATAAGTATATAGAATATTTCATTATTATTATTTTTGATAGAGCCAATACCAGTAAGTAGTGTCTGTAAGATAAGTTCTTAAGGTAAGTATAGAATGAAAAAATAGAAATAAATAATTTTAGGCCATTCCCCATAAATATCACGAAACATCTCTCTCCGAGATGGTCTTGTCCTCCTTCACTCAATCAAATGTGTTTAAAACTCAGTTTACCTAAACTTTACTTTAAAAGAGAATACTTAAAAGAAATAGAGAGGTACAAAATGTTTTAAGATGTCAACATACTATATATATTTTTAACATATTGTCAAACATATATTGACATTATTGTTCTATGATAATGTTTCAGTGAAGAGGCAGCAGTAAAAGCTGTCCAAGAGGCAAAGGAGCGATTACAAAAGTTAATCAGTGGTCCAATAAAGAATGTTGGTTTAGAACTCGAAAATAGCCCAGCCTACTTACATTCACGGGCTGTCACCAATGGCTTTCAAGAGTTCATTGAAGCCAGGACCTTCTGTTCACTGTTGGAGAAAAAGGAGTTGATAACATGGGCAGAAGTGCAAAAAGAATTAACATATGAAGTTAAAGAGGAAGAGGATGAAACTGGCCGAATAGTTGTTTCTTTGTTAACACAAAATGACTACATGCTAGGGATTTCGGATTTAACTGGAGAGCTCATGAGAAAGGCGATCAACAGCATATCAAGTGGTGATAGTAAAGAGTGCTTTCATTCATGTCAAGTTGTGCGAGAGTTGTATACTGGGTACTTAGGTAAATATTCATTTTAAATATTATTGTTTCATCTTTTTTTGACTCTAAGTATTGTGGTCAAGCCACAAAGGCACAATTATAGGTTAATAATATGAATAGGGCTCTAAAATTTTCTTCCAATCTAATGGCAGGCATCATTAACCATTAAAACTAAAAAGTTCTAATATACACATTGTCATATGTCCTATATCTATATAATCTATGTCATTTGATTCTGTATCATGATTTCACACAAAGGAATGTTATCATATGCTTTTTTGCACTAAATGTAAAGAATGGTAAGTTCCTTGTGAATGCAACTGAAGTGAAGAGAGCAAACAGTGTATTTGATCAGAAATATTATGTGTAGATAAGTAGGTACAGTCTTGGTTAAAATTAAATCACTGCATAAAAAAGAAAAAGTTTGTTAGACACTTTCTAAAAAAATAATAAATTTAAAAAACCCAAATGTTGCTTAAACACAAGAAATTTGTAAAATTTAAACAAAGTTAGTTTCTATATAAAATATTAGTATGTTTCCCTTCTAGGTTTGTTTGGCGGCGGTAAAGAGTTGGGACGTAAAATGTCAACTACGCGCAACAACGTGTATAAAGTAGAAGCGGCCGTGTACGCGCTGCGTGTGCGCGGCGGTGAAGCCCCGCCCACCTTGTTGGTTCCGACCAAACCGGATTGGGAGCGACGCGAACCTTCCGACGACGAAGGATATTTTTAATAAATATTTAAGATTTATAAATTAAAACGTTTTGTTTATGGAGTATAGACATATAGAATGAAAACCATCTGAGATGGCGATTACACTGAAGTGTCAGAAAAAAGCAGTAAAATCACATATGCAGGTAGCGCTGTTTAATTTTTAATCTCTATAGTTTCATTATACTGTCCTATCACAATATCTTTAAACAAATAAAATTTCTTGTTAATCTGATGCATGAGTCGAAGGCACGAACGGGTATAAACCTAAATTATAAATATTCAATATTAATTCATTAATTTACATGAATAACACACTTCATAATAAAACTATAAACAGATTATATTGTGGTCCATTGGTTAAAAGTTTAGGTAATTTTTTTGCAGCCAAGGTCATGGAAAGTGGATATATTAAACATAGTCCTCTGAAAAGTCTTGGCTCTCCCCGGGCTGAGGGCGCCACTCGTCAGACTCGTCCGTGCCGTATGGGTCTTCCTCTTCATCAGTATCATCAGCTTGCGCTATTAGTAGCGGCTTACGTGCCCTCTTTCCTTGAACAATTAAGTCGGGCGAACTGGAGCTGCCTCTGCGTTTTCTCCTTTTACCTAAAGATAAAAGATGCCATTATTATTATTAGTACTAACTAGTACTAATCATTTAAAGTCGATTATAGATCGATATGATAACACATGCGAGTTTATGTGTTATTAGTACTCATATCGGGGATAGTGTTGAAACTATTTATAGTTGAAAAAGAAAATATCGAAAGCCATATAAGTGCTTAAACCGTAGGTGGTACTTTACTACTTGGGCTTCCAGATACTACTTTACTATGTAAGTATAAGTCCTGGTACGAAAGCATTGCGCAGAAGTACGAAATACGGTATCAAAGGGATGGGGGTTGGGACGCGGGAGAATCACGCGACGGGTCGGTTGTTCGGGCCTTTTCATTGTTCTCCAGCAGTACATATGCCCACTAACCCCTCCACTATAACTCGACGTTACTGTCACCAACCGAATATAAATACCTTTCAGCGTAAGTCGCTATTTCTTATTTTCTACTAAATACTTTGAAATGTTTTGTGGGGAACCATAGTAATACTAGTATTTAACAAAGAAGAACCGTACCTATTGTCAAAGGAGATATTTAAAGGCAAAAGCAAAAAAAGCACCTTATTTTTATTTTTTTTTTTCATTTTAAATTTCAAGGAGCATGTAATTGATAGGATTACTCTAGTCCAAGAAGTCCAAGTCTCTTAAATAGGTTTGCCGCCCCTGTTCTCGTTTTTTATACATTTCCCTTAGAGACTAACGAAGTGGAATTAATTGACTATATTACACAACACAAAATTAACATTGCACAGTACAATTACAGAATAAATAAATAAATTAAAGATAATATTTTTTTCTTATTTATTAATTAGCATTATTTTTTAATTCTCTTACTGTCATATCACATATCATATACAATACTTATTGCATCACGCCTTGACAGGACTGAGTGATAATTATTTTAATTATTCTTGTCACTGGTGCTTGCTAGTTCAGTTCTGGCCACTGATACTGAGAAGTTGCGTGCGCGTTTCGATCTGGCTGCCGAGGTGTACCTCCACCGCAGCTGTGGTGTTCTGTCTACGTTTTGTTTTGTTATGTTACAATTGTCGTGATTTAATCGTCCTAGACCAGAACGTGTCTGGGTCGATGTCTGTAACGCAGTTGGGAATGTGTTATCTCAAAATATTTGTATGAGTGTAGTAGCATTACGACCGGAGATGTAACTCTCGCTCACTTGATACCGCCCATAGACATCAACGTAATTGTTATGCAGATCTGTTGCGCTCCTTTCCGCCTGCCCCTAAAATGGACCACTGGAAACTCACAAAGGGCAGGAAACGCGACATCACACCTGTCACTTGGTGACGGAATTACACGAGATAAAACTTTCCTGAGTTTATCCCTATTCTCCCCTTGGTCCTTGTTTACAGTGCCTACCGAGATCAACTACTACTGTCCGAATATACACCTATTTCACTCTTACCAAAATATTTAAAATAGTAAGACACCTTTACCCCTTTTGAGTGGGAGATATAAGTTGGTGATGATAGAGTTAGTGTCGTATCGTACTGTAGGGGAAAGGAGAGGGTGCGTGCTGCGTGCACGCATTTTCTTTCTCTCATAGCCAGTCACAACTCGTATAACGAAAAAAGTTACACTGCAGTCGTGTGCTCTAAAGCACACTCGGTGTTCAATTCATATAAAACCCCCCAATGTTTCCTGGCTAGGGCCCAGAATTGACAAGAGGGAATAATTATTAAACATTACTGGAAATAATAGATATAAATTGCCTCTCACTGCTTCTTCCGAGTCGTAGCTCGATTCCTCTTCAGACGTCGTGTCGCGCGTCCACAGGCGATGTCTCTTCTTCGCCCTGCAGATCAGACCGGGAGGCGGGCTACAACTATTTCTCCTCTTACCTGCTATATCGTATATAGTCAGTGTAAAGTATCTACACATCAAAAACACATTCCTGGTTTGTTTCAAATGCTTATCATTTCTGTTCTAATTATACCAACCATGTGCCAGCCTTCACCAATGAAACTTGAACTCGCTCATAAGCGGGGAGTTCAAATCATGTGTGATTGCACAACACAGTACCTAATCAGTTTGTTTTACGACGATTTCGCTACTACTAGTATAGTTGAGTAAATTAAGATTATACCGCAAAGGCGAAAAAATTTAATGGTGGGTATATTGTTTTTTTTAAACTAGGTTGACTTGGCCCTGCTTACAGATTTCATTCCATTTATATCATCGTGAATTGGGTCGTTTTTCACAGGATGTTATAATGATATTTTCTTGTCATTATAACACATTATATTAAAAAAAAGAAATAATCGAACGTCGGTTTAAATAGCTGTCTGCGGAGAGCGGTAAGATTTCACTTACGGACTGTAACCATTCCATTAGCGTGAATCTGATGTTCATGTCGCATTGAGTTTCTAATTTTAATACTCGTGTCATTGCTTGACATGCCAAGAACAATGGCGTCGATTATTGAATACAAAAAAATAAAAAACAATGCCTAGATAGGTTCGAAGCCTTCATGGTTACATTATTTTTTATTTGCATTCAGGACCTAATCT